>CM077149.1:53404073-53951828 GCA_039583875.1 Platanthera guangdongensis
TCAAACCTTGACACCTAAAGTATAAGTGGAATGGGACGCTTATACTTTAGGACCTGCAAAACGACCCCTTAGTCTATAAGCTTGTGTGGGCAAGTTTATAAATTAAGGTTAATTTTGATATATTTAGTTACTGCTGTTTGACCACCGACACCCCAACGTATAAATCGGTATGGGACTTTTTATACGATGGGAGCCTTGCAAGAGACCCCTTGGCTTATGTGTTTTTCCACATAAGTGAAGGTTACATTTCAGCTTACATTTTATTGTCTTTATATTGCTATAGAACTGCTAGAATAGGACCGCTGTCATCTGCTTTTGATATTCTCCACCTTCAAGTCCTCCCCTTTCTTACTCTCCGCTCGGTGCCTAGGAGCGTGGGGGAAGGGGTGGGGGATGATAGGACTTAGTCTTTTAGACTAACGGTTTTCGAACCGCATCATTTAGGGGATCGTGGAGACCAGCATGGAGGAGCAGCCCCAGAGGACCGGTGCGCTTGGAGGTGGGGCAGTCTAGCTCCGGAGTCACTACAGCCGGACTGTGAGTCTCGACCCTGAGTAGTTTTTCAGCTTTTGCTTCCGCATGAGTGATTTTGTAGTGAGGATATGTTGTACCGGGCATAAGCCCGTATTTTGCTACTCTGATGTATCTTCTGTGGACACTCCCTTCGTGGAGTTATATTTATATATGTCATGTGAATCTCTGTGGACAGATAGTTTTCATTTTACTTCATTATGCTACTTTTATGTGATCGAATTGGCCGGCAGAATCGGCGCCTTGTGGTGATTGACCCTTCAGGGCGTGAAGGAGTCACCGCAAAACGGCGGTTCTGGGCCTAAGACCCCCGGTGTGGAGAAAAAAAAAAAGAGGGGGTCTTACAGCATCCACCAGCAGCTCTCATAGACATATCATGCTTGATTGTGCGAAAGTTTGTGTCCATGCTTTCTGGAAGCTCGGCCAACTTAGCTATATACTCTTTCTCCCCCTTTTTGGCTTCGACAGCTATGCAGTGGCATATGAGTGCAGGTAGTCATCAATATGCTTCGTGTCTTGGTGAATTCAGTGATCAGGGTCTGCTGATTGGCATTTAAGGTGACCATATTACCATCAAACTTCTGAATGTTGTTGGCTACAACGTGTGCGTTCTGATTTACGACAGCCAGAGTATCCAGTATTCTTTTTTCAAGCCAGCCATTAAAAGTGTGACAGCTTCGCCGGCCGCGGTATACTTTTCTTCGAATTTCTTCTCCATCACATCCAGTTTATGGTTGATCTCTACCATATTTTTAAGCATGAGATCTTCAGAAGTCTTAATCTTTTTCAGCAGTGTTTTCTGAGCTATATCAAAAGAGGCTTTAAGCTCGTTCACTATTCCTTGAATGACATTGATAGTGTGAGTGGCCAGCTTATCTGTAACGGTATGGTCGGAGGCACTTGAGGGCCTTGCATTTCTGCAGACGCATCGGTGGAGCTGGATAACATCACAGTCTCTACATGAGGAATGTTGGCGGCCTCTGTAGAGTTATTAAACTCCCCCTCCACTGGTACAGATTTGTCAGGTGGAGGTTCAACAGGATCCGGAGTCTCAAGTACTTCATGGCCCTCATTCTCATCTTCCTCTCCGTCCTCATCCAAGAAGTCAAGTATATCAGCAGCTTCTTCCAATTCTCGATCAGCAGTTTCCAGTGCGTCAGCTCGGTTCCTTGAGTGTTTCTGTTCAGGACCTCCTCATCCTCCAGCTCAGGTTCACTTACTTCATGAATTTCGGCCACCGTATCCCTGGCCACCTGGGCGATTTCAGATTTACATCCATATGAGGGGGTAGAGTCTCCCCTCGATTCCTGCAGTCACGGTATCAGGAATTTCACCGGGGGTGACTGCTGGAGATACCTCTTGTTGCTCTTTCCACAGTAGGCATGCCCGATACGCCGCTCCCATCGATCAAAACACACTTGCATCCATCTTCTTCAAGTAGTGGAGAGGGACCCCTTTGCTCATGTCAAACTTGTCTCCGTTCAGCTGGTTTAGATATAAGCTTATGATGCGGCCAAAACTTGGAGTGCTAAGGTGGCCTTGATCTTTTGGAACAGCAACTCCCCCCAGTTGAACCTCTTGCGGCAGACAATAGCTATGAGGATCTTGAACATATCTCAGATATATGGTCATGCGAGCCCGGCTTACAGATGAGCACTTTTCCGATAACGTCAGATAGGAGCTTCCCTTCTTCATACATCTCCTTTCTCTTTATTGATCGAGTTCCTCGTGGAAGACCGCAGAACAAGAGAGTTCTGGTTTTGTCCTCGTCCTCCAAGTAGTCCTCCTGCTCCGAGCTAGAAAGCTACAGGTAGCGAGTTAGCTTACTGGCAGACATCTTTACTTTGTCCCAGCCACCTTGCTCTTGATTATGGAGTCTCTATCTCGGAGTCTTGCGGTAGAGAAGAACTCCAGCACTTCTTTGTCCAGGACTTTGCAAGGGTGCTCCAAGACGAAGGTGAGCCCAGCCTCTTCCAGCATTAGAATGATATTCCGGAATTCGTCCGAGGCATGAGAAAAATCCAGTGCGAACCAGCTCGCAAACCAGAGACCAACCCTGGTGTAGGGATGTTTGTGAGGGGACGTGCTTACGTGAACGGCGGATTACCCATCACAGAACATAGAAAAAAATAAGAGAGTGCTCCGACCAAAAGCGAACGAAAAGGGGTCGGTTGGCTCTCAAAAATACGGGACTCGATACAACGTCCTTAGGACCTACTCTCCAACAAGCACACAACTCGCGCCTAGCCGGACTCGATACCACGACCTTAGGACCTACCTCTCCAACAAGCACACATCTCACCGCACCTACACAAGCACCTATTCTTTTCACAATAAGCCGTCAATCGCAGCAAAAAAAATATTTAGGAGCGGCGGTAAACGATAAGCGAGGGATCAAGAACAAGTTGAGATTAACTCCCTTGTTAGCACCAAAG
Organism: Platanthera guangdongensis; assembly: GCA_039583875.1. Taxonomy (NCBI): domain Eukaryota; kingdom Viridiplantae; phylum Streptophyta; class Magnoliopsida; order Asparagales; family Orchidaceae; genus Platanthera; species Platanthera guangdongensis. The sequence continues at coordinate 53,407,040 of CM077149.1, forward strand.
CGTGCCCAATCTTGGAGAACAAGTCAAGGCTTGGCCTAGTTTGTTCTCTAGCGGATCTTCCAATCCGGAAAACAAGAGGGTCAATAAACAACGTTCGATTCAGATTTGCAAGCGAAAACACTTTAAAATCGCGGAAAAGACGGATGAATAACCTCCACAAAATTCTCACAGCAAGAATCACAAAGATAGGGAAGAGATTACCCAACCAAGAAGAAGATCACACAATATTTGTGGGAGAATCACTCTCTCCACGGTTCCACCGGTTTCACACCGAAGGGGGCTGCTTCCTTCTTCCACGGAGTCGCACCGAGAGAAGCCACGCCGGAGTCGCACCGAACGGGGATGGAGGAGGCAAGGCTTGGCTTCACACCAAAGGGGAGGAGGTGGCTATGGCTTTCACCATGGTGGCCGAAATTCCTCAAGGGGGGTTACTTTAGGTTTCTTTTTCCAATGCATAACTCATCATAATATCCTCCTTTAAATAGGAGTTACAAAAGAGATCCAACCATCCATGATGGAGATGAAATCTCATCCATCCGGGCGGTTACATACACACCAAGAGTTTAATAGCACACCAACATGAAAATAAAAATATTACAAGCCAAATGTTTTAAGCAATTAAAATAAAACTAAGTAGAATTATTAAGCAAGCTTTGCGCGCGCGGACGGAGGTTGTATCGCAGCTTTCCGTTAGCGTCCGTGGCGTTGTCATGACGCCGCAAATCTTTAACTTGTTGCGCCGCAGCAACCGGGTCATCATCAGGAAGTGTTGGAGGGGCCGCAACAACCGGGTCATCATCAGGAAGTGTTGGAGGGCCGCGCCATCAATCCTCCCCCACTCAAAATCGCGCCATCTCCGATGCGTGGGCTGATAGAAAGCGGCGGAGAAGCTCGGCATCCAAACGTTGAAGCTCTGTCGCGAGGACCCATGAGTCGTCCGACGGTGGGCGGTCACGCCAACGGATGAGGAAGCGGTAGGTAGCACCGGCAGGAGTAGTAAGTGGCTCAGCAGCGAGTATCATATCTGGATGGAGAAACGTCTTGGGAAACCTGGGAAACATGTCAGCAGTAGGAATAAAAGAAGGCAGCGTACCATCCGATGTTATACCTGCGGGGACCGGAGGAGAGAGATCATCCAAACTACCACTCCCCAACCCATTAGAAATTTCAGTGGAGGGAGAAGACGACAAAGAAACCAACTCTTGTGGAGGCGCAACAACAACGTCAAATCCGAGACATTAAAAATAGGGGAGATACCCCATTCAGCAGGCAAATCCAATACGAAAGCGTTGTCACCTAGCTTCTTGATAATCCGAAAAGGACCGGCACGTTTTGGAGCTAACTTTTTAACGGTGCCAGTTGGCATTCGTTCGGGAACTAACCGTACTAAAACCAGATCGCCGACCTTAAAGTGTGACACCTTCCTATGTAGATTAGCGTGCGCTTGATAAGACTCATATTGAGCAGTCAAGGTAGCTCGTATACGTGCATGTAAGTCGTGAATATGTTGGGCGAAGGATTGTGCAAACTGACTTGTTTTGTATTGGGAGGTAAGGGGACCAAGTCAAGTGGCACAGGGGCCTTATACCCGTGGACAATTTCATTCGGAGACATACCCGTGGACCGATTTTTAGAATTATTGTAAGCCAGTTGTGCATGTGGAAGCAGTAAATCCCAAGTGCCTTATGGTCGCTCACGAGACATCGAAGAAGATTTCCTAGGCTCCGATTGACTACTTCCGTCTGGCCATCAGTTTGTGGGTGATAAGCCGCGGAGAATAATAATTTTGTGCCCATAAGAACCCACAAGGTTTTCCAAAAGTAGCTAGTGAACTTGACGTCCCTATCTGAGACAATAGTCTTCGGAACGCCACGGTGACTAACGACGTCTTTAAAAATACAGTTTCGCAATGTGAGAGGCGTCGTTGGTCTTACTACAGGGGAGGAAGTACGCCATCTTGGAGAACCTATCCACAACAACGAGTATAGAATCATGACGTCGCAGGGTGGGGGGAAGGCCTAATACAAAGTCCATGCTCACGTCTTCCCACGGGACGGACGGAATAGGTAGCGGAGTGTATAAACCTACATTGGACTTAGTACCTTTAGAAACTTGGCACGTACGGCAACTGCTCACAACTTTCCCAACCATCGCCTTTAGTTTAGGCCAAAAGAATTTCTCCTCTACGAGCGTTATCGTTTTGTCTCTGCCAAAGTGGCCACTCAAGCCACCACTATGTAACTCCCAAATGATGTGGAGTCGCAAAGAGGAGTGGGGATACATAATTTTCCGTGTTTGAATAAGTATCCGTCTCTAAGTGAATAGGCCGTGATGGTCGCGGGAGAGCAATCCTGGGCAGATAAGTATGGCTCCTGAAAATCAGGGCATGTGGCGTATTCATCCTTTATGCGCTCGAAACCTACCACGTGGGCTTGCATGGAGGAAAGTAAGAGGGTGAGGCGACTGAGTGCATCGGCAACTCGATTGTCGGTCCCCTTAAGGTGCTTGAGAGTAAATGTGTATTCTTGCAAGAAGGATACCCATTTAGCGTGGCGTGGGCTGATTTTGTGCTGACCATTGATGAATCGCAACGCTTCATGATCAGAGAGGATCACGAACTCCTTATGAAGGAGGTAGTGCCTCCAATGATGCAAACATCTAATGACCGCATAAAACTCCCTATCGTAATTGGAATAATTTAATTTAGCACCCGCTAACTTCTCACTAAAATAACTAACCGGGTGACCCTCTTGACTCAAGACACCTCCAATCCCTACGCCAGATGCATCACAAGTAAGCTCGAAGACCTTGGTGAAGTCTGGGAGACGTAACACCGGTGCTTCGGTTCATAAGCTCCTTAATACGATGGAATGCAAACGTGGCGGATTTGGACCATGTGAATTCTCCTTTCTTCATGCAGTCCGTAATGGGTGCCATAATGCTACTAAAATCACGTATGAAACGACGATAAAAGGTAGCTAACCCGTGGAAACTACGCACCTCACGGAGGCTAGTGGGCTCGGGCCAGTCTCTAATCACCTGAACCTTTCCTGGGTCAACACGAATTCCTTCCGAGCCAACTATATAACCTAAGAATTCAACCTCCGAAACATAAAATGTGCATTTCTTTAGATTTAGATATAAGGTTTCAGTCCTTAAGGTGGAGAGGACTACTTTGATGTGAGAGAGGTGTTCGGCGGGGGAGGTACTAAACACTAGGATGTCATCAAAATACACTACAACAAACTTCCCCATATATGGCCTAAAGATGTGCGTCATCATCCGGGAGAAGGTGCTGGGGGCATTGGATAGCCCAAAGGGCATCACAAGCCATTCATACAACCCGTCCTTAGACTTGAACGCCGTCTTCCACTCATCCCCCTCTCGGATCCTGATTTGGTGGTAACCACTCCGTAAGTCCAGTTTAGAGAAGATAGTGGCACCGATAGGACATCCAAGAGATCATCTAGTCGCGGAATTGGAAACCTATATTTTATAGTAATTTTGTTGAGAGCTCGGCTATCAACACACATGCGCCAGGTTCCATCCTTCTTAGGGGCAAGAAGAGCGGGGACAGCACATGGGCTCATACTCGTCCTAATAAATCCCTTATTTAACAACTCCTCTATCTGGGTTTGTAACTCTATGTGGGCAGTTGGATTAAGCCTATAGTGTGGTTGGTTGGGTAAGGACGATCCGGGGATAAGGTCTATTGCGTGTTGTATATCTCTAAGCGGTGGAACGACGAAGGCAACTCCTCCGGGTATACGTCCCTAAACTCATCCAACAATACCCGTAGCTCTCGGGGTAAATCTTCCAACACGCCACCATCAGTTTTTTCACTCAGAAGTACAAGAGCGTACATTATTCCCCCAATAAAGGGATCCTTCACAAATTCCTTCCTACCAACTAAACTCAAGGCTTTCCTCTCAACTGGGATGGTGGTATCCTTAGCCAACACTACCGGCTCTTTTGGCACAGTCGGTCTCAAGGTGACGATCTTGCCATTGAATTTAAACTCATAAGTGTTGGCACGACCATAGTGCGTCACATCACGGTCATATAGCCACGGGCGGCCTAATAACACATGACAAACGTCCATTGGAAGGACGTCGCACCAAACTCATCCGTGTAGGATTTGAAAGACAGGGGGACTAGGCACCGTTGGGTAACCTTAATAGTAACCTTACTAATCCAAGCGACCTGGTAGGGGGTCGGGTGCGGCTCGATGGTCAAGGACATACGCTTAACGGCATTCTCAGAAACGGCGTTTACGCAACTACCACCATCAATAACTAATTTGCAAAGTTTTTCTCCACTCTTAAAGATCAGGGAAAAGATGCTCGTCCTCTTCCAGTCGTCTACAGACGAGGAGTGGTCAAAATGCAACGCATCACCATAAGGCGGTGATCGTCCTCCAAGTCACTAGGGACTCCGTCAGGGTCGCTCTCCTCTTCGGCCTCATGGACATAGTCGTCAGGTCGGTAGTGGACTCTAGTAAGGCTATGGCCTTCGTCTTGGTGGGGCATTCATAAGCATAGTGGCCTTGAACACCGCATGAGTAACAAGTGGTGTTAGCCTTGCTAACCTTTCCAACGGGGATACGCTCACTAGCGGGGTTCTTGGTATTTCTCGCGGTAATCACAACGGATTTCGACTCGGAGGATCTAAATCTTCCTTTATCAGGAATAGTGGAAGAAGAGGCCCCAGCGGTGGACTTATTCTTCGCATTAGAATAACGGGAGTGAGCTTTAGATGCTAGGTTCTTTTCAATGTCCAAGGCGGCATTGAAAGTCGTATTCAAGTCCGTGTGACCATAACGCAAGAGTTTCCGCTGAATGTCGGGGTGAAGTCCCTTTCGAAATCTAGATAAAGTTACTTCGGGGATCTCTCGAAGGTCACAACGTACCATACGGTCCTTAAGTTCTCCCATATATTCAGCAACAGACATTGAGCCTTGCCGAAGGGTGGCAAGCTCATCGAACATTTGCGTCCGATGGTACGCGGGAACGTACTGATCGGTTAGCAGGTTCTTCATAACAGCCCATCCAATGAGTGGGACCCCGTGCCCAGCTCCTAACCTACGTCCTTCATTCAGCCAATAGGTTTTGGCACGTCCCATTAATTTCATCCTGGCAACTTGAACCTTTTGGGGGTCCGTGAGGTTGTGCCATTCGAAATAGCACTCCATGTCTATAGCCCAATGGAGGAAGATCTGGGGATCTCCCATGCCATCATAGGTGGGGGCATCTATCTTGATAGCCCTCGTGATATCAAAGCCTCGCTCAGGGCGGGGTTCTCGAGGGGGCATACGGGGAGAGTTTCCCTCAGAATCCGAATCAAAGTTCGGTTGGTGCCGGTTGGGCTGCCCAGCATTAACGGGAGGTGGGGGTGGCCTTGCTTGATTTTGTAGGATCTGGGCTAAGGCGTTCCTAAGCTCTGTCATTTCAGCACGAAGACCTGCTATAGCCTCAGTGTTGGGATCACCATGCTCGTTCGCAGCCATCCTAGACGTAGACGGGGTTGCGTACTCCGTTCCTAGCCTAGTGCGCATTCAGGTTTGGGAGGCCCCGGGCAAGATGAATTTTTCTAGGACTGAAGCTATATTGAAAATAGGATATTTTTATATACTCCCGATGAGAATAACACGTAGATCGTTAAAAATTTTTTTTTTGAAATTTTGCTGAAAAATAAAGTTTTCAGCCCGCTATTTGCAGACCACAGAAAATATTTTTTTTGGAGTTCTAATGATCGGATCTCTAACAAGGAACGCAGAGAGGATGTTTGCAACGTGAAAGTTGAAACAACCTCCCTCTGATACCAAATTGGTGTAGGGATGTTTGTGAGAGGGACGTGCTTACGTGAACGGCGGATTACCCATCACAGAACATAGAAAAAAATAAGAGAGTGCTCCGACCAAAAGCGAACGAAAGGGGTCGGTTGGCTCTCAAAAATACGGGACTCGATACAACGTCCTTAGGACCTACTCTCCAACAAGCACACAACTCGCGCCTAGCCGGACTCGATACCACGACCTTAGGACCTACCTCTCCAACAAGCACACATCTCACCGCACCTACACAAGCACCTATTCTTTTCACAATAAGCCGTCAATCGCAGCAAAAAAATATATTTAGGAGCGGCGGTAAACGATAAGGAGGGATCAAGAACAAGTTGAGATTAACTCCCTTGTTAGCACCAAAGCGTGCCCAATCTTGGAGAACAAGTCAAGGCTTGGCCTAGTTTGTTCTCTAGCGGATCTTCCAATCCGGAAAACAAGAGGGTCAATAACAACGTTCGATTCAGATTTGCAAGCGAAAACACTTTAAAATCGCGGAAAAGACGGATGAATAACCTCCACAAAATTCTCACAGCAAGAATCACAAAGATAGGGAAGAGATTACCCAACCAAGAAGAAGATCACACAATATTTGTGGGAGAATCACTCTCTCCACGGTTCCACCGTTTCACACCGAAGGGGGCTGCTTCCTTCTTCCACGGAGTCGCACCGAGAGAAGCCACGCCGGAGTCGCACCGAACGGGGATGGAGGAGGCAAGGCTTGGCTTCACACCAAAGGGGAGGAGGTGGCTATGGCTTTCACCATGGTGGCCGAAATCCTCAAGGGGGGTTACTTTAGGTTTCTTTTTCAATGCATAACTCATCATAATATCCTCCTTTAAATAGGAGTTACAAAAGAGATCCAACCATCCATGATGGAGATGAAATCTCATCCATCCGGGCGGTTACATACACACCAAGAGTTTAATAGCACACCAACATGAAAATAAAATATTACAAGCAAATGTTTTAAGCAATTAAAATAAAACTAAGTAGAATTATTAAGCAAGCTTTGCGCGCCGCGGACGGAGGTTGTATCGCAGCTTCCGTTAGCGTCCGTGGCGTTGTCATGACGCCGCAAATCTTTAACTTGTTGCGCCGCAGCAACCGGGTCATCATCAGGAAGTGTTGGAGGGGCCGCAACAACCGGGTCATCATCAGGAAGTGTTGGAGGGGCCGCGCCATCAAACCCTGCAGTCGTCCGTGGAGCCATTGTAGATCTAGAGAGAAGCCCTACTCAAAATGTTAATGAACTTTCAAAAAGGAAACTTCATTAGTGGATGCTTCGGGTGAGGGGATACCTAGAGGTGAAGTCGGTGAGGTGGTTTGAGCGGAGGAAAATCGAGACTTGGGGAGATCGACGGTGCGGGCTTCGGCGGGAGTCGTCGGGAGCCTTTCAACGAGAACTTTGCGAGACCCTTGCGGGAGCTTAGGGGGAGACTTCACGAGCTACGGGTTTCGGCGAGTCGGAGGGTGAGCTCCCGCGGGTTGCGGCGAATCGGTGGAAGAACTTGAGAGAGCGCTTGCAGGATTCGTGAAGAAGGCGAGGGTCGTCGGGAGTGCTCTTGCGGGAGTCGTGAAGAAGGCGAATAGGCGGAGTGACTCTTTCGGCGGGATTTATCTAAGTCGTCGGGATTCGGGGTGAATGCCAAGGGTCGGCGAGCTCCTTCGGCGGGATTCCGAGTATATGAAGTGAAATTGATATTTTTCTTTACCACTTGTAATTTAAGGGTTTTCTTTACTAGGAATTGAAAGGTTCCGAGGTTCCGAATTGAAGAGTTTTTCTACTGGGAATTTCCACGTTGGGAAGCATTGCAACATTTTCAAATTCTCCAGATGTCAAGTTAATATAAGATTAATAAATACATGTTTATTGTAACGACAATCTATTTGGATTTGAGCGAGACTTCTCCAGACACTTCTTGATGTCAATTGTGATTTGTCGAAATTTACAATGACATATCTTTGTTAACATTTTATTGATGTGTAATGGTTTGCATGCCTCGAGTTAATCTCTCCATAAAGGTGCACACATACATGATAAGCATAAGTATACGTATACACAAGGATAGAAATATATATATTTATTTTTAATGAGGATGCATCATGACATAAGTCCTTGAACTGATCAAAATTACCTGGGATTTGGAGAGTCATCGTCTTAGTCCCACAGGTAGAACACATTGGTGGCTCAAAGTGAGTAAGCTCAACCAGGTAGCCCATCTGTTATTGCAGACGCTTGTTCCAAGTTAGCCTTGAGCCACCTACTGTCTAGTTCCCATCGTATTCACGGGGACCTAGACTACCCTGCAAGACAGACTTACTTTACCTTAGGAACCCAAATCATATTGGGTCCTAGGTTTCTATTAGCATAAGCACGCAACTGCCTTCCTTCAGAAAAACCTGTCTGGAAGACTACCTCTGTCCCTAGAATGTGGATAAGCCCTTGCTGCGGGAACAGAGGGGTTGTGCCAACAGTCAATGGCAAAGTGCCCCACTTTGCCGCACCACCAACAAGGGTGAATGTTGTATCGCCGTTTTCGACCTGATCTAGTGACTGACGTAGTCACGGTCCTAGGTCTAAATAGGATAGGGGATGATCTTGTCACAAAAATTTCTCTTCCATCGCGACACGTGGAAGGGTGGAAAGAATGCATGTTGTGAGCGTTATGAGGCCGGGAAGGTGGTGCCATTCTTCCAGGCATCTCCCTTACAGAGGCCCCATGGAACCTGACATCATGACTTCTATCCTCGCTATCCCGTGTCCTCGAGTGGTGAGAAGTCTTCTGAGAGCTGGAACATGCTGATCCACACTGTGTTGAGGCAGTGGCAGTGAATACAAAGGGCTCAGAATGAGCCTTAGATATTTCCTCATGGGTGGCCATGACGCCCCTTGCACTATGGACGTTTCCACATGGGGACAAATCACCCTTGCAGTGACCACGACTATTCCTGTGGTCATACCTGAAGGCATGATGAGTTACCTTCCTGCTTGGAGTGGGGGGTCGGAATACCGTTTCCCCATTTCTCCATGCCTTGATAATCCGGGAGATCCACCCGGTTTCTTGCTTTCTCTTTATAGCATCAACTTGGGAAAAGTTTGATACTATATGTTTCTCATTCTCCAGACTACTCTCTAGAGCTGAGATCTTAGAGTCCTTGGCCTTGTTGGATGCCAATTGGAGGACCAACAAGACCTTCAGTCGAGCAATCTCTTGTGCTTTCTCCTCAGCAAGTAGATTGCTGGACTGAAGGGCTCTCTTCAGGGAATCAGCATTTTCTGGAGGAGGGCAGTTCCTGTCTTCAGAAATTTCAAGAGATACGGGGAAGGATGAGGAAGTTACCTGCACTTCTGTGTTATTGTCGTTAGATCCAGTGACTATTGGTTCATCCACATCAGAGCTGCTTTCCTCACTATCCTCTTCAGTCTCTGACACGGACACTGGAGCTCTGATGCAGTCTGAAGGATCCTTGCCTTCATCTTCAAAAGTGAGGACTCCTACATACGCTTCATCCTCTGATTGACAGCATAATCCAGCTTTCTCTGACCCCCCCCCATTAGCTCTGAGATCATCATCCACAGAGATTTAGCCGTTCTACATTTTTCCAATCTAGAGCGAGAGGCTCCAGACCAGACATCCATGATAATTTGTCGAATCCTCTCGTCCAAGTGAAATAGTGATAGTTCCGTCTCTGACATCTCAGCAATGCCCATGAGCACTTGGATCCCAGAGTCGGAGGTCTTCATGGGGATAAACAGACCCTCTTCCAGAATGAAGGATGCTCGAGGATCGATAGCATCAAGGTGAAATGATACTCTCATTCTCCAGATGGGATAATAATCCTTTGTGCATGCGGGGAGTTTGAGTGGCAGAATCTCATAATCCAGATCCATGCTTCTGACACTGGTGGCAGGATTCTACTCAAGGTGTTAATCTTTTTGAAGAGTAACCTCCCTCTGATACCACTTGAAAGTCCACCTAATGTCAGCTATGTGCACCTATGGGGGGGGGGGGGGAATAGGTGACGTCTGATTCTTTTGCGGAATTTACGGATGTACCTGCACAATAAAAACAAAAAAGCACAGCACACAGAATACACAGCAAATTTATAGTGGTTCCCCGACTTGGGTACATCCACTTTCCCCCTTCGACCTATCTCCCCAACAAGGGACGACTCGGTCACTTCTCCAACGGTATTGAAATCCAATCCCTGCACTAACGGAAGGAGCCCTTCCACACGTGAAAGTCAACACTCCCACAAACCGGGCTGCACACAACCCTTACAACACGGAACAAAAGTTCCTTTACAACGAAATTAAATATAGAGTGTACACGTGATACAAACTTCTTATGGAGACTACGGTGTTCCTCTTGTTCGACGACGTGTTCTTGAAGTCGATGAAGAGTCTACCACCTTGGTCTCTCTTGGAGTGGATCTCCCCGGAACCGGCGGCGATACACGAGCGGCGGCTAGCTTCGGGATCGGCGGCTACGATGATGAGCGGCTGCTGAAGTTGGAGATCCAAACTTCGTAGCGAAGCAAACTAGGTCTACCAACGGTCACTCTAGGATCGGTCGTCTCGATCGATTCAGACGGAGGAATTTTTCCCGGTCAACAAATCGAGAGATAAGAGATCTCTGGATAGACGCGTGAGACTCAAGCTTTGCTAAGCTTCTGTCACCGGAGATTACGAAGGAATCTCAAATATTGACGGCGACCAACAGTCCCGAGCGCGACGGCGGCGGCGGAGAGGAGTCGCGGAATTAGGGTTACGAGGCGGCTCGGTTTCTTTCTCCGTTTTCCCTTATTTTACTGTTCAAGAATACTGGACTATATATACTGTTGAATTCTCAAATATGACCGTTTGCGGGACCCACAAAAGAAATCCCTAAGTCCGGTTCAAACTAGTCCAAAGGCAGAATCCGGTCCAGCAGCATCCTGAGAAAACGCCAAGTGAAAATCGGCGAGAATCGCAGGCGATTCTCGACGAATCGACGAGAATCACTAAGTGATTCTCGACGATTCGTCGAGAATCGTTAGTGATTCTCGCCGAATCACTTATTGATTCTCAACGAATTTTACTTTGTATGCATGAGCTGCTTGGCCACTGGTTCGGCGAGAATCACTAGTGATTCTCGCCGAATCTTACTTGGCACCATTTAGAGGTGGCCAGAAGGAGTCGGCGAGAATCACTAATGATTCTCGTCGATTCGGCGAGAATCACTAGTGATTCTCGCCGAATCGGCGAGAATCACTTGGTGATTCTCGTCGAATTTGCCTTGGACGAATTTTCGTCTTCCACCCAGGAGCTGCTCCTTGATCCTCCATGCTCCTTGTCTTCTCTTGCATATGAACGGCCTTGTACTTGAAAGTAAGTGCACTCCAATAGAGAGTGCATATAGGCCAACACACTGATCTGCTCAACGAGGGATTACGTCGTGCAGACCCGTGTATATTGACCTACTGCACCCTGACATAGGTGTACACTTAGCGTGGAGGAACTGCAAGCACAACTTGAGATGTTTCATTAAATACATTGTGAATTCATCTTAGCTTGACAGGTGGCTTCCTCAAATCTAGGTAATCGTGGATACAATACCCAACACGGTGAACTCACAAGGTGTAAAATCCATGAAATTTCAGAAATTTTGCTCGCCCAATCAGGCTCAATTAAGCGTGATTTCTCACCTAAATGATCTAATATTCTACCCCACAAAGAAAGGAGTAGAGGAGGACCTATAACTGGGCTTGTCGACGAGTGTGGTTGTGGTGCGCCATGGCCAGTGGTTGAGCTTTTCGGTGCTCTACAACATCACTGCCAAAGTGCATGGTTTCTTCAGGTAAAGTGTGGAAACTGCCACTCTTGGCCTAGTGAAGCCTTTAAAATCATCAAATGGGGGGATGGGAGAGGTCATTCTTCAATTGCCATTAATGACCATTTTAAGAATTTCGGCCAAGGAAGAGTTTTCTGAATTCAGCCACCTAGATGTTGGGAAAAACCTCTGGTCTCCTCCAACTGATGAGGGGAAGATGAAACAAGACTTTGGAATCAATTGGAGAGGGACTTTTGCTCTTCCATGGCCATTAATGATTTTCTCTCTCTTCTTTCTCTCTCTTCGTATGGGAGAAATTAAATTCAGCCACTTTGGTGGCTGGCTATGATTATTCAACTCCTCGTAACTGATGACGGGGAATGTATCCATCAATTGGAGAGGCCCTTGGTCTCCCTTGGCCATGAATGACCTCTTTTTTCACTTTCTCTCCTCCATTAAAGGGAAAAATGGAGTTTTCTCTCTCCTAGTCACCATAGCCGAATTTGATGACCACTCCAACCTATTGGCAATCCATTAGCTCATAATATTAGATAAAATAAAGTTAGCCCAAGTGGGGGAAATAGGCTTGAGATTGGGTTAGCCCATTTGAGCTAGTTTGACATAATCTTAGGGTAGAGTTGACCTTGGTCAACAAGACCATTTGAGTTGACCCCAATGGATCCTTGGTGATCCGTTGGCTTCGCCTAAAGTCTAGGAAGTCTTGGGTAGGGTTGGTTGGGAATCTTGGAGGTCACTTGACCCTTAGTTAGGTCACTTTGATCTTTTTAGGTCAAGGGTTGACTTGGGTCAACTTAGCCTCTTTGGTTGACCCCAATGGATCCTTGGTGACCCATTGGCCTCCCTTATGGCTTGGAAAGGTCTAGGTGGGTCCCTTTGGACAAGGGGATGTCAATTTGGCATGGGTGAGCTTAGTTTGACTTAATCAAGGCTTGCCTTGACTTTGGTCAACTTGACCTTTTTTAGTTGACCCTAGTGGGTCCCTATGGCTCTAATGGACCCTCTAATAGGTTAGTGGTGTTGTGGTGGGGTCATGGAATTATGTTGAAGCCCTATGACCATACCTAAGCTAGTGATTGAAATTCTACTATTTGTCGATCACGGTGATCTCACCTTTATTCCTATGTTCACTTGGTCTTCTTGGGCTTCCTAGGGTTTTGTCATGACCTAGTCATGACAAAACGACTCCTAAGGGTCTAGTTCTTTCAGGGATATTACACTATGCATGTTAGATGATATGTCTCACACAGGTGAAACACACCCACCCGACTCTATGCCCACAGACATTTAATTCCACCATTTAGAGTTAACTAAACTCTTATGTACCTCTCGTAGTAGCAAACGGAGGCAGTGGGTTGGGCCTCCCCACTCCTAGGTCGGTATTCAAATTACCCAGCCTAGACCCTTCGTACTACTCAGTTCACCCACAAATAGGTGCTACGGATTCTCTTGTACTTATGCTTGAAAATCCACCAGTCTTTTATTGGCTAAGTGCACATTTACACTAGATAAGTCAATGTACCGACGCTAATGTGAACGACCATCCAACAACGAGGACCACCACTGTAATGCACATGCATACACGCTATACAAGAATTCCCGAGCCATCAGCTCACCAAACCAAGCCATCAATTCTATCAAACATCGAGTCCATCGCTCGTGGTTTAAACCAACTATCCTCCTGATATGACGGGGTGAGTGAAAGTGTGATGATAATTTATTAATGTTTAATCTTTTAGTGTGCTTATTCCTACAGTTTAGGGTTAACCTTGGACTGCTCATGGCATTCCTAATGAAGCGCTCTCGAGGGCACTAGGAACTACGATGGGCTGAAGTCCAAAGTTCCGTTTCTCAAGGCAATTACTTTTATGGGTATCTATTTATTACCAAAACCCTTCCCACTTTGCTCTTAAGCTAACCCTAGGTGAATTACTACTTTTAGGGGGGGAGACAATACTTCGTTGGCCCCGAGCTCAACTCCGTCTCCTTGGTGTTGAGACTACCTAGCATTTGGCCCAAAGGGTGACCTCATCTAGACTCCACCAAAATTAGGTGCACCCATTATGTTTCTTTCCATCTGAGACCCACAATTGTACCTCGGACACCTCAAATTACTGTATGCAGACTAAATGAAATAGCTTAAGCGTATGAAAATGAATACTTAAATTTACTTCATCAAAAACCTCAGGCTCATTTCAAGGGGTCTATCATGACATGTTGTGCTTAATTCCACAGTTTTGTATTTTTCCTATTTAAATCAACTTTGTTTTAATAATTTTCCTAAAACCACGCCTCCTATGACTTTGAACATGAAGTGCAATTTTCTGATATGCAAGTTCTCACCAAAATTTCTACAGCTTCATAATGGCTAAATAATAGCAAGGTATGAATTTCATGAATTTCCCAAAATGATTTCTGTCATAAATTATAATATAAATGTTTTGATCAATACGATATTTAACAAAGAGAGTACAAGATTTTTTCATCAAAAAAATGTAATAAAATTTCCAAAGAACTATAATGATCAAAAATTGTCACTGCCAAAATTTCATGATCTTCTAATTTCATTTAGCTACATAATTAAATTAATGAAGAAAATTACAACTCGTGTAATTTGTGAAGAAACCTCTACATAATAACTTCCAAAAATTGTAATAAAATAAATAAGACATCATAGAGATCTAAAACATTTACAGGACAAGTTTCATAATTTTTCAATATACAATTTGTCCTAAAACAATGTATTTCTCTAGACTGTAATTTCTAGAATTACAAAGTAGGTACTGTAATTCTTCAACCAAAAATTACAATAAAATTTCAGGCATAAATAAAATCAGTATATGCCCACTACCCAAGTTTAATGATATTTCAATACTATATGGACATGTATTTTGCACTTGATAAGAATGTTCTTATTCTAAATAATAAGTTGTTTGTGGGGGAAGAATAACCATGAAATACTAATTAAATTATCTAAGGTGTATTTCCATCCAATGAGACTATCTACAAAGTCTTGAGCAAATACGTGGTGATGTGACCCTATTTCCTTCATTAGTCTTAATAGGCATCCCTAAGATTGAACTAGGGTTTCAAGGCACTTCAACCCTAAATACTACCTAAAGTAGTCATAGGGGTGTCTCAAGTGAAAGTAATTTAGTGGCCAAGGTTTCACCTCATTTGGTTGAGGGGTTGATATGTGCACTTTGAAGAACTAGGCCTATTACCCATAGGTGACAAACTTTGATCACCAAGTTACCCCATCAAATCTACTCCAAATGGGCTGATATTTTTTCATGGGCATATAATGACCCCTCAGGTCATCCACCAACGTTTGGGGGAAATTTGAGGTTCTTAGACCTTATTTTCACCACAAGTGTGAATTATTAAATTAATACAAAAAACTATAAAAAAAGTCATCTCCAAACATTCTGGGTTTTGGATTTGTTACGGGTCATGGCTAGACCAGCCTATGATCAAATTTTCAGGCCATTTGACTGAGTGGGCCATTGGGGGCACTCATTTTAATTTCTGATTTGCCTTTTCACACCTTGCACCAAAAAGTGTGTTGAGGACAATCCAGTGGTCCAAATTGGTTAATTATAATTTTATATTAAAATAGACACCAAGAGCTAAGTTTTCTGTGTCAGGCCTATTTACAAAAAAGGCCTCTATCAATTTTTAATAATTAAAACAAAGTGACTGTAATAAAGTGATAGAAATGAAATTATTTACATTAATTAAAATACGGTCTGCGCTTATCAGATGAGTTGATCCAACTATCGTGGGTCATCATCCCCGATGAGCTAAGTCCATTGATTGAATCTTCCTGGAGCTATCCAGCTCCAATTCCTTGCCATCCGGCCACCTCCCTGGTCTGCCACCGCCACCACCTCCGTTGAGGTGGTGGTTATCGCCTGACGGTGGCAGGGCTGCCAGAGAGGCACGGTACCTGAGGGGTTGATTTTCATTGAAAATATCCCATTTTTTCCTCACTAATCAAGCTCGATTGAACCTGATTTCTCCACCTAATGATCTACAGATCTAGCACAGAGGAAGAGGAAGAGGACTAGACCTGCAGGCGGGCTTGGCGGCGAGTGTGGTGGTGGTATTCCATGGTCGATAACCTCCAAGCTCTTCCTTGCCTATTTCTCGATCCTTTACCCAAACCAGTGATGTAAAGGTTCATTTTGATTGTGGTGTAGGGATGTTTGTGAGATGGACGTGCTTACGCTAACGGCGGGTTACCCATCACAGAACATAGAAAAAATAAGAGAGTGCTCCGACCAAAAGCGAACGAAAAGGGGTCGGTTGGCTCTCAAAAATACGGGACTCGATACAACGTCCTTAGGACCTACTCTCCAACAAGCACACAACTCGCGCCTAGCCGGACTCGATACCACGACCTTAGGACCTACCTCTACAACAAGCACACGTCTCACCGCACCTACACAAGCATCTATTCTTTTCACAATAAGCCGTCAATCGCAGCAAAAATATATTTAGGAGCGGCGGTAAACGATAAGGAGGGATCAAGAACAAGTTGAGATTAACTCCCTTGTTAGCACCAAAGCGTGCCCCATCTTGGAGAACAAGTCAAGGCTAGGCCTAGTTTGTACTCCAGCGGATCTTCCAATCCGAAAAACAAGAGGGTCAATAACAACGTTCGATTCAGATTTGCAAGCGAAAAACACTTTAAAATCGCGGAAAAGACGGTTGAATAACCTCCACAAAAATCTCACAGCAAGAAGCACAAAGATAGGGAAGAGATTACCCAACCAAGAAGAAGATCACACAATATTTGTGGGAGAATCACTCTCTCCACGGTTCCACCGGTTTCACACCGAAGGGGGCTGCTTCCTTCTTCCACAGAGTCGCACCGAGAGAATCCACGCCGAAGTCGCACCGAACGGGGATGGAGGAGGCAAGGCTAGGCTTCACACCAAAGGGGGGGGGGGGGGCTATTGGAATCTCTCCATGGCCGAAATTTCTCTTAGGGGAGTTTAGGTTTTCTTCATCCAATGCATAACTCATCATAATATCCTCCTTTAAATAGGAGTTACAAAAGAGATCCAACCATCCATGATGGAGATGAAATCTCATCCATCCGGGCGGTTACATACACACCAAGGGTTTAATAGCACACCAACATAAAAATAAAAATAATACAAGCCAAATGTTTTACGCAATTAAAATAAAACTAAGTAAAAGTATTAAGCAAGCTTTGCGCGCCGCGGACGGAGGTTGTATCGCAGCTTTCCGTTAGCGTCCGTGGCGTTGTCATGACGCCGCAAATCTTTAACTTGTTGCGCCGCAGCAACCGGGTCATCATCAGGAAGTGTTGGAGGGGCCGCAGCAACCGGGTCATCATCAGGAAGTGTTGGAGGGGCCGCGCCATCAATCCTCCCCCACTCAAAATCTCGCATCTCCGATGCGTGGGCTGATAGAAAGCGGCGGAGAAGCTCGACATCCAAACGTTGAAGCTCTGTCGCGAGTACCCATGAGTCGTCCGACGGTGGGCGGTCACACCAACGGATGAGGAAGCGGTAGGTAGCACCGTCAGGAGTAGTAAGTGGCTCAGCAGCGAGTATCATATCTGGATGGAGAAACGTCTTGGGAAACCTGGGAAACATGTCAGCAGTAGGAATAAGAGAAGGCAACGTACCATCCAATGTTATACCTGCGGGGACCGGAGGAGAGAGATCATCCAAACTACCACTCCCCAACCCATTAGAAATTTCAGTGGAGGGAGAAGACGACAAAGAAACCAACTCTTGTGGAGGCGCAACAAACAGCGTCAAATCCGAGACATTAAAAATAGGGGAGATACCCCATTCAGCAGGCAAATCCAATACGAAAGCGTTGTCACCTAGCTTCTTTATAATCCGAAAAGGACCGGCGCGTTTTGGAGCTAACTTTTTAACGGTGCCAGTTGGCATTCGTTCGGGAACTAACCGTACTAAAACCAGATCGCCGACCTTAAAGTGTGACACCTTCCTATGTAGATTAGCGTGCGCTTAATAAGACTCATATTGAGCAGTCAAGGTAGCTCGTATACGTGCATGTAAGTCGTGAATATGTTGGGGAAGGATTGTGCAAACTGACTTGTTTTGTATGTGGGAGGTAAGGGGACCAAGTCAAGTGGCACAGGGGCCTTATACCCGTGAACAATTTCATTCGGAGACATACCCGTGGACCGATTTTTAGAATTATTGTAAGCCAGTTGTGTATGTGGAAGCAGTAAATCCCAAGTGCCTTTATGGTCGTTCACGAGACATCGAAGAAGATTTCCTAGGCTCTGATTGACTACTTCCGTCTGGCCATCAGTTTGTGGGTGATAAGCCGCGGAGAATAATAATTTTGTGCCCATAAGAACCCACAAGGTTTTCCAAAAGTAGCTAGTGAACTTGACGTCCCTATCTGAGACAATAGTCTTCGGAACGCCACGGTGACTAACGACGTCTTTAAAATACAGTTTCGCAATGTGAGAGGCGTCGTTGGTCTTACTACAGGGGAGGAAGTATGCCATCTTGGAGAACCTATCCACAACAACGAGTATAGAATCATGACGTCGCAGGGTGGGGGGAAGGCCTAATACAAAGTCCATGCTCACGTCTTCCCACGGGACGGACGAAATAGGTAGCGGAGTGTATAAACCTACATTGGACTTATTACCTTTAGAAACTTGGCACGTACGGCAACTGCTCACAACTTTCCCAACCATCGCCTTTAGTTTAGGACAAAAGAATTTCTCCTCTACGAGCGTTATCGTTTTGTCTCTGCCAAAGTGGCCACACAAGCCACCACTATGTAACTCCCAAATGATGTGGAGTCGCAAAGAGGAGTGGGGGATACACAATTTTCCGTGTTTGAATAAGTATCCGTCTCTAAGTGAATAGGTCGTGATGGTCGCGGGAGAGCTATCCTGGGCAGATAAGTATGGCTCCTGAAAATCAGGGCATGTGGCGTATTCATCCTTTATGCGCTCGAACCCTACCACGTGGACTTGCATGGAGGAAAGTAAGAGGGTGAGGCGACTGAGTGCATCGGCAACTCGATTGTCGGTCCCCTTAAGGTGCTTGAGAGTAAATGTGTATTCTTGCAAGAAGGATACCCATTTAGCGTGGCACGGGGTGATTTTGTGCTGACCATTGATGAATCGCAACGCTTCATGATCGGAGAGGATCACGAACTCCTTATGAAGGAGGTAGTGCCTCCAATGATGCAAACATCTAATGACCGCATAAAACTCCCTATCGTAATTGGAATAGTTTAATTTAGCACCCGCTAACTTCTCACTAAAATAACTAACCGGGTGACCCTCTTGACTCAAGACACCTCCAATCCCTACGCCAGATGCATCACAAGTAAGCTCGAAGACCTTGGTGAAGTCTGGGAGACGTAACACCGGTGCTTCGGTCATAAGCTCCTTAATACGAAGGAAGGCAAACGTGGCGGATTTGGACCATGTGAATTCTCCTTTCTTCATGCAGTCCGTAATGGGTGCCATAATGCTACTAAAATCACGTATGAAACGACGATAAAAGGTAGCTAACCCGTGGAAACTACGCACCTCACGAAGGCTAGTGGGCTCGGGCCAGTCTCTAATCACCTGAACCTTTCCTGGGTCAACACGAATTCCTTCAGAGCCAACTATATAACCTAAGAATTCAACCTCCGAAACATAAATGTGCATTTCTTTAGATTTAGATATAAGGTTTCAGTCCTTAAGGTGTTCGCCGTCTTCCACTCATCCCCCTCTCGGATCCTGATTTGGTGGTAACCACTCCGTAAGTCCAGTTTTGAGAAGATAGTGGCACCCGATAGGACATCCAAGAGATCATCTAGTCGCGGAATTGGAAACCTATATTTTATAGTAATTTTGTTGAGAGCTCGGCTATCAACACACATGCGCCAGGTGCCATCCTTCTTAGGGGCAAGAAGAGCGGGGACAGCACATGGGCTCATACTCGTCCTAATAAATCCCTTATTTAACAACTCCTCTATCTGGGTTTGTAACTCTATGTGGGCAGTTGGATTAAGCCTATAGTGTGGTTGGTTGGGTAAGGACGATCCGGGGATAAGGTCTATTGCGTGTTGTATATCTCTAAGCGGTGGTAACAACGAAGGCAACTCCTCCCGGGTATACATCCCTAAACTCATCCAACAATACCCGTAGCTCTCGGGGTAAATCTTCCAACACGCCACCATCAGTTTTTTCACTCAGAAGTACAAGAGCGTACATTATTCCCCCAATGTAGGGATCCTTCATAAATTCCTTCCTACCAACTAAACTCAAGGATTTCCTCTCAACTGGGATGGTGGTATCCTTAGCCCACACTACCGGCTCTTTTGGCACAGTCGGTCTCAAGGTGACGATCTTGCCATTGAATTTAAACTCATAAGTGTTGGCACGACCATAGTGCGTCACATCACGGTCGTATAGCCAAGGGCGGCCTAATAACACATGACAAACGTCCATTGGTAGGACGTCGCACCAAACCTCATCCGAGTAGGATTTGAAAGACAGGGGGACTAGGCATCGTTGGGTAACCTTAATAGTAACCTTACTAATCCAAGCGACCTGGTAGGGGGTCGGGTGCGGCTCGACAGTCAAGGACATACGCTTAACGGCATTCTCAGAAACGGCGTTTACGCAACTACCACCATCAATAACTAATTTGCAAAGTTTTTCTCCACTCTTAAAGATCAGGGAAAAAATGCTCGTCCTCTTCCAGTCGTCTACAGGACGAGGAGTGGTCATAATGCAACGCATCACCATAAGGCGGTGATCGTCCTCCAAGTCACTAGGGACTCCGTCAGGGTCGCTCTCCTCTTCGGCCTCATGGACATAATCGTCAGGGTCGGTAGTGGACTCTAGTAAGGCTATGGCCTTCGACTTGGTGGGGCATTCGTAGGCATAGTGGCCTTGAACACCGCATGAGTAACAAGTGGTGTTAGCTTTGCTAACCTTTCCAACGGGGATACGCTCACTAGCGGGGTTCTTGGTATTTCTCGCGGTAATCACAACGGATTTCGACTCGGAGGGTCTAAATTTTCCTTTATCAGGAAAAGTGGAAGAAGATGCCCCCGCGGTGGACTTATTCTTCGCATTAGAATAACGGGAGTGAGCTTTAGATGCTAGGTTCTTTTCAATGTCCAAGGCGGCATTGAAAGTCGTATTCAAGTCCGTGTGACCATAACGCAAGAGTTTCCGCTGAATGTCGGGGTGAAGTCCCTTTCGAAATCTAGATAAAGTTACTTCGGGGATCTCTCGAAGGTCACATCGTACCATACGGTCCTTAAGTTCTCCCATATATTCAGCAACAGACATTGAGCCTTGCCGAAGGGTGGCAAGCTCATCGAACATTTGCGTCCGATGGTACGCGGGAATGTACTGATCGATTAGCAGGTTCTTCATAACAGCCCATCCAATGAGTGGGACCCCATGCCCAGCTCCTAACCTACGTTCTTCATTCAGCCAATAGGTTTTGGCACGTCCCATTAATTTCATCCTGGCAACTTGAACCTTTTGGGGGTCCGTGAGGTTGTGCCATTCGAAATAGCACTCCATGTCTATAGCCCAATGGAGGAAGATCTGGGGATCTCCCATGCCATCATAGGTGGGGGCATTTATCTTGATAGCCCTCGTGATATCAAAGCCTCGCTCGGGGCGGGGTTCTCGAGGGGGCATACGGGGAGAGTTTCCCTTAGAATCCGAATCAAAGTTCGGTTGGTGCCGGTTGGGCTGCCCAGCATTAACGGGAGGTGGGGGTGGCCTTGCTTGATTTTGTAGGATCTGGGCTAAGGCGTTCCTAAGCTCTGTCATTTCGGCACGAAGACCTGCTATAGCCTCGGTGTTGGGATCACCATGCTCGTTCGCAGCCATCCTAGACGTAGACGGGGTTGCGTACTCCGTTCCTAGCCTAGTGCGCATTCAGGTTTGGGAGGCCCCGGGCAAGATGAATTTTCCTAGGACTGAAGCTATATAGAAAATAAGATATTTTTATATACTCCCGATGTGAATAACACGTAGATTGTTAAAAAAAAAAATTTTGAAATTTTGCCGAAAAATAAAGATTTCAGCCCGCTATTTGCAGACCACAGAAAATAATTTTTTTGAGTTCTAACGATCGGATCTCTAACAAGGAACGCAAAGAGGATGTTTGCAACGTGAAAGTTGAAACGACCGCCTCTGATACCAAATTGGTGTAGGGATGTTTGTGAGATGGACGTGCTTACGCTAACGGCGGGTTACCCATCACAGAACATAGAAAAAATAAGAGAGTGCTCCGACCAAAAGCGAACGAAAAGGGGTCGGTTGGCTCTCAAAAATACGGGACTCGATACAACGTCCTTAGGACCTACTCTCCAACAAGCACACAACTCGCGCCTAGCCGGACTCGATACCACGACCTTAGGACCTACCTCTACAACAAGCACACGTCTCACCGCACCTACACAAGCATCTATTCTTTTCACAATAAGCCGTCAATCGCAGCAAAAATATATTTAGGAGCGGCGGTAAACGATAAGGAGGGATCAAGAACAAGTTGAGATTAACTCCCTTGTTAGCACCAAAGCGTGCCCCATCTTGGAGAACAAGTCAAGGCTAGGCCTAGTTTGTACTCCAGCGGATCTTCCAATCCGAAAAACAAGAGGGTCAATAACAACGTTCGATTCAGATTTGCAAGCGAAAAACACTTTAAAATCGCGGAAAAGACGGTTGAATAACCTCCACAAAAATCTCACAGCAAGAAGCACAAAGATAGGGAAGAGATTACCCAACCAAGAAGAAGATCACACAATATTTGTGGGAGAATAACTCTCTCCACGGTTCCACCGGTTTCACACCGAAGGGGGCTGCTTCCTTCTTCCACGGAGTCGCACCGAGAGAAGCCACGCCGGAGTCGCACCGAACGGGGATGGAGGAGGCAAGGCTAGGCTTCACACCAAAAGGGGGGGGGCGGCTATTGGAATCTCTCCATGGCCAAAATTTCTCTTAGGGGAGTTTAGGTTTTCTTCATCCAATGCATAACTCATCATAATATCCTCCTTTAAATAGGAGTTACAAAAGAGATCCAACCATCCATGATGGAGATGAAATCTCATCCATCCGGGCGGTTACATACACACCAAGGGTTTAATAGCACACCAACATAAAAATAAAAATAATACAAGCCAAATGTTTTAAGCAATTAAAATAAAACTAAGTAAAAGTATTAAGCAAGCATTGCGCGCCGCGGACGGAGGTTGTATCGCAGCTTTCCGTTAGCATCCGTGGCGTTGTCATGACGCCGCAAATCTTTAACTTGTTGCGCCGCAGCAACCGGGTCATCATCAGGAAGTGTTGGAGGGGCCGCAGCAACCGGGTCATCATCAGGAAGTGGTGGAGGGGCCGCGCCATCAGATTGCTTGGGTGTAACGCCCAAACTTTGCCAAAGCTGGAAAATGGGTTCTCGGAGATATCGCCCTATGATAGGGTTATCTCCTGCGGTAACGCCGTGAAATTAGTGGCGGGACTCTCAGGAAGATATTGCCCAGCGGTAGAGATACTGCTTGCAGTAGCATAGTCTATTTAATCAACAAAGATCTTGGGTAGCTACCACATGGCGGTAGTAACTATCATGTAGTGTTAGCGGTAGCGGTCGGGTCGTAACCGATGCTAGTTACCACATGGAAATAGTATCCTATCGCGTGACAATAGAAATTCTATATCAGTGTGGCCATGTGTTTGTTTGTGATTGGAGTGCTTGGGCGGTGGCACGCGTATCGAGCTGTTTTACTAGGCACAGTGCGGCGGTAGCACGGTTTATAGTGTTTGAAGGGTCGTTTTCTCTTCATTTCTTCTGAAAACTTTAGCTGGGTGTTTGGAGGAGCAGCAACACCTGATAGAGGAGATTCCGCCGTCGTTGGAGTTTTGGGGCTCGGATTCACTAGGAGGGCTCAGATCTACCGAGGTGATAGGGTTATCGTCGACGGTAGAGCCGTGATTTTAGTGGTGTGACTCTCGGAGAAATACCCCCAGTGGTAGAGGCACCGTTGGCGGTAGCATGGTCTATTTAACTGGAAAAGATCTTTGGTTTCTACCGTGCGGTGGTAGCAGCTGTCACACGGTGTTAGTGGTAGAGGTCGTGTTGTAACCTGCACTAGTTACTGCAAGGCGATACTATCCTATCACGCGGAGATAGAAATTCTATAGCGGTGTGTCCACATTTCGGCTTGTGATTTGAGGGACTGGGCGGTGGCATGAAAAACGAGCCATTTCACTAGGTACCATGCGGTGGTAGCTAGTTACCACGTGGCGGTAGTTCGGTTTATAGTGTTGGAAGGGCCGTTTTCACTTCATTTCTTCTGAAAGCTTTGACTAGACATTTGGAGGAACAACAACGCATGATAAAGGAGATTCTACCATCGTTGGAGTTTTGGGGATCGAATTCAAAAGACGGGTTCGGATCTACGGAGGCAAAGCCATAACGGTCATTTCCATCCGACTAAAATCTCTCCTATGGCACCGAAATGGACTTCTAATGTAACAATTCTCTTACTTAGACATGTGAAGTCCTTCTTGTTGGCATTTGAGGGTAGTCGCTCCACGAACACATAGATGTGGGTCTTCGGATGGGTAGATCTGTGTATTACCATTAGTGTTGCATTTAGATCCGGAATCGAAGTACAGAAATGGCATGTTGTGTGAAGCCAATCCGGACAAGTTGGTGTGGATTGGTGATGATTGTATGTCATGTATGTCGGAGAAGACTCCGTGGTAGTCGCGTAGATTTCAGAGTTGTGGGGTGTGCAAATAGCTGTAGAGAGAGTACTAGAGATGGTCGCCAGGAAAACACCGGTCTATGGGGGGGAGAATCAATATTCTGTCCCCTATCGTGTGGTGGTAGCACTATCGCCGGCGGTACCTCCCAGTGAGCAATGTGTTGGTTGTAAGGTCGGTCTCGTGGAGACCTGGAGGCCATTTCCTTAAGAGGCTTGTATCTTATAAACCTTGAGGCTAGATTGTGGAGCTAAAAGCCTACATGTCCCAGCATAGGCAGCTGTGAGTGCTGGCCTAGGATCATAAAGTGGTTATGATTTGTATGGATGGGAAAGGGGGTGTTGAACATCATCATGGCTTGTTGCTTCCGACCATTTGAGCACCGGGAAAGAGCTGAACTGTACCCAACACTATGTAGATCGACTTGGAGTGAGTCAATGTGTAAATAACCATGACTTTGTCGTAGTCATAGGGGTGTTGTCTTTGGCTTCAGCCCTGAAAGACTAGAATTCTTAAATGTTGATAATCGTCATAGAGAATGGAGGTGCAACCCGTTGTGGTCTAGTACACTGAGAATGTGCCCTGAGAGCATGGGGCATTGGGAGGCTGTGCCAACGTCTGTGGCAAATGGTGCTTGTTTTCACGTTCTAATTGCCAATTTTTGATTATGTTAATGCCTGCAGGGAAGGAACACCACCACCCCGAGTGAGGGGTGGGGTCATTATAATTTTTCCAGCTAATGCTGACCGTTTCTATTGGTTACCACCATTACTGTGGAAAGTTTCATGTAGTTGCAGCCGAGCCAAGCGGGAAATAGTGGGTTGGAGCCCAGGATTGCTATGCTGGACCTTGAAGGCCAAAGCGAAATAACCATTTACCTTATCATTTATGTGTGGCCGGCTTGCGTGATGATGTATGCAAGACAATTTATTCTAATGTGAACATTGTAAGGCCTTAAGGCCAATAAAATTTGTGTATTTGGTTTATCATACCTCTTTTGTGTGTAATACCCCAAATTTTATAGCAAATCTTTTGGTCACTATCGCCAGGCAATGGTGGGTATCGCTAGCTGTGATAGCAATAACACTCGATGCCATGAAGTATTAAGTGAGCTTAACAAATTCGACGCCTTTCGACAAATCGTTAAATAAGAGACTATCACATGGTGATAGTATGTATCGCATGACGATAACCCCAGCTCTCAACGCTCTTGATGCCTTAAAGCGTTGAGTGAACTTAATGCACTCGACATAGTAAAGCGTTGAGTGAGCTATCGGAATGGCGACAGTGGGTATCGCCAGGCAATACTGCCATGTATGTGTGGACACGTGTTAGATGGTCGGGCGGCGGCCGAAGAGCGGTGGTTAACGTGGTCAAAGCGACTATCAATGATATCGCCCAGACGATAGTGGATATCGCCAGGCGATAACATTATTGTTCACTATTCTGCTGAAATCGTGGTCTTTGCTTCCTGTTGATGTGAGGATCTTGTGGCTTGGATTAATCTTGAGACCACTTAATTAGAGAAGAGGTGGAGAGAAGATTCATTTCTCTTATTTCACTCTCTCTCCTCCTTTCATAAAGATCTTGAGACGAAAGATTTAAGGAAAAAGGTTGAGGCTAAGGCTGAGCTTAAAACGCTTGGTGAAGGAGATCTAGTAAATGGAATCAAAATTTGAGGCTAGATCCGAAAAGAGGAAAGAGAGGTGCTCCTTTACAACCGAACAAAAAGCTTCGCCGTGGCTCCGAAATGGATTATAAGGGTAACAATTTTCTCCTTGGACAAGTGAAGTCCTCAATTTGAATACATACTTGGAACCCTTCACCAAAAGGTGAAGAAAGGGTGATTTCCAGTAGGTCGATCGTTGTGATACCCGATTAAATATGCATATAGATCCGAAAATTTTGCAGTGCGGAATAGGCATACTGTGTGAAGCCCATCCGAACAGGTTGGTCTGGATTAGTAATGTTTTATTTTGTGTGTCGGAGAAGACTCTGCATATAAATGAGTAGTTTTCAGGGTCTGTGAGTTATACCTATGAAATGGGAGGAGCAGGAAGTACTGGAGATGCTCTCCAGGAAAATAACCAAGAAATCTCACGGTTTGCAAAACTATTGAATATCGTCAGGAGACGGTGAGTATCGTCGCCAATAGCTCCTATAACACCCAAATCCCAAAATTGGGTTCAGGCTGGGCAACACGGCCTGGGACATGGGCGTATCCCAAGTCGTGTCCTGCTTTATGTGGTCGAGTGGACACACAGTCTATCGAGTGCTGACGAAATGCACTCGACACTTGTCGAGAGGGTATACAGCCTGCGACATGGGCGTGTCATAGATCATTTCCTCCTATGGGTTGACGATCTTTAGTCGACGAAATGCACTCAACGCTTCTCGAGAGCATCGAGTGGGGCACACGGCCTTTGATACGAGCGTGACACATGGTTGTGTCCTTCTCTGGATTTGGCCAGGCTTGTGAGGGCTTGGTGAACATGGGATAGACACGGGCGTGTGTGAAGCCATGTCAGGGGACACGGCCTGTGACATGGGCATGTCATAGGGCCGTGTCCTGTTCGGATTGAGTCAGTTTGTGTGCCTGTTAAAGTACATGACCTGGGACACGGGCATGTCACAAGCCGTGTAAGCCCAAAAATAGATATTTCAGGGCGATTTGTGGCCGTTCATTTCCTTCAGATGGGATCTAAGGGTCCAAGCTTCTCCCTGCTGAGATAAGTTCAAGAATTGAGAGTTATCTCTCATTCAAAGCTTGACTATTCTCTTTCTAAAAGAATAGAGAGAAGCGAGAGCAAGGAGGAAGAAGAGAAGAGATCCGACCGCCGTTGGAGCTTCAGTGTTCGGAATTGCGAGCCGAGTCCAGATTGGTGGAGGTGAGAGCGTTGTGGTTCTTGCTATCCGGCTAGAATTCCATGGCTCCCAAGAGATCGTCAAGGGTAATGATCTTCCTTCTTGGACATGTGAATTCCTTCATTTTGGCATGTTTATGGATTTCCCCCACCAAAAGGTGGCAGTTGAGAGACTTCCTTGGGTTGATTCTTGGAATCCCCAGTCTTGCATATAGATCCGGAAGTCTGTAGTACGGAATAGGCATGCTTTGTGAAGCCCATCTAGACAGGTTTGTCTGGATTGGTGATGTTGCATTTTGTGCACAGTAGAAGACTATGTGTATAAACGTGTAGCTTGTGGAGTCGATGGGTTGTGCTTGTGAAGGGTAATAACAGGAAGTACTGGAGCGGAAGTCTAGGAAAATACCCTCGTAATTCTTGTGTTGTATGCTATGTTTGGGTGGAGTTTGGGTGCACAAAGAGAGTTCTGCTGAACTCGCCAAGCGATCGCGAAGGATGCTAGCATGAACTCCCTTTTTGATTGTGAAAGTGAGAGTTAGATCTGAAATACTCTAGAGGGGGGGGGGGGTGAATAGAGTATGCTTAAAAAATTATTAAGAGCTATTACAGCTTTTGTTGTAAGTTAAAAGTGCATAATTAATAAACTATCAAGCAATAAACCTAAAGCACAAGCACAACAAGAACACAAGAAAATTAGGCAACCAGAGGACACAAGAATTTTAAAGTGGTTCCCCAATCTGGGTACATCCACTCTTCTACCACCCTTGGTAGGAATCCACTCAGGTTTTTGATCAGGTGCCTAACACCAATGAGCTTTTGATCAGGTGCTCAAAAACCAACCCAAGTCTTTTGATCAGGAGACTTGCAAACAAGGAATCACTTTTGAAGAGAGATGACAACCCTTTATACAGTGGGGTTGAGAGATGATTTTGTCTTCTCTTTTTCAATATACAACTGAGAAGACTGTGGATTGATTAGAGCTTAAGGATCCCCCTGAGATGTAGAATGGATTAGGGAAAACTAAGAGCCAAGCTTCAGGGTGATAGGTCTTCAAACTGAATCCTTGACCAGGAAAAGTCTTCAGGAACTTCTTTGACAGATTGAACTGAAGTTATCCTTTTGAAGTGTCCTGGAGTACTTGAAGAAAGAAGACTCTTGATATAGGTATTGTTGTTCTTCTTCTTCAAGTGCTGATGAGCTTCTGTTCAAGAACTTCTGTATATCAGAGAAATGCTTCTTCTTTGACAGAGCAGATAATCCAAGATTGAATGTTTGTCTGTAATCTCTATGTCCTTCTCAATGAACTATGCTCTGTGTTTTTATTTCTCAATAATGCTTGATTCTCTCTGTCAGTCTATGTGTTTGTGTGTCTGTTATTCTCTTTTTCTATATGTTTTGAAAATTTGAATGCATCTGCAATTAATGCTGACAGCCTTGAGAATAATCGCCATTGATTTATTTCCCCAACTGTCCCATGGAAAAATGGCAAGCAATAATCCTGGAGAAGACCATAATTAGTGCTCCTTCTAACAGATATATTCCGAGAATGTTAGAGCATTAATTACTCAGGAATTATAGCATTAGAGTGGGGACAGAAGGCCGGAAATAATTAAGTCTGGAATTGTCGAACAGTTGGCAGAATTTGTCGAACTGAGTCCACAGTTCGTCGAGCTGTAATGTTGTAATCGTCGACCAGACAGCTTCTGTTCATCGAGCTGAGTTCCATGATCATCGAGCTGAAAAATGAACTGCTGTCTCTTTTGATCTTTGCCTATTCGTCGAGCTGGTAAATATGTTCGTCGAGTGGTGTTCAACAACTATTCTGGAGTTGTCAAATATTTCGTGTGTTGACTGATATCCTGTGTGTCGACACATGTCTTCTCTGTGGTGTCGACATAGCCTTTCCTCAATGTCGACTGATGATCTGGATGTCGACAAAAGTGCTTCTAGTGTAGACTTAGTTGGTGTCGACATATGCTCTAAGTGTCGACACAAGTCTTCTGGTTCCAGAATTCGTCGGGCAGAGAACTGAGTTCGTCAACCTGAGACTAGAGAACATAGTCTCGACAGAATGTTGTAGTAGTCCAAAGATTCGTTGACCGAAGAATGGTGTTCGTCAAGCTAATTCTGGAGAACCTTGAATTCGTCGAGCTGAAAATGATTCTAGACTTAGAGAAAAATTGATGAACCTCTTGCAATAGAGTTGAAGTGGAAGTCTAGAATTCGTCGACCAAAGAATGAAGTTCGTCGACCTGAGAACTAGGTTCGTCGACCTGAGTCTAGAGTACAGTCTAGACTTAGAATGCTGAAGGTGGAGTCCAAGGATCGTCAACCTGTGACTGAAGTTCGTCGAGCTCAGCTTAGAGAAAATATCTCTAAGATCGTCGAGCTGAGAACGACTACCGTCGACCTGAGTTCGACGAACGTCGAACTCATTTTACATAGTCTCTTAAAAAATATTTGAATCTTTAGGAAAACTCTATGTCTTGATTCTATGGCAGTCTGATGATGGCTTGTCCACGTGATGTTGTTACTGAGGACTTCGCCTAGACTCTAAGACATAACTTTGACCCTGGCTATACATATTGGGTCACATCATCCTAAGTTAGTGAACCTACCCCAAATCAGACTAGGGATCCAAAAATCTCCCCCTATTTGGGTGAGGTCACTAATAGACTCAAAATAAAAACATAAAGTAAACAAAGCAGGAAAAAGATATATCTGGCAGAGATAATTAACACATGCAATAGATATATTTACACAACAGCTTTGTTCAGACAATATGAAACAATTTAAGATAGAAAAACAGAAATAAAATGGTTCATATTTCACTTCTTCTGTTTCTTTTCCTGATGCTTTACATCCTTTCCCTTGTCTCCTAGCTTGGTAAAGACTATTTCCGTGTTTGGATTTAAAGCTTGTTCCATAATCATTGTCATATCTGCAGCCCCTATAATCTTCAGAGATGTAGCTCTAGGGACCACTGCTTTAGGATGTAGTTTCATATATTCATCACCATTAAAAATTTTGTTAGCCTTTTCAAACCTTTTCAGTTCTTCTCTCATGTACTTTGACATTGTAGTGTATTCAGAAGTATCCTTCCCTTCAGCCTTTTCCTTGTTGATCATAGAGAGGCCTACTAGTTCCTGGAACCTGATGACTTATTTTAGTCATCATTTTTGGGGTAGTTTAGTATGCAAAATTCCTACTTTAATTATATGTTTCAAGTATTTTTATGCATGTTTTGTTTTATTTCTTCTTAAAGTCTTGTTGTGTTAGGATATTATAATTCCTAGTTTTATTATAGTTTTATTTGCTCATTATGTTGCAATTTTATTTTATTATGGTTTGATATAAAAATCTATAGTTTTAGTATAGGTTTTATGTTTTATGTTTACTAGTGTTTTGTTATGAATATAATTAATTAATAGTATGTTATGTTTGTTATGTTTAGTTTAGTTTTAACAACTAATATTATGTTACTTATTTGTGTTATGTTTTGTTATATAACTAATGTTATTATGCTTTATTTTCTTGTAGATCCATGCTACATGATGCAGCCCACTTCAAGTTAAACCCGAGCCTCCACTTGAAGCTAACCCACATGCAGCCCTTGAAGTTTTGGAGCAGCCTGGCCCCTTCCCTTGAAGCCACATGATGCAAGCCAAGCCCTCATAGTGAACCCGAGCCCATGCAACCAGCCCACAAAGTGCAGCCTTCTTCAAGTTGGTCGGCCCCCTCCAAATGCAGCAGCCCACTTCAATTGAGCAGCCCATTTAAATGATGCAGTAGCCCAAACCACTTCATTTATGCCACATTGGTGCAGCCCGACCCTCTCCAAGTGCAACCCAAGCCTCCTCCAAAGTGCCACCCTAAAATGCATGTATCCAGCCACCTTGCATGGATCCCCATTAAGTGCATGGCCGGCCACCTCATGCCCTCCTTGATGGCCGACCCCTCCCCTCTCTCTCCCCTTTATTATTTTCTCCCCTTTCATATTTCTCATTCATCCCTTTTTCCCTCTCTCTCATTCTCATTTAAACTCATACATTCCCCTTTTTTTTAATTATTTTCCTTTTTATTTTCCCAAAAGAAAGTGCATGTATTTGGCTTTTTTATCTCTCCCTCATTAAATGATGTTCATGCACTCTCCCCTACACATGGCCGGCCACCCCCCTTGGCCTCCTCCTCTTCATTTCATTCTAGATCCTTCTCCATCTCCTATAAAAGCCACCCCATCCCTAAAGCCAAAGGGAGAAATTTTTGGGAAGTGAAGTTTTAAGTTGAATGAGAGTGTTGAGTTGGAAAGTGGAGAGTGTTAGTGAGTTGTTATTTTCTTTCATATTTGTTGTAGTCTTTTCATTTTTGTAATCCTTTTCTTTCAACTTAATATAATATTATCCTTTTTAAATATTGCGTTCTCTTTTATTTGTGCAAGTAATGAATATGAATTTCTTTCATCCTACTTTGATTTCAATTTCCATTATGCGTAGCTAATTTTCTTTAGCATTTGATCATGAGGATCCATGATTTGAGATAGGAATTATTTTTACTTCGAAATTTTATTTTTGCTAACTTTTGCTCGATCCCTCTTTGATTTATTTCGAGCCGACTCCGTATTTCCGGTATGCGGTAGTAGGCCTTTGATCTCATTTCATAATAGTCGAGAGACTCATTGATTTGAAAGATCACTCAAAGAGGGAAGGAGTTGCACGCAATCCTAGAGATAGGACGACGTAAATCATTCGGATTGGAGTCAAATCCAATAGTGCGGATCATCTCGGTAATGCAACTTTAGGCCCCTTTGATTTGTAAAGAGATTTCGATCAAAGCGTCTATAAGTTAGGAGACTTAATGCTCTAGTGAGATTTTGTCTTATTTTCGGATCCGTCACGGTCGAGTTAAGTCGCAATTATAAAATATTATTTTTATTTCTCCTATCTCTTTTCATGGTGAATCATCGTTCAAGTGTTATCTTTTAATCCATAGTTCCGTTTTAGATTTCATTTCAGTTTGATTTTAAAATTCTCAAAACCCACTTTCTTCGGTAGGATAATAGTTCAAGTGTGAGTAGCAGTACTTGACAACCCCGTGTTTTAATACGACATTGATACTACAATTCAACGGGTACACTTCCCTATTCGGGTTTTAGCCCATCAAGTTTTTGGCGCCGTTGCCGGGGAGATTTTTTCGTCAATATTAAGAAAGCGCTTACGCTATTACTTCTGCAAAAATAAAAAAAAAATTCATTTCTTTTCTTTCTTTCTTCAAGTTTTTATTTCCATTTCTCCTTCATTTTTTAGTGCATGACCCGTTCGAATCCGTCGCTACTTGTTGATTTGGACCCAGAAATTGAACGCTCCTTTCGGAGACAACTACGATTCGGGGCTTCCACTTCTCAAACAGCGGTTGAGGATTCCGACGGTGATTCTAATTTTAATTCTGAAATGGGAGATCCCAACCCAGGAATGGCTCAGCAAAGGACCATGTCCGATTATGCTCGACCCAACCTGGAGGGGACTGAAACAAGTATTGTTCGACCTGCAATTGCGAACAATAACTTTGATCTTAAGCCTAGCATCATACAAATGGTGCAGCAATATGTACAGTTCGACGGATTACAAGATGAAGATCCGAACTTGCATATTGCCAATTTTCTTGAAATCTGTGACACCTTCAAAATAAATGGTGTCTCAGATGATGCTATAAGGCTAAGACTCTTCCCCTTCTCCTTAAGAACTAAAGCCAAACAGTGGTTGAGTTCTCTTCCAAGAGGATCAATCACTACTTGAAACATTTTAGTCGATAAATTTCTTGCTAGATATTTCACCCCCCGCCAAAACTGCTAAGCTAAGAAATGATATAACTTCGTACTCTCAAATTGCTTCTGAGACCCTCTATGACACTTGGGAGAGGTTCAAAGAACTTTTGAGAACATGCCCTCATCATGCTCTGCCTGTATGGTTACAGGTTTAAACATTCTATAATGGGCTAAATCAAGAAACTAAGCAAATGATAGATACCGCTTCTGCTGGTTCTTTGGACCGCAAAACTCCGGAAGCCGCTCTTGAGCTTATAGAGGACATGGAGATGAACACGTATCAGTGGAATTCGTCTAGGACTCGCCCATCTAAACCTGCAGGTATCTATGAAGTGGACTCGATTTTGCAACTGACACTGCAAGTGGAAATGCTGAACAAGAAGATTTCGGAGATGACTGCTTCCTCCGCCACTCAGGTATATGAAAATGCAAATGCTGCTGCCGAGCAGGTGGATTATCTGGGGAACATACCCAGGCCTGCTCAAAATAATGCTTCGAACTTTTCTGCTTTTTCTAATTTTTCTGCTCCGCCTGGTTTTAATTCTTCTTCGAACTTTTATAATCCTGGATGGCGCAACCATCCTAATTTTTCTTGGAGTAATCCCGCGAATGCCGCACGTCCACCGCACGATTTCACTCCACCACCACCACCACAACAAAATCAACATTTTCAAAAACCTTCCTCTTTGGAGGAAATGATTTCAAAATACATAAGCACCAATGAAGCGACCATTAGAAATCTAATAGGCTCAATGAAAAATTTAGAGAATACGGTCGGTCAATTAGCAAAGATGGTTTCCGAAAGGCCACCTGGGACTCTTCCCTCAAATACCGAGCCAAACCCAAGGGAGCACGCGAAAGCGATTTCCTTTCGGAGCGGCAAGGTAATTCACGAGCCCACCACAAGGGAAGAGCCAAAGGTGAGTGCCTCTCCTACTACTACACGAATTAGTGACGAAGATATAATTAAAAAAATTTGGAAAAGAAAATTCTATTTCTGAAAATAAACAAGAAAAGTCTATTTTGGAAAAGGAAAACGATGGTTTTAAAAATAATGATCTCGATATTTTAAAAGAATTTCCACCACCTCCCTACCCCGCTAAGCTTAGGAAAGATAAACTAGATGATCAATACCAACGCTTTCTTGAAATGTTTAAACAAATTCATATCAATTTGCCATTTCATGAAGCAATAAGCCAAATGCCAAAATACACCAAATATCTTAAGGACCTGTTAACGAACAAAAAGAAATTAGAAAATTTATCTCATGTTACGTTAAATTAAGAATGCTCGGCGGTCATAAAAAATTCCGATCTTCCTACAAAGATAAATGATCCGGGTAGTTTTTCGATTCCTTGCGTTTTTGGCGATCTTTTTGTAAAGCATGCGCTAGCGGATTTAGGTGCAAGCATCAACTTGATGTCTTTTTCATTATTTAAAAAGCTAGGATTGGACACTCTCAGCCCTACGCGTATGAGCATTCAATTGGCTGATCGATCGATTAAGTATCCGTTAGGTATCGTTGAGGATGTGCAAGTGAAGGTCGACAAATTCATCTTCCCGGTGGATTTTGTCATTCTTGATATTGAGGAAGACATCGAGGTCCCCCTTATCCTTGGTCGTCCCTTCCTAGCCACCTCTCGTGCGGTCATCGATGTAAGTAATGGAAAACTTTTGCTTCGCGTGGGAGATGATGAGGTGACGTTTTCAATAAATCAGTCCATGAAAAATTCTTTAGAAAATGACGACTCATGTTTCTTCCTTGATGTTTTAAATGAAGACGCCTCTCTTTCTCTTTCAAATGTTTCTTCCAATGATTTTTCTTCCTCTTTTTCTGATTTTTTTGCAAATGTTTTTGAAGATACGGTTATGTCCGCGCAAGCCAACTTTGCAAATGAACTGATTTTTAGACAAAAAAATTATGAAAATATTGTCTTTGAAAATGAAAAAGTTTTAAAGAACTCTTACGATGAACCACCCCACTTAGAACTAAAACTCCTTCCCGAACATCTCAAATATGCCTTTCTTGAACAAAATTCTAAATTGCCCGTTATAATCTCGGCTTTGCTTTCTCAATCCAAAAACGATCAATTGATCGAACTACTACAAAAGCATCGTCGAGCTATAACGTGGCAAATTTCTGATATTCCTGGCATAAGCCGCTCCTTTTGCACCCACAAAATATTTTTTGAAAATAATTCTAAGGATGTAGTCCAACCTCAACGTCGTATTAATCCTAATATGAAAGAGGTTGTGAAGGGTGAGGTTCTTAAGTTATTAGATGCGGGGATAATTTATCCTATTTCCGATAGTAAGTGGGTAAGTCCGGTTCAGGTTGTACCTAAGAAGGGTGGGATCACGGTAGTAACAAATGAAAATAATGATTTAATTCCAACTAGGACGGTAACGAGATGGAGGATGTGCATCGATTACCGGAAATTAAATGATGCCACTCGTAAGGATCACTTCCCCCTTCCATTTATCGATCAAATTTTAGAGCGTTTATCCGGGCATAGTTTTTATTGTTTTCTCGACGGTCTTTCGGGATACTTCCAAATCCCTATCGCACCCGAGGACCAAGAGAAGACAACATTCACTTGCCCTTTCGGAACATTTGCCTACCGTAGGATGCCTTTCGGGCTATGCAACGCACCAACTATCTTTCAGCGGTGCATGCTGGCCATTTTCGATAAATATATAGAAAACATTATGGAAGTGTTTATGGATGACTTCTCAGTTTTTGGCGACTCGTTTGAGTTATGTTTAAAGAATTTAGGGAAAGTTTTAAAACGTTGCGAAGAAACAAATCTAGTTTTGAATTGGGAAAAGTGCCACTTTATGGTACGTGAAGGCTTAGTCCTTGGCCACAAAATTTCCGCTAAGGGAATTGAAGTGGACAAGGCAAAAATCGAAGTAATTGAAAAGTTACCACCGCCTACGAATGTTAAAGCGATAAGAAGTTTTTTAGGCCATGCGGGTTTTTATCGAAGATTTATTAAGGACTTTTCAAAAATTATTAAGCCTCTCACCCACCTTCTCGAGAAAGACGCTCCTTTTATTTTTGACGATTCTTGTTTAGCGGCATTCGACTTAATTAAATCCAAACTTATAAATGCTCAGATTATGATCGCCCCCGTTTGGGATTTACCTTTTGAAATTATGTGCGACGCAAGTAGTTTTGCGGTCGGTGCGGTACTAGGACAACGTATAGCTAAGAATTTCCACCCAATCTATTACGCTAGCAAAACGCTTAATTCAGCGCAAGAAAATTACACTACCACTCAAAAGGAACTCCTAGCGATCATTTTTGCTTTTGATAAATTTCTACCCTATATCACTCTTTCTAAGGTTATCGTTTTTACGGATCATTCCGCTTTGAAGTACCTCCTTTCTAAACCGGATGCCAAGCCGCGTCTTATTCGTTGGATCCTATTACTTCAACAATTCGACTTGGAGATCCGGGATAAGAAAGGAGCGGAAAATTTAGCGGCTGATCATCTTTCACGCCTAGAAAATCCTAAAATAGATATTTTTGATGAAAATTTACATTTTGATTCTTTCCCGGATGAGAAAATTTTAAACGTTTCTTCTTCTACCCCATGGTTTGCCGATTTGGCCAATTACCTGGTGGCCCGCATCCTCCCAAAAGAATACTCCTCTCAGCAAAAGAAGAAATTCTTTTCTGAGTTGAAGTATTATTTTTGGGAGGATCCATTTCTGTTTCGCATTTGTGAGGACCAGGTGGTAAGAAGATGTGTCTCCCGGGAAGAAGGTCAGCAAATTTTAAAACATGTTCATGAAGGTCCGACTGGCGGGCACTTTCAAGCAAACCGCACCGCTCAGAAAGTACTTAGTGCTGGCTTCTATTGTCCAAGCATTTTTAAAGATGCACAAATCTTTGTGGGCGGGTGCGATCGGTGCCAGCGGACTGGGAACATCTCTAATAAAAATGAAATGGAGCAACATTATTTTCTCGAATGCGAAGTTTTTGATTTATGGGGCATAGACTTTGTCGGCCCATTTCCCTCAAGTTTCGGAAATAAATACATTTTAGTCGCCGTAGATTACGTCTCTAGGTGGGCGGAGGCCCAAGCTTTACCAAGTAATGACGCTCGCGTAGTCATAAATTTTTTTAAAAAATTATTTTCTCGTTTTGGCTTTCCTCGCGCGATCATTAGTGATAGGGGGGGAGCAATTTTGTAACGCCCAACTAGCTAAGGTTTTAACAAAATATGGCGTCACGCATAAATTATCCACCGCTTATCACCCCCAAACTAACGGTCAGGTCGAGGTAGTCAATCGAGAGCTAAAGAGAATTTTGGAAAAAACTGTTTCTACTTCTCGTAAAGATTGGTCCTTAAAATTAGACGATGCTCTTTGGGCCTATCGGACGACATACAAGACCGTCATCGGTTGTACTCCTTTCCGATTGGTCTATGGAAAATCGTGTCATCTTCCGGTAGAAGTAGAACACCGAGCGTATTGGGCAATAAAATTTTTTAATTTCGATCCGCACTCAGTCGGCGAGCATAGGAAAAATCAATTGAATGAACTCGATGAATGGAGAGCGTACGCTTACGAAAATAACAAGCTGTATAAAGAGCGCGCGAAACTTTATCACGATAAGAACCTGCGCCACCCTAAAACGTTTAAAACAGGCGATCAGGTTCTTCTTTTTAATTCGCGTTTACGTCTCTTCCCTGGAAAACTGAAATCTCGTTGGTCTGGACCTTTTACGATCAAACAGGATTTTCAAGTAAATGGCCATCGTTTAAAGTTATATTTTTCAAATGATTATGTATCTCCTACTGTGGAACAACTTTTATTGCTATCATAATGTTTTCTTTCATGCAACTTTATTTTTATGTTGGACATTTCGTTAATATTTTTCGAACTTTAAATTATTGTAATAAAGAACAATCTTGGGCACCTGCCCACGAACTCTATTTTTCTGCTTTTATTTTGCTCTTCCTTCCGGAGGCACCCAAGCAAGTTCGTGACCGCCGCTCCAACGTTGGTGATATAAAGATGGATCAAGTCAAACCTGCTGACGATCAAGTGCGCTAAAAAGCAAGCATGGGGGAGCGACATCCACCTTCATCTCACAAACCCGGGGAAGTCCTGTTTTTTTTATTTTCATTTCCTTTCTGCATTTTTCTCTCCTTCTCAGTCTCCTTCTCATTTTTCTTTCTTTCATTGAGGACAATGAAAAATCTAAGCTTGGGGGAGGGTTTAGTTAGTTCTCTTTTTTCCTTTTTCTTTCAAAAAAATTTTTCTAAAAAAAAAAATTAGCATAGTTTTGTTAAGTTTTTTTCTAGTATTGCTTTTATTTTAGCCTTTTCAAAAATCACAAAAAAAAGAAAAGCAAAAATCCAAAAAATTGCTAAAATATATTTGTAAAACAAAATCTAAAATTATTTTCTATCTTTATTTTTATGTTTCTTCTAGTGATGTGTAGGCCCGTGCGGTTCCTTAGTTCTATTTAGATTTCGTTGAATTGGTTTTCTAAATTTATCAGTTTAACATAGCTTAGTTTTACTAGTTTCTTTTTCTTAAATATAGGCATCCGATTTTTACGTTTTAAGTTAGCAATTTATAGTTATGTCTTTTTATCCGGTTAGTTGCTTACGAATGGTTGCTAGGTAATGTTATCTCTTTTTCATTTGCGGGGTAGTCTTTCTTGGTGTCTAGAACTTGTCCCTAGCGACTCTCGAAACATTTGTGTCGTTTTTACGTACTTTAGAAATGATTTAGGTCACCCTTTGACTCGTTTGAGCTTTTCTTGCCCACCAAAAAAATTTTACCATTGCAAAACAATTTTTGGGCCTTTTTCATGTTCTTTTTGTTTTTAGCTCCACCTTTCATTTCATTATTTCACCAAAGCCAAATTCCCTTTCCTATTTCTCACACTAAACTTTGAGCTTAAATATTAATTTTGTGAAGGATTATATCTTTGAAATGAAAAGGAAAATTTATAGCTTTTATTTGGAGCTTTCCTTAAAGTTACAAAAAAAAGAGGAGTTATTATCAAAAGTATCATCAAAATGAAATGAAGAAAAAAAAAGAGAATAGTTTATTTTTGGCTAATATTATGAAAAGAAAAGAAAAAAATACATGGCCTTATGTTTGTTTTAGCTTGAATTAAAGTACTTAGCATTCCTCTTCATGTGTTTATGTTTATTTTCTTTTTAAGCTCAACCTTGGTTTAGTGTTTAAGCCCTCATGTTCATCCTTGTTTTCATTTCCTAACCATTTACCTAAGCCAAGTTTTAATGCCTATAGAAGTCCTATTAATCTTTAGAACGTAAATTCGCGTAGTGGAGAGAGTGTGAACGGACAAGCCTATGGCCACCATCATTGATGGATTTCTTTGGAGGTTATCTTGAGATGATTTAGGGTTAATTGTTATTCTAGCAACCTAGTAGTTCGTTAATGCGCCGTTTATTTAGAACTTCTACTTTTGCTTTTCTTATTTTCATTAATTTTGGATGCTTTGTTTTAAGATTTAGAAATTTGTAAATTTTCTTTATGTTATAATGATATTTTTAGGTCTCCACTTTCAAGTTTTTTATTGTGCACTTCTCACCCCACTAGTTGTTAACATAGGAATTAGGATAGTTTAATTTTTCATGTTTTGTTTTTCTTAATTATGCAACCTAAATCTTCTTTGTTTTTTTTCCTAGTTCTTTACTTTTTATTTGCTTGAGGGCAAGCAAAAACTCTAGCATGGGGGAATTTGATGACTTATTTTAGTCATCGTTTTTGGGGTAGTTTAGTATGCAAAATTCCTAGTTTAATTATATGTTTCAAGTATTTTTATGCATGTTTTGTTTTATTTCTTCTTAAAGTCTTGTTGTGTTAGGATTTTATAATTCCTAGTTTTATTATAGTTTTATTTGCTCATTATGTTGCAATTTTATTTTATTATTTTTTGATATAAAAATTTATAGTTTTAGTATAGGTTTTATGTTTTATGGTTACTAGTGTTTTGTTATGAATATAATTAATTAATAGTATGTTATGTTTGTTATGTTTAGTTTAGTTTTAACAACTAATATTATGTTACTTATTTGTGTTATGTTTTGTTATATAACTAATGTTATTATGATTTATTTTCTTGTAGGTCCATGCTACATGATGCAGCCCACTTCAAGTTAAACCCGAGCCTCCACTTGAAGCCAACCCACATGCAGCCCTTGAAGTTTTGGAGCAGCACGGCCCCTTCCCTTGAAGCCACATGATGCAAGCCAAGCCCTCATGGTGAACCCGAGCCCATGCAACCAGCCCACAAAGTGCAGCCTTCTTCAAGTTGGTCGGCCCCCTCCAAATGCAGCAGCCCACTTCAATTGAGCAGCCCATTTTAATGATGCAGCAGCCCAAACCACTTCATTTATGCCACATAAGTGCAACCCAAGCCTCCTCCAAAGTGCCACCCGAAAATGCATGTATCAAGCCACCTTGCATGGCTCCCCATTAAGTGCATGGCCGGCCACCTCATGCCCTCATTGATGGCCGGCCCCTCCCCTCTCTCTCCCCTTTATTATTTTCTCCCCTTTCATATTTCTCATTCATCCCTTTTTCCCTCTCTCTCATTCTCATTTAAACTCATACATTCCCCTTTTTTTAAATTATTTTCCTTTTTATTTTCCCAAAAGAAAGTGCATGTATTTGGCTTTTTTCTCTCTCCCTCATTAAATGATGTTCATGCACTCTCCCCTACACATGGCTGGCCACCCCCCTTGGCCTCCTCCTCTTCATTTCATTCTAGATCCTTCTCCATCTCCTATAAAAGCCACCCCATCCCTCAAGCCAAAGGGAGAAATTTTTGGGAAGTGAAGTTTTAAGTTGAATGAGAGTGTTGAGTTGGAAAGTGGAGAGTGTTAGTGAGTTGTTATTTTCTTTCATATTTGTTGTAGTCTTTTCATTTTTGTAATCATTTTCTTTCAACTTAATATAATATTGTCCTTTTTAAATATTGCGTTCTCTTTTATTTGTGCAAGTAATGAATATGAATTTCTTTCATCCTACTTTGATTTCAATTTCCATTATGCGTAGCTAATTTTCTTTAGCATTTGATCATGAGGATCCATGATTTGAGATAGGAATTATTTTTACTTCGAAATTTTATTTTTGCTAACTTTTGCTCGATCCCTCTTTGATTTATTTCGAGCCGACTCCGTATTTCCGGTATGCGGTAGTAGGCCTTTGATCTCATTTCATAATAGTCGAGAGACTCATTGATTTGAAAGATCACTCAAAGAGGGAAGGAGTTGCACGCAATCCTAGAGATAGGACGACATAAATCCTCCGGATTGGAGTCAAATCCAATAGTGCGGATCATCTCGATAATGCAACTTTAGGCCCCTTTGATTTGTAAAGAGATTTCGATCAAAGCGTCTATAGGTTAGGAGACTTAATGCTCTAGCGAGATTTTGTCTTATTTTCGGATCCGTCACGGTCGAGTAAAGTCGCAATTATAAAATATTATTTTTATTTCTCCTATCTATTTTCATGGTGAATCATCGATCAAGTGTTATCTTTTAATCCATAGTTCCGTTTTAGATTTCGTTTCAGTTTGATTTTAAAATTCTCAAAACCAACTTTCTTCCGGTAGGATAATAGTTCAAGCGTGAGTAGCAGTACTTGACAACCCCGTGTTTTAATACGACCTTGATACTACAATTCGACAGGTACACTTGCCTGTTCGGGTTTTAGCCCATCAGAACCTGGCCATTTTGCCTGTGTTGGCTGTTTATCGATCTTCATAAGGAACCGGAGGAGAGGGTGGTCTTTTAGGACTTTCAGCTTGTTGATGTTGTTGTTGTTTATGTTGTTGTTGCTATTGATGTTGTTGTTGCTGCTGATATGTTTTCTTGAGGGTTGTTGCCTGTGTTGGCTGATTTCATGATGGGATCTCCCTTGATGTCTTTGATATGTTTGAATAGGGGAAGATCTCTAAGAACTAGAACTAGAAGCACCAGCTGTAGGAGGAGGAGGAGGTGGTGGATCCTTTCTGTACCTTTGAACTGGTGGAGGAGATTATCTTCTACTCTTCTTCCTTTCCTTTTGCTGATTCTTAGATAGCCACATCCATGCTGACATCCCTTTGTATGGAGTTATCTTTTGAAGAATATAGTAAGGGATGTCATTGTTTGGATTATGCTTAGGAGCAGGAGGAGGAGGAGCTTTTCTTTTCTTTGATACTTGCTTCTTCTTCTTTGTATCCTCCTCATCTGAATCCTCATCCTCATCTTCATCATCATCATTGTCAGAACCCTGAGGGTTATCATATAGATCATCCATGGCTTTCAAAGTTTTAGCAGAAATAACAGCCTTTTCTGGAGCAGGAGCAGGAATTTCAACAGGGGTTGGAGTTTCAGCAGGAGTTGGAGGAGAAACTACGCAAAAATCAGAACTAACTTGGACAGAGCTTTCAGCTGCTGCCTTATTTTAATCTACAATATCAGCCAACATCAGTTCATCTAGATTTGCCATGGGAGAGTCATCCCTTACAAAAGTTGGTGCTGAATACATTATTGAAGAAAAGGGAATAGCGACTACTTCTGGAAGTGGAGTGACTACTGGTTGTGTAATAGCAAAACTGTCCCTAAGTTTCTTAACAACTTCTAAAGAAATGGGGGAAGTGTATGGTATAATAGCCAAGGATGGCTTAGTAATCTCAGCTGGAAGGTAATGCAAATGTACAGTATCAAAAATTCTCAACAAATGTTCTAAATTAACTGTGGGATTAAGCATGAAATCACCAACAGTATTAGGCTCTTCACAGTCTTAGTCATCAAAATCCATATCAGTTTCAATAAAATCAATCAAATCTTTATCTATGTGTTCTGTACACTCTGCTTCTGTTGCTGAAGCTGGAGTATCTGCTGCTGGAGCTGGAGCTGAAGCCTCTGGAGCTGTAGTTGTTGCTTCATCATCAGGCATCTCCCCCTGCCTGGTTTCAGTGGCAACTGAGGCCAGGCCCCTTGCTGAGGATGGGGCAGTAGAAAGAGTAGAGATTTTGTCAGAGAGGGAGGAGATGGTGGTAGCAAGAGGTGTAATGGCCTCTGCTATAAGGGACTTGAGGAGGGGAGTGATTATGGAAATGATGGAAGATATGGTGGAGGGGACCAATGATGGAGTGGTAGATGGTGTTGTAGAATGTGTAGAAGTGGGTACTATGGGAGGGATAGAGAGTGGAGCATCAGGTATATGAACATCTGGAGGGATGGTTGATGTTGATGGGGATGGATGGGTGGCATATTGCATGATGGTGTCTGTTGGTAGATGGTAAGATGGTATTGAAGAGAGATGTGGGGGAAGAGGAGATTGTGGTGGTGTAGGAATGTAGGTATCATGGGGGGAATCAGGAGGTGTTGCTGGTTGATTATCTTGAAGAGGGTAAGATGGAATGTCAGTGATGTCAATTGGTGGATATAGAGCTGGGGAAGCATGTTGAGATGGAGGTAGAGTAGGAATAAGAGTAGGTTGTTATGATTGTGGTGTTGAAGAGATAATGGAAGAGGAAGGGATTTGTGTTGTTGGAAGGGGGGCTGAAAGAGATGGTGGTGTTGGATGAAGATCTTCAGCAGGTGGGGAAGTGACTTTAACAGCCCTGGTGCCTTCAGAAGCTGGGGTGGAAGAGGTAGAAGCCTTGATTGGCTTGATTATTATCCTCTCCCACCTGCCAAATAAGGCACATGTGAGCCTTTTACTAACATTGATGAATATGGTCTTGGAGACCAGTGATTCAACAGCCTTTTCTTGTAAAATGATCCCTAGCATCCTTCCAAAGCAGACTTCCTTTTTATTATTTTTCTTCTGTATCAAATCAAATAGAATCTGTGCCCAATACACTGGTTTCTTGTTGATAATTGCACACAAGACCAAAAACTGGTGTCTGTTGATGTAATCATGTGCAGTATGTTTCCCAAGCAGAACCTTTCCAACCAAATCTGCCAAAAACTTATAAGGGGCAGAGAGGTGTTTCTTCAAGAGTTTGTTAGGGTTATCTCCAGTATAACCCATGAGGCTCAGCATCACGTCAGATTCCTCTTTTTTAATCTCCAGTTGTTCTTCTCCATTTCGTAATCCAAAAATTTCAGTTAAGATTTCGGGAGTTAAGGAGACAGAGTTACCCGCAATACTGCCTGTCATTATATTCTCTTCTGTTGGCGATAGGGTAGAGACACATTATCTGATTTCAGTGCTGTGTAATTTGATTCTTCTAGTAATCACGGTTTTGAGTTCTTGTTCTTCAAGGAGTTCCAGAATGTAGAGGAAGATGGGATCAAAGTGTTGAAATGAATCAAAATCCACATCAAAACCGGAATCAAACTTCATGCCTGCGTGAATACTTACCTGAATCGCCATGGAATTACCTGCAAGAGAGACACAAAAACGGAGATCAAGTGCAAAGGAACAAAAAGCGTGGGATGGAGGTCGAAGAAAAATCTAAATATAGGGTTTTCAAGAATATGAATCGAAAGACTCCGTTCCACGAAAATAAAAATAATTCTTCGAACTGATGTCGACGAAGTAATTTTGAATGAAATAATTCGTCGATCTTATTCAGAAGAATTTAAGACAGTTTGTCAAAATCCGTTCGACGAATA
This sequence comes from Platanthera guangdongensis, assembly GCA_039583875.1. Taxonomy (NCBI): domain Eukaryota; kingdom Viridiplantae; phylum Streptophyta; class Magnoliopsida; order Asparagales; family Orchidaceae; genus Platanthera; species Platanthera guangdongensis. Next base: position 53,451,779 of record CM077149.1, read on the forward strand.
TCTTTGGAAGCAAGTTCGTCGAACTCCGTTCGACGAAACTTGTTTCACTCACAGAGAGTTCGTCGATCTCCGTTCGACAAATATCTCTCAAACTTTACCCGGTTCGTCGAACTCCGTTCGACGAACTTTGGAAAATTCGTCGAGTGCAGATAGAAATCAAATAAATTCTTCTCCATTGATCATTCCAAGTTGATTTACAAAGAACATATAATTTCTCTCATCCAGAGGTTTGGTGAATATATCAGCTCTTTGTAAATCAGTGTATATATAGACAAGTTTGATTTTATTTTTGTCTACACACTCCCTAATGAAATGATGTCTTATATCAATATGTTTTGTCCTACTATGGTGAACTGTATTCTGGGCTATGACTATAGCACTTGTATTATCACAGAGTATGGTTGAATTATTTAAGTTGAACCCATAATCTAGAAGCTGATTTTGTATCCAAAGCATCTGAGAACAATAGCTGCATGCTGCAATATATTCTGCTTCAGCAGTTGAGGTTGACACTGATGTTGCTTTTTACAAAACCAAGATACTAATCTCATATCCTGGATTTGGTAAGTGCATGAAGTACATTTTCTATATACCCTACATCCAGCAAAATCAGCATCAGAGTATCCAGTTAATTCAAATTCTGATTAAGCAGGATACCATAGGCCAAGATTAGGACAACTCTTTATATATCTCAAAATCCTTTTTAGTAAAATTAGATGAGATTCTTTAGGGTTCACTTGGAACCTAGCACAAAGACATGTGGCAGACATAATATCTAGCCTACTTGCTGTGAGGTATAATAGGGACCCAACAATGCCCCTATAAAGATTCTGATCCACAGGTTTCTCTGGTACATCAGAGTCCACAACAACATTGGTAGCCATGGGAGTTTTCTTTGCTAAGGCATCAGCCATCCCAAACATCTTTAGAAGTTCTTTAGCATATTTTGCTTGAGAGATGAAGATGCCATCAGGGAGATGCTTCACTTGGATGCCAAGGAAGTAAGAAAGCTCACCCATGCTACTCATTTCAAATTTGGAATGCATGAGGTCAGAAAATCTCTTACATAATTTTGAATCTGTAGAGCCAAATATAATATCATCCATATAAATTTGTACTAATAAGATTTGGTCCTTATGATGTCTAGTGAAAAGAGTCTTATCTACAGTTCCTCTTATAAATTTATGCTCTAATAGAAAACTAGCTAAGGTCTCATACCAAGCTCTTGGAGCTTGCTTTAGACCATAAAGGGCCTTATGTAATTTAAAAACATGAGAGGGATATGTTGGAGAAACAAAACCTGGAGGTTGTTCTACATATACCTCTTCTTGTAGCACTCCATTTAGAAAAGCACTCTTCACATCCATTTGGAAGACCTTGAACCACTTGTATGCTGCATAGGCAAGGAAAATTCTTATGGCTTCCAACCTTGCAACAGGTGCAAAGGTTTGATCATAATCAATTCCTTCTTCTTGCATGTATCCTTAAGCAATAAGTCTAGCCTTGTTTCTCATAATGACTACTTGGGCATCCAGCTTGTTTCTGAAAACCCATTTGGTTCCAATAACTGTGTAGTTTTGGATTCTTGGAACCAAATCCCAAACTCTACACCTCTCAAATTAATTTAGTTCCTCCTGTATTGCAAGGATACAGTGGGGATCCTGCTCAGCATCATGAATGGATAGAGGTTCAACCTGAGAGAGAAAACAGGAATGCATCAAATCTTGGGTGAATTGATGCCTTGTATGTACACCTGCTGATATATCTCCAATACCTTGAGATCTGGGGTGATCCCTAAGTGTGACAAAATCAGTGGGTGGAGTTGGTTGTGCAACAGCATTTGGAATTAATTCCTCCTGTGGAATTGCATTTGCTGTTGGTCGAGATTAATTTTCTTTAACTTCTTCTTCACTTTCTTCCATGGGTTGTGGAGAGGGATGAGTTGGCACCTCTTGGGTGAGGTTTAGTCCATCCAAGGTCTCAGACAAATGGGCTACCTGCAAGTTGCTAATGGTAGAAACTTTTTTCTCCTTGCAATACATATTAGTCTCATCAAATGAAACATGAATAGACTCCTCAATTTTTAATGTTGATTTATTAAAAACCCTATATGCATTGCTTACTTGGGAGTATCCTAGAAAAACTCCCTCTTCAACCTTAGCCTCAAACTTTCTAATGTATTACTTGGTGTTATTGTGTATATAACAAGTACAACCAAATACTTTAAAATAGTTTATTTTAGGTTTCTTCCCTTTGAGCAATTCATAGGGAGTCATGTTCTTTAGTTTATGAATTACGCTCCTGTTCAGGACATAGTTTGTTATTCTTACAGCTTCTGCCGAAAAGGTTAGGGGCATGTAAGCAACTGCAAGCAATATACCTACAGCTTCAATGAGTGTCCTATTTTTCCTTTCAGCTACCCCATTTTGTTGGGGAGTTCTAGGAGCTGAGAAGCAATGCCTGATACCTTCCTTCTCACAGAACTCATGTATAAGAAGAGACTCAAACTCTGTGCCATGATCACTTCTGATCAATGCAACATGAGTAGAGAACTAAATCTGTATGGTCCTGAGAAAATCTGTAAGAACCTTGAAGGTATCTGACTTTGATCTCAGGAAGAATACCCAACTGAACCTGGAGAAGTCATCCACTATAACCAAAGTGTAGGATTTCCCTCCTAGGCTTTGTACAGCAATGAGTCCAAAGAGATCCATATGTAGCAAGTATAAAATCCTAGGTGAATCACTCTTATTAACTGATTTAAAACTAGTTTTAGTTTACTTGCCTAATTGACAAGCCCTGCATAGACCTTCCTTCTTGTAGGGACTGGAAGGTAGACATCTAACAAGGTTGTGCTTAGATAGCTTAGCAATGTTTTTCAAATTTACATGACCTAGTCTTTTGTACCATAAGTCATTCTGATTACTAGTTATGTTAACAAATATCAGTTTTGGCAGAAAGAAAATTTACTAAGTATATGTTGCCTTGTCTACTTCCAGTTGAAACTGTTTGGTTGTTTTTTTCAATAATAGAATAAGTGGATGGGTTAAAGTATACCTGATAACCATCATCACATTACTAACTTATGGAGATGAGGTTATGCTTGAGTCCACTAACATATGTCACCTTTTTAAATGTGACAGCTCCTATTCTCACTTACCCAAATCCTTCTGACTGACCACATTTGGAGTCACCAAAGATAACATTTGGCCCCAGCTTGGACTTGTAGTTGGTTAAGATGTCCTTGCTGCCAGTCATGTGTTTGGAGCAGCCACTGTCCAGGTACCAGGTTTGATTTTACCCTGGATAACACTTCACCTACAATAGAAAATAGTTAATTATTTTTAACCCAGGTTACCTTGGGGCCTTTGTACGACTGATAAGAAAAGCTGGAGATAACAGAGAATTCAGGTTGGGACTTATATCCTAGGGGTGATATCTCATAGGTGGTATGATTCAGTCAGCTTGTGGATTAAATGGTTTCTTAGAAATATTTAAGTTGTTGTAGGAATTATAGTTTTGATTAAGTCTTCCTGGGTTCGACGAATTGTTGTAAGTTCGTCGACCAGTGTTCGACGAATTGGGTTGAGATCGTCGATCTCTGCCCAGAGAATGAACATGTTCATTCTCTGTGCCCCCGTTCATCGACTTTTGCTCGACGATCCATATAGAGTTCGTCGATCGCAGTTAGATGAATAAATATAACTATATTTTGCGTTCAGAGTTCGTCGATCTGGGTTCGACGAACTGGCCTCATTTCGTCGATCTGAGTTCGACGAAAATTGCTGAACTTTGTTTTTATTAGGTGTTTTCTGGTTTTTGGTTTTCTGTCCTATTGTCTTAGAGATCTTTTCTACTGTTTGTTTGTCATTTACTTTTTCTTTGCCTTTAGCAGATACAAATTTTATTGGATTTGATAAAATGTTCTTCCTGAGAATGGGGGGCAAACCTGATGGAGCACACAAGACTTGCTTGCCACTACATCTGGCATTAACAGTACTTGTGATATCCATCAGCTTGAGGATTCTCCCATTGAGAGTTTCCTCAAGTTGTTTGGTCTCACAAAGCTCAGTTTTTAATTAAATTATCTTTTCATTTGATAAGGTTAATTCATCTTTTAACCTAATATTTTCAGATTGAACATCCTCTAAGTTTCCTATTTTTTCTCTCAGAGTTTTAATTTCTTTTTCAGAGTTAATCAAATCTATGCACATTAATTTGAAATCAGATTGAAATGTTTCAGAGCTGTAGTCAAAAGAGGACACTACCTGATCTGCTTCTAATTCAAACACTCCTTCATCTTCAGATTCTTCTTCTTCTGAATGACTTCTGGAGGTATCAATTGCCATGAGGCAAACCTCTTTTGCTCTTTCTTCTTCCTCATCTTCACTGGAGCTTGAAGATGTTGACTCCACTTCTGTCTCACTGTAAGTCTCAGCCATAAAGCCCTTTTCCTTCTTCTTATGCTTGCTGGAAGAGGGTTTACTGGTGTGCTATCTTCTGGTTTCCCTCTCTCTTCTGTTCTCTTTCTTCTTGTTTTTTGGACACTCAGAGAGGAAGTGCCCAGAGTTTCTGCATCCATAGCATACAACTTCTTTGGTTGGTGTCTTGTCATATTTTGGCTCGTCATCTTTTCTTGCTTACTTTCTCCTGAAATCCTTTCAAGACATCTTGAAGAATCTCTTAGCAAATAGACTCATAAGCTCTTCATTTGATGTTGTAGTCTCTGTTTCTTCAGTGGCTTTGAAAGCAATACTTTGCTCTCGTCTGGCTGCTGGAGGTGTTCTTTGTTCAGCTGCCTCCCTGGTCTTTATCAGCTGCTCATATGACTTCAGTTTACCTAATAGAGATTCAGTTGAAATCTCAATCAGGCATCTGGCCTCCTTGATGGGCCAGATTCTTGTATCCCATGAGCTTGGGAAGCAAATCAAGATCTTATCATTCACTTTAGTAAGAGTGATGTTCTTATCCAAGGTTTTAGCACATTGATAATTGAGCTTAACCTATTATACATATCAGAAACTATCTCAGCTTCCTCCTTCTTGAAGTTCTCATATATGGAGATGAGATTTGATCTCCTATCCTTTTTCTCATCTGCTGATCCATCCACCATTTGGTTTAGAGAATCCCAAATGGCTTTTGCTAAGGTGCACTAAGCAACCTTCTGGAAAATATCATCTGACATAGTTTGTGCCAGGATATTCATAGCTTTAGCATCAACAATCTTTGCTTTCTTCTGGGCTTCAGTCCACTCAGGTGGTGGGACTGCATTGTTGCTGGAGGATGTTGTAGATGTAGATGCTTGTGGGCGACCTGTCAAAATTGAATTGTAGATGTCTTCATTAATGGAATTCATGTATAACCTAATTCTTATCTTCCAGATGGCAAACCTATTAAGGTTACAAACTGGAGGTCTAGTGCTTGCATAATCCTTATTCTGTGCCATGTCTGTGTTTCTAATTTAAATAAGAATAAAGTGATGTGTTGATCTTACAAAGGATCTTTTGGTTCAAGATTTTACTTGTACAACCAAAGGAACCTTCTCTGATACCAATTGAAAGTGAGAGTTAGATCTGAAATACTCTAGAGGGGGTGAGTAGAGTATTCTTAAAAAATTATTAAGGGCTATTACAGCTTTTGCTGTAAGTTACAAGTGCAGAATTAATAAACTATCAAGCAATAGACCTAAAGCACAAGCACAACAAGAACATAAGAAAATGAGGCAACAAGACGACACAAGAATTTTATAGTGGTTCCCCAACCTGAGTACATCCACTCTTCTACCACCCTTGGTAGGAATACACTCAGGTTTTTCATCAGGTGCCTGACACCAATGAGCTTTTGATCAGGTCCTCAAAAACCAACCCAAGTCTTTTGATCAGGAGACTTGCAACCAAGGAATCACATTTGAAGGGAGATGATAATATTTTATACAGTGGGGTGAGAGATGATTTTGTCTTCCCGTTCTCAATATACAACTGAGAAGACTGTGGATTGATTATAGCTTAAGGTTCCCCTGAGATGTAGAATGGATCAGGGAAAACTAATAGCCAAGATTCAGGGTGATAGGTCTTCAAACTGAATCCTTGACCAGCAAAAGTCTTCAGGAACTTCTTTGACAGATTGAACTGAAGTTGTCCTTTTGAAGTGTCCTGGAGTACTTAAAGAAAGAAGACTCTTGATATAGGTATTGTTGTTCTTCTTCTTCAAGTGCTGATGAGCTTTTGATCAAGAACTTCTGTGTATCAGAGAAATGCTTCTTTTTTGACAGAGCAGAGTATCCAAGATTTAATGTTTGTCTGTAATCTCTATGTCCTTCTCAGTGAACTATGTTCTGTGTTTTTATTTCTCAATAATGCTTGATTCTCTCTATCAGTCTGTGTGTCCATTATTCTCTTCTTCTCTGTGTTTTGAAAATTTGAATGCATCTGCAATTAATGCTGACAGCCTTGAAAATAATTGGCATTGATTTATTTCCCCAACTGTCCCATGGAAAAACGACAAGCAATAATCATGGAGAAGACCATAATTAATGCTCCTTCTAATAGATATATTCAGAGAATGTTAGAGAATTAATTACTCAGGAATTATCGCATTAGAGTGGTGATAGAAGGTTAGAAATAACTAAGTCTGGAATCGTTGAACAGTTGGCAGAATTCGTCGAACTGAGTCCACAGTTCGTCGAGATGTGATGTTGTATTCGTCGACTAGACGACTTCTGTTCATCGACCTGAGTTCCATGATCGTCGAGCTGAAAACTAAACTGCTGTCTCTTTTGATCTTTGCCCATTCGTCGAGCTAGTAAATATGTTCATGGACTGGAGTTCAACAACTATTCTGGAGTTATCAAATATTCTGTGTGTTGACTGATATCCTGTGTGTCGACACAAGTCTTCTATGTGGTGTCGACATAGCCTTTCCTCAATGTCGACTAATGATCTGGATGTCGACATAAGTGCTTCTAGTGTCGCCTTAGTTGTTGTCGACATATGCTCTAAGTGTCGACACAAGTCTTCTGGTTCCAGAATTCGTCCGGTAGAGAACTGAGTTCGTCGACCTGAGACTTGAGAACATAGTCTCGATAGAATGTTGTAGTAGTACAAAGATTCGTCGACCGAAGAATGGTGTTCGTCGAGCTAAGTCTGGAGAATCTTGAATTCGTCGAGCTGAAAATGATTCTGGACTTAGAGAAAAATTGATGAAGCTCTGGCAATAGAGTTGAAGTGGAAGTCCAGAATTAGTCGACCAAAGAATGAAGTTCGTCGACCTGAGAACTAGGTTCATCGACCTGAGTCTAGAGTACAGTCTGGACTTAAAATGCTGAAGGTGGAGTCCAAGGATCGTCGACCTGTGACTTAAGTTCGTCGAGCTCAGCTCAGAGAAAATATCTCTAAGATCGTGGAGCTGAGAATGACTATCGTCGACCTGAGTTCGACGAACGTCGAACTCATTTTACTTAGTCTCTTTAGAAATATCTGAATCTTTAGGAAAACTCTATGTCTTGAGTCTCTGACAGTCTGATGATGGCTTGTCCATGTGATGTTGTTACTGAGGACTTGGCCTAGACTCTAGGACACAACTTTGACCCTGCCTATACATATTGGGTCACATCATCCTAAGTTAGTAAACCTAGCCAAAATCAAACTAGGGATCCAATAGATTGTGAAGACAGTCCTTGGTGGACAGTGTGGCTAATGTGAAGCCAGTCCTTGGTGGACGGTGTGGCTATTGTGAGTTGTGAGCTCTTAAAAAGGCTTTGTGCCGAACAGGAAAGGTGAAACCGACCTAGGCCTACAAATAGGCCACGAGTACTTCGGTATTCAGTGATGGCAAGGCGACTTGAGCATTGGGGGTGGCTGATCTGGGCCTGCGTTATGTTGGCTTGACAAGAGAGCGCCAAGGCATTGTGCTTTTGTCGGTGGCATAATGAGTGTAACACCCCCTATCCGTCACATAGCATATAGCAGTAGGTTCGGCCGGGGCCCGACGTCGTATGCCACAGATAGACCGGGTGGTTACTTATGGAAACCATCCAACCAATCTCAACGTACTACACAGAGCATTCTAGCGGAAGAAGTTTATAAAAGTTGCAAGAAAGAACCCAGCATTATAGCATGAATGTCCATTATTACAAATTAGGAATGTTATACAAAATACCCAAAATAAGCCTTAAGGCCTTACAAAATATTTCACTTCATATTACATGTTTTACAAACTACGGCACGCAGGACGGTCACACATGAATAAAGCAGTAAACACTGCCAAATAGGCCTTCAAGGGCCGGCTTCGCATTTGGGCTTTAGCCCGCTATTGACTGCATGGTCCAGAAGCACCTGCAAGCGACATAACCACCGCACGGTGGCAAACAAAAAGGCAACGGTCAGCAATGCTGACCAAATTATAACGATCCCGCCCCCAACTCGGGGCGGCAATGCTCCTTCCCTGCAGTTTTATTAGCGCAAGCGAGCAATAATAATAGCAATAGCATTCATTACGTCACAGGCGTAGGCTCACAAGGCCACACGCCCCGTGCACTCAGGGCACATTCTCGGTGAACTGGTCGATGTCACGTCAGTTAAAGCCATGGACATTCCGGACGCACCACCGCCACTTTGACGGCCAAACATATGAGCAATTTGTCTTCCCGGCATGGGTCACGTCAATTTAATCCATTGACCGCCGAAGACTCCCATCTATGCCAACGGCAAGTGCCACGTAACCTTAGGACTCTTTAACCCGAACGACATAGATATGGGTACGGTTCCATCTAACCCGTGCTCACGTCGCAACGACAATTTAAGCCATTTGCGCAGGTCAAACTTCTCCCGAGTCCCATTTGCATCACACAATTTCACATAACTCGGTTATGTTCAAGTTGGCTCTCAGGCCTCCATGTTGGCAAGATCTCGTATCTGCCCAGTTTTCCAAGTGCACCTTAGGGTTAATCCCCAAGGCTCCCTGTTGCAATCTACCGTGTACAAAACCCGAAAAACAACCAATAGCACGGAGTCTTCTCCGGCATTTATGCAATGCAACAACACCGATCCAGACCAAAATATCCGGGTAGGCTTCACACATCATGCATATGTTCGTTCTCGCTTACGGACTCTAAACAACGGGGACTTCACATATCTACCCGAAGGAACGCCTCCAACTCTCCGCAAACTCGCGAGAGCGGGCTTCGTATGCAAAGAAAAAGAGCTACTCATGCTCAAGATGAGGATCGTCACCCTTGCGTTCCTCGTTGGTGCCATGGAAAAGTAATCAGATGAAAACCACCGCACTAGCGTTGCCTCCGTGGATCAGGAGTCGGCTCGCGATTTGGAGCTCTGAATCTCCTCCAATGGCGGGATCTAGCTCCTTCTTCCTCCCTTGGCTCTCCTCTCTCTCTAAGGCTTTAGAAAGAGAACACTTAAGAAAAGTGAGGGTTTTGAAAGCTGAAACCCGGGTATATCCCTTCAAGAACAATCCCCAGCCATTGGATCTCAAAATAAGGAAACGAACGGCTTTGATTCGGGGCTGAAATGCCCAATCTGGACCGAACACGGCCTGACACACGCCCGTGTCCAGGGCCGTGTGCCTCATTCGCCGTCAAAATCGAATCACCTGGAACCTCACACGGGTATCGAACACGCCCGTGTTCGAGCTGACACGCCCGTGTTCCACCTGACACGGCCGTGTGGCCGGCCGTGTACCCCATCATTTTCCCCCAAAATCAACCCGAGCACTACACGGGTTCTAGGACACGCCCGTGGCCCTACCCGTGTCACCTTGACACGCCTGGACCCCAGGCCGTGTACACGGTGTCGACACTTCGTCGGGTGAAAATCGTCGATCTGATGACACGGCCTTGGACACGCCCGTGTCCTAGGCCGTGTGCCTTGTCTCGATGAATCGTCGAGCAAATCTCGTCGACTCCCCGGGACGATCGTCGACACGGGTCGACTCGCCCTGCGACACGCCCGTGTCGTAGGCCGTGTGCCCAGTCTCGATGCATCGTCGAGCGAATCTCGTCGACTCCCGGGACGAGTGTCGACACGGGTCGACACGCCCTGCGACACGCCCGTGTCGCAGGCCGTGTGCCATGTCACAATGAATCGTCGAGCGAATCTCGACGACTTCGCGGCTAAGTGTCGACACGGGTCGACACGCCCTGGGACACGCCCGTGTCCCAGGCCGTGTGCCTGCTGCCAGAACCCAAACTGCCCCAAAACGTCCCCCTTTTGCTCCTTTGAGTTTCGGGGCGTTACAACTCTCCCCTTCTTAAAAGAATTTCGTCAGCAAAATTATTCAAAGGAAAGACATGTACGAAACCAAAATTTGTACCTGAGCGGAACAACTCTCGGATACTCGTCAAGCATAGTCTGCTCTCGCTCCCAAGAGAGCTCCTCACGACCGCAATTGTCCCACCAGACCTTGACCATCCTGATCTCTTTATTACGTAGCCGCTTGACCTCCGAGTCCTCAATCTGCACGGGCTTGACCTTTGTCGTTAGCCCACTATCCACCGGCACTTGATCGATCGCGATCACTTGCGTAGGCTCTTGCACCGCCTTTCGAAGCACCGAAATGTGGAATACATCGTGTAAACCACTAAGCTCCACTAAAAGCTTCAACCGATAGGCTGCTTCTCCAACTCGCTCCAAAACCTCAAACGGTCCAAGGTACCTCGGGCTTAGCTTTTTCAATCGCCGCACCCGCGAGACACCCTTGAACGGCTTGATCTTTAGGTACACATAATCACCCACAGCGAACTCCACGTTCCTGTGCTTGGCATTATAGTATTTTGCTTGCCGGTCCTGAGCGATAAGCAACCTCTCCCGAATGGTTCTCACCAAAGCAGTAACATCATCCACTTCCGATCGCTTATACAACTTTGACTCACCCGTCTCTAACCAAGACAACGACGTGCGACATTTTCTACCATATAGGGCCTCGAAGGGCGCCATTTGGGTACTCGCTTGGTAGCTGTTGTTGTATGCGAACTCCACCAAATAAAGGTGGTCTTCCCATAGCTTTCCAAAATCCAAGAAACACATGCGAAGCATGTCTTCCATAGTTCTGTTGACCATCTCGGTCTGCCCATCTGTTTGCGGATGAAAGGCTGTGCTGAATTTCGGCTTTGTTCCCAACATTTGCTGCACAAGCCTCCAATCATTAGACGCGAACCGCCCATCTCGGTCACTCACGATGCTGCGGGGCACACCATGAAGTCAAACTATGTTATCCACCTAAAGCTTTGCCAACTTCTCCACCGGATCATCCTTCCTATGAGGAATAAAATGCGACACCTTCGACAACTGATCTACGACCGCCCAAATGGCGTCGTTCTCCTTTTGCGACCTTGGCAAACCGTGCACAAAGTTCATAGAGCTGTCGTCGAATTTCCAATCCGGAATAGGCAAGGACTTAAGAGATCCTCCCGGCTTTTGGCACTCTGCCTTCACCAAGGTGCAAGTTCGGCACTTCGCTACGCATAGCGCCACACCTTTCTTCAAAACCCGACCACCAAAACAGTTTCTTAACATCACGGTACGTCTTTGTGCTCCCCGGGTGAATCGAGTACTTGGTATAGTGTGCCTCGTACAACAACTCCACCCGTAAATTGCCCACACTTGGGACGCACAGACGACCGTCTTTCCAAAGCAATCCGTCCTCCACGACGAAATGGGAATTTGACCCATCCAGAGTCTCTACCACGAACTGCTTCATATGAGCATCCATATTCCAAGCCTGCCGAATACGATCAGCCAGGTCATATTGGACTTCAGTCCAATTCAGAACTGCTTCAGCACTTGATTGCTTGTCCACATAAACAATCTCCAACGCCTCCAACTCTCGCACCAACCGCTCATCATGCACCGATAGCCAATTGGCTTGAGCTGGGGCTCGGCGACTCACCGCGTCAGCAACCGCATTCCCTTATCAGGCGCGTAGTGGATCTTGAATGTATAGTCTCCCAAGGACTCCATCCACCTATGCTGGCGTAAAGTTAGATCCTTCTGACCAATCCGATACTTCATGCTCTTGAGATCGGCGTAGATATCCATCCTCATACCGTACAAATAATGCCTCCACAGCTTCAAGTCTAAAACTCACGGCCACTAACAACAGGTCATGGACCGGATAGTTCCTCTCGTGCACTTTTGGCTGTCTCGCGCCATACGCTATTACACTTTCGTGTTGCAGTAGTACGCAACCCAACCCACTGCCCAAAGCATCGCTATTAAATCTCATAGCCTTCGGTCCCACTCGGCGAAGTCAGCACTGGCGCTGTGGTCAACCGACATTACAACTCCTCAAAATTTCGCGCGCACTCCGGCGTCCAAAAGAACTTCTGCTCCTTCCTCGTCAAAGTAGTGAGGGGTAATGCTATCCGCGAGAAGTTCTCCACGAAGCGCCTGTATTAGCCGGCAAGCCCCAGAAAACTCCGGACTTCCGCTACCGTACCGTATAAAGCTCAGGCCACTCCCGCATCGCAACAATCTTCGCCGGATCCACAGCAATACCCTCTCCACTTACTATATGCCCGAGGAATGCCACTGAGGATAGCCAAAACTCACACTTCGAGAACTTGGCATACAACTGATTTCTCCTTAGCGTCTCCAACACCAAATGAAGATGCCTGAAGTGATCTTCCTCACTATGCGAGTACACCAAAATATCGTCGATAAAGACGATCACGAAATGGTCCAAGTACTCCCTGAAAGTCTTGTTCATCAAATCCATGAACACTGACGGCGCATTAGTCAGCCCAAACGGCATGACCCTAAACTCGTAGCGTCCGTATCCTGTACTGAACATTATCTTAGGGATATCACTCTCCCTTAACTACTTTAGAGAACGTCGTTGGCCCGACCAACTGATCACAAAGATGATCGATCCTTGGGATTGGGTACTTGTTCTTTGTCGTCAACTTGTTGAGCTCCCGATAATTAATACATAGCCTCAAGCTTCCGTTCTTCTTCTTACTAAAGAGGGTCGGTGCGCTCCAAGGAGAAGGACTTGGATGCACATACCCTTTCTCCAACAACTTTTAGAAGTTGAACCTTCAGCTCCGTCATTTCCTTAGGCGCTAGCCGATAAGGAGAGCGTGACACAGGCTTTGCACCTGGTACTAGCTCAAACATGAAATCTATCTCCTGTCGAGGCGGGGCTCCAGGAAGATCTCTAGGGAACACATCAGGGTATTTCGATACCACTGAAATACAATCCAATGTGGGCTTCGGCTTTGCAACCTCCACTATTGTAAAGAACAGTTCTGCTCCGGCACGAACCGCCTTCACCACCTGAAGAACAAACGCCAACGTCTTGCTCGACCTCTTCGAGTCCGTAAAGGTCATCTCACGACTTGCTCCCAGCTTGACTTCCTTACTACCGCATCTATATTGGCTTGCTACTCCGAGAGCCAGTCCATACCAAATATAACGTCGAACTCCACTAACGGAAGTAACGACGCTTGCAAATCGAACTCCTGATTCCCAATCCAAAACTAAGCGCAACAACGTCTACCCGCGCACAATGAGCACCATTGGACTATAACGCATCCAATTTGTCCTTTACCATCGAAGGAGGTACTCCGACGCACAATATAATTCCTAATAAAGGAATGCAAAGCTCCCTAAACGAACGGTGCTCTCGCAGATAAAGTAAAGTCGCAACAAAGCTTAGCACAAATAGTTCTAAGCTAACATGTACAAGGGCGACAAGTGTTTAAGGCAAAACTATCTTTAAACCATACCTGTCGTCACGACGGCGTGCTTCCTCCAGGGCTTTAGGCACTCACGAGCATAATGCCCCAGCTCGCCACAGTTGAAACATGTCCCCGGGGCTGACCCGTAGTCGCCCCAGAAGCACCAGAAGGAGCTGGACCCGAAGTCCTATGCTTCTTATACCATTTTCGATATACAGGCTTTGAGGTGTTCGGCACTTTGAATGTCGTTTCCTTTGCACTAACATCCTTGACTGCTCCTGACATAGCTTTCTTACCCTTTCGAGCACCATTCCAACAGTCTCGGGCAAAGTGCCCTTTCTTTCCACAAGTATAACAAGTGTAAGTAGCTTTACTAGTCGATTTCATAGCCCCTTTCTCCAGCATTCTGCCGGATGCAGCTCTTATGGGGTTTGTATAGTTCGATACCATGGTCGCTGGCATCAGGAGGGTCTTCCTCAAATCTGCCTCCAAAGATCTAGCTGATTCCACCAAGGCTCGGAATCCCAATAACTTTGGTCCTAGCAGTAGAACTCGTAACTCGGCACGCAGGCCACTATAAAACCTATCGACTGTAGCTTGCTCATTATCCACCTCGAAGCATGGGTAGCGGCTTATCATAAGAAATGCTTGCAAATATTCCTCAACTGTGTGCGCTCCCTGCACTAAATGCATATTCAGCTGCTGCCCCAATGGTCTACCAAAGGTCATCTGCTGCATCGCGCCCACCGGCGTTGAAGCCACAATAGGGGCGCAGGGTTGTACATTTCCTCCAAGATGTGCACCCGTCACAGCGAACACCGCTTCTACGATCCTTCTAACGGTTTCATACGAAGGAGGAGGCTCAAACACCTCACCGGGTGCACTAAGCTCCTCAGAAACCGTACATTCTGGCTGTCCAGCATCGCTTCCGGTCACCTATAGTGGTACAAAACACCGTTAAGCGACCAAATAAAATTGCGAACAGCAATTATAGGAACACGCAGGTTCCTCAAACACGAGTATTTTCATTCCTAAGTGGACAATCATGGATTCTTTTTACTGTTATTACGATGACGCACACAATGTGCTCACCACCCCTTAAAAAGTATTCGGCCATGAATTCCCTTAAGCCCGACCAAAACCAGTAGTCTGATACCAAATTGTAACACCCCCTATCCGTCGCATAGCATATAGCAGTAGGTCCGGCCGGAGCCCGACGCCGTATGACACAGACAGACCGGGTGGTTACTTATGGAAACCATCCAACCAATCTCAACGTCCTACACAGAGCATTCTAGCGGAAGCAGTTTATAAAAGTTGCAAGAAAGAACCTAGCATTAGAGCATTAATGTCCACTATTACAAATTAGGAATGTTATACAAAATACCCAAAATAAGCCTTAAGGCCTTACAAAATGTTTCACTTCATATCACATGTTTTATAAAACACGGCACGCAAGCCGGTCACACATGAATAAAGCAGTAAACACTTCCAAATAGGCCTTCAAGGGCCGGCTTCGCATTTGGGCTTTAGCCCGCTATTGACCGCATGGTCCAGCAGCACCTGCAAGCAACATAACCACCGTACGGTGGCAAACAAAAAGGCAACGGTCAGCAATGCTGACCAAATTATAACGATCCCGCCCCCAACTCGGGGCGGCAATGCTCCTTCCCTGCAGTTTTAATAGCACAAGCGAGCAATAATAATAGCAATTGCATTCATTACATCACAGGCGTAGGCTCACAAGGCCACACACCCCGTGCACTCAAGGCACATTCTCGGTGAACCGGTCAATGTTACGTCAGTTAAAGCCATGGACATTCCGGACGCACCACCGCCACTTTGACGGCCAAACATATGAGCAATTTGTCTTCCCGGCAAGGGTCACGTCAATTTAAGCCATTGACCGCCGAAGACTCCCATCTATGCCAACGGCAAGTGCCACGTAACCTTAGGTCTCTTTAACTCGAACGACATAGATATGGGTATGGTTCCATCTAACCCGTGCTCACGTCGCAACGACAATTTAAGCCATTTGCGCAGGTCAAACTTCTCCTGAGTCCCACTTTCGTCAAACAATTTCACATAACTCGGTTATGTTCAAGTTGGCTCTCAGGCCTCCATGTTGGCAAGATCTCGTATTCGCCCAGTTTTCCGGGTGCACCTTAGGGTTAATCCCCAAGGCTCCCTGTTGCAATCTACCGTGTAGAAAACCCGAAAAACAACCAATAGCACGGAGTCTTCTCCGGCATTTATGCAATGCAACATCACCGATCCAGACCAAAATGTCCGGGTAGGCTTCACACATCATGCCTATGTCTGTTCTCGCTTACGGAACTCTAAACAACGGGGACTTCACATATCTACCCGAAGGAACGCCTCCAACTCTCTGCAAACTCGCGAGAGCGGGCTTCCTATGCAAAGAAAGAGAGCTACTCATGCTCAAGATGAGGATCGTTACCCTTGCGTTCCTCGTTGGCGCCATGGAAAAGTAATCGAATGAAAACCACCGCACTAGCGTTGCCTTCGTGGATCCGGAGTCGGCTCGCGATTCGGAGCTCCGAAGCTCCTCCAATGGCGGGATCTAGCTCCTTCTTCCTCCCTTGGCTCTCCTCTCTCTCTAAGGCTTTAGAAAGAGAACACTTAAGAAAAGTGAGGGTTTTGAAAGCTCAAACCCGGGTATATCCCTTTAGGAACAATCCCCAGCCGTTGGATCTCAAAATAAGGAAACGAACGGCTTTGATTCGGGGCTGAAATGCCCAATCTGGACCGAACACGGCCTGGCACACGCCCGTGTCCAGGGCCGTGTGCCTTATTTGCCGTCAAAATCGAATCACCTGGAACCTCACACGGGTATCGAACACGCCCGTGTTCGAGATGACACGCCCGTGTTCCACCTGACACGGTCATGTGGTCGGCCGTGTACCCCATCATTTTTCCCCAAAATCAACCCGAGCACTGCACGGGTTCTAGGACACGCTTGTGGCCCTACCCGTGTCACCTTGACATGCCTGGACCCCAGGCCGTGTACACGGTCTCGACACTTCGTCGAGCGAAAATCGTCGATCTCATGACACGGCCTTGGACACGCCCGTGTCCTAGGCTGTGTGCCTTGTCTCGACGAATCGTCGAGCGAATCTCGTCAACTCCCTGGGATGATCGTCGACACGGGTCGACACTCCCTGCGACACGCCCGTGTCGCAGGCCGTGTGTCCAGTCTCGACACATCGTCGAGCGAATCTCGTCGACTCCCGGGACGAGTGTCGACACGGGTCGACACGACCTGCGACACGCCCGTGTCGTAGGCCGTGTGCCATGTCACAACAAATCGTCGAGCGAATCTCGATGACTTCACGGCTAAGTGTCGACACGGGTCGACACGCCCTGGTACACGCCCGTGTCCCAGGCCGTGTGCCTGCTGCTAGAACCCAAACTGGCCCAAAACGTCCCCCTTTTGCTCCTTTGAGTTTCGGGGCGTTACAATGAGAGTCTTAGGCCTCCATGCCGTTAAGACTAAATGCTCAATACAGTTTGGTTTCGGACCTCGAACGACGGTGTTGACCCTGGTATTTCCGGTACACCAAGAATGGACAAGGCACACGGCCTAGGACACGGGCGTGTCCAAGGCCGTGTCATCAGGTCGACGATCTTCGCTCGACGAAGTGTCAAGTGTCGAGACCGTGTACACGGCCTGGAGCCCAGGCGTGTTGAGGTGACACGGGCAAGGACACGGGCGTGTCCTAGAACCTGTGCTGTGCTCGGGTTGTTTTCAGGGAAAATCGATGGGTGTACACGGCCGCCCACACGGCCGTGTCAGGTGGAACACGGTCGTGTCAGGTCGAACACGGGCGTGTTCGATACCCGTGTGTTGTTCCAGGCGTGTCGATTTTGACGGCGAATGAGGCACACGGCCCTGGACACGGGCGTGTGTCAGGTCGTGTTCGGTCCAGATTGGGCATTTCAGTCCCGAATCAAAGCCGTTCATTTCTTTAATTGTTGATCCAACGACTAGGGGTTATTCCTGAAGGGATATACCCGGGATTGGGCCTTAGAAACCCTCACT
Organism: Platanthera guangdongensis; assembly: GCA_039583875.1. Taxonomy (NCBI): domain Eukaryota; kingdom Viridiplantae; phylum Streptophyta; class Magnoliopsida; order Asparagales; family Orchidaceae; genus Platanthera; species Platanthera guangdongensis. The sequence continues at coordinate 53,469,535 of CM077149.1, forward strand.
TTTCATGAGTGGTTGTCTTTCTAAATCTTAGAGAGAAAGGAGAGCCAAGTAAGGAAGAAGAAGTTAGATCCGTCCATTGTGTTGGAACACCCTATTACTAATTTGGGTCAGGATCACTATGTCTCTAGGAACCTTTGTTTGACCTTCTGTATAGCTTAATAGGTCAATTAGAATTGAGTCTAAGGGTTAGAAGTCTAGGATTGGAAGCTGCCCTGAAGACCAAGTTTTTCTGTCTGGAGACCAAGTCTGATCGTCGAGCTCAGAACGACGATTCTTCGAACTCAGATCGACGATCGTCGAGCTCAACTTCGGCAGATCGTCGAGCTCCACTCGACGATCGCTGAGCTCAACTTCATAATATCGTCGAACTCCATTCGATGATCGGTGAGCTCAGTTCGACGATTTTGACTCTGCATTGGATCTTTATCTCTGAGCTCAGTTCGACGATCTTTGAGCTCAGATCGACGATTATCTTGCTGCTTGAGTTTTCCAGTTCGCTGAGCTCAGCTCGACGATAGCAGAGCTCAGTTCGACGTTTTCAGTTAACTTCCAGAATTCAAATTCAAATCAGACAGGAGTTATTATGCAATTAATTCAGAGATTTGCTAGCCGTTTTCATTTACTTCTGGACCAAGTTTCAAGGGATTTTTCAAGGAATATTTCTGTGGACTTTCCTCCAGAAGAGATTATGCAAATAAAGATGCAATCAATGCAGATCAACGGCTATCTTTGACAGAGAATGATATTCTATTCTGGAACAGAGAATAAAACGATAGAATGTTTTTGAATCAATATAGATGATATACAGAGATTAACAAGGAGAGGACACACAACACAGATTACTGAGTCTCCTTCAAAATCTTCTGTCAAAAAGAATTCTGAAGAACACTCATTAGAGAGATCAAGCTTTCAAAAATCATCAGATCTCTTCAGCTCTCAAAGTGTTCAAGGCCAACATCATTTCAAGACTCCAGACACTCAACATTTCAGCCATTGCTGAAATCATCTTTTGCTGGAGTTCTACCTTTGAAGGCCTATCACCCTCAGCAAAGCTTTTCTTCCTGAAGATTTCAAGGATTCAGGGGGAGCTTTGACATCAATCCACATAGTCTTCTCAGTTGTTTGAGAAAGAGAAGACTGCCATCACTCTCTCACCCCCACTCTGTAAAGGGTTTCTCAAACTCCCTTCAAAAGTTTGAATCTGGTTTTTGAGCACCTTGTCAAAAGATCATTGGTGGCAAGACACCTGATCAAAAAATCCGCTTTGTTTTTGAGCACCTTATCAAAAGCTCATTGGTGCCCAGGACACCTGATCAACTCATCCTGCAGTGGATTCCTACCTAGGGTGGTAGAAGAGTGGATGTACCCAAGTTTGGGGAACCACTATATTTCCTTGTGTCATCTGGTTCTGCTTGTTTTCTTTTTGTTTCTGGCCTTGATTTGTCTGTGCTTAGTTTTTGCATAGTTTAGTTCTGTGATTAGGTTAATATTTGCTTCCCTGTTCACACTTATTACAACAATTGTTGTAAAAGTTTTTAAAAGTACTAAAACACCATATACTCTATTCACCCCCCTCTAGAGTATATCAGATCTAATTGCACTTTCAATTGGTATCAAAGCCAGGTTGGTTAAACATGGCATATCTGTTTGGTTGTACAGGCTAACACCTGAACCCCAAGATCCTACACTAGATCTGTTTTCCTTTTGTATTTTATTATTCAGATCTTGTGTGCACAAATCATGGCCCAAAACAAAGATTATGCTAGCACCAGACCTCCAGTGTGCAATCTGTCAAAGTTTGCACTTTGGAAAGCAAGGATTAGACTTTACATGAATTCTATTGATGAAGATATATTTAATTCTGTTTTGTAAGTGTGTCCAAGACCCCCAGAGAGCATAAGTACAAATGCTGTTCCACCTCCATCAGGAACAGATGCTGACATCAAAAAGTGGAAAGTAGCTGATGCCAAGGCTATGAACATCCTAGCCCAGACAATATCAGATGACATATTCCAAAAGGTAGCTGAATGTAATTCAGCCAAGGAAATCTGGGATAGACTCTCAGAAATAGTCTCAGGCTCAGCTGACGAGAGAAAGGACAGAAGATCCCATCTCATCTCTCAATATAAGAACTTCAAGAAGGGAGAGAATGAGTCAGTGGGAGACATGTATAACAGACTGAGTCTAATTGTCAGTGAACTAAGGACATTAGACAAAGAGATCTCTCTGACAGAACTTAATGACAAGATCCTAATGTGCTTCCCCAGCACTTGGGATTCAAGAATCTGGCCAATTAAGGATGCCAGAAGTCTTAATGAGATCACCACTGAAGCTTTGTTGGGTAAGCTCAAATCTTATGAGCTACTCATCAAGAACAGAGAGGAAGAACAGAAGGCTGCTTCACCAGCCACAAGGAAAGAGAAAACCATAGCCTTCAAGGCAACTGAGGATCTGCCTGAAGATAAGAGCACAGGCAATGATGAACTACTCAGCTTGTTGGCCAAAAGATTCTACAAGATGGCCAGAAAGGACTTCAGAAGAAGATCATACAAGGAGCAGGATAAGCCAAGGTATGACAAGTCCATTGACAATAACAAAGACATTATTTGCTTTTGTTGCAGGAAACCTAGGGCATATAGTTCCTGACTGTCCAGAGAACAAGAATAAGGACAGAAGGGACAGAAAAGAAAGAAGAAAGGAGAAGGACCCCAAAAGGAATGGAAGTGGCAAACCTTCTTCAAGCAGGAATAAGCATACAAGAAAAGGGTTTGTTGCTGAATCTTGGAGTGAGACTGAAGAGGAGTCAGAAGTCTCTTCCAGCTCCAGTGATGATGAGGATGATGCAGAGGAAAAAGAGTTCTGCATGATGGCAATCAATGCCTCACAACACAACTCAGAGGAAGAGGAGTCAGAGTCAGACTCAGAGACTCAACCTGAAGAAGATCAGGTAATCAGTTCTTTTGATTTTCGTTCAGAAGATTTTAAATCTGAATTTAAAGCACTGTGTTATGACCTACTAAAGTCTGAGAAAGAGGTTATCTCTCTCAGAAATCAATTATCTGAACAAAATGTTTTAAAGTCAGAAAACCTCAAACTCTCTCAGGAGTTGGAGAACTATAGGGAACAGATAGCTACACTGAAAAGTGAGCTCTCTGAGGCCAAGAAGCTTGAAGAATCCCTTAATGGGAGAAGCATCAAGCTGATGGACATCACAAGCACAGTGAACTCAAGATTCAACAGTACACTGGGCTTGGGTGCTTCATCCAGCCAACCTATAGTCCTAACAACTCTCATCAAGTTTATTTCTAGCAAGGGAAAGGGAGTTGTAGAGGTTGCTAGGAAAAATTCTGATCTGCCTCAGAAAACTAAGTCCCAACAAAAATCGTCGAACGGAGATCGACGATCGCCGAATGAAGATCGACGATCGCCGAACGCAGCTCGACGCTCTCAGGACAAATCGTCGAACGCAGATCGACGATCTCAGCCAAAGTCGTCGAACGCAGGTCGACGATCTCATATACCTGACCTCAGCCATAGTCGACCGTCGAACGGAGCTCGACGATCTGACCCACGATCGTCGAACGCAGCTCCAAGATCGTCGAACAGAGGTCAGAGCTCTGGAAACTCTTTCAAAGGCAAGTCAAGATTGAATCCTAAGGGTTCTTCATCCCAAACCTTCAACCCTTATACTGAATGGATTTTACCTCCAAGGAGATATCATCCTGAAGGATATAAGAGTCAGCCAGGGATGTCTTTATTTCTGAATTTAGAGGTTATCAACCTAGGCCCAAGGTAAACTGGGTCAAAAACAAGTAAATTGTTTCATGTGCAGGTGAAGACCTATCCAACATCTAACCAGCAATGGTATTTGGATAGTGGGTGCTCTAAGCACATGACAGGGAATAAGGACAACCTCACATCCTTCAGAGCCAAGCTTGGACCCAAAGTTATCTTTGGTGATTCCAACTTTGGACAAACTAAGGGATATGGTGCAGTACAGATTGGATCAGTAACCTTCAAGAAGGTAGCATATGTGGAAGGACTGAAGCACAACCTGATCAGCATCAGTCAGCTATGTGATGAAGGCTACCAGGTGACCTTCAGCAAAACCTTATGCAAAATCAAGTCAGAGGACAACACAACAGTGTTGACAGGTATAAGGAAAGGTAACATCTACTTAGTAGATTTTCTTTCAACTGATATAGATATTTGCCTGTTTAACTCAGTCTGTAGACCAAATGTGTTATGGCATAAGAGATTAGGACACCTAAACCTTAGAACTATTGCTAGGCTATCCAAGGACAACCTTGTTAGAGGACTACCTTCTGGCCCCTACAAGAAGGAAGGACTCTGCAAGGCTTGTCAATTAGGCAAGCAAACTAAAAACAGTTTTAAGTCACTTAATAAGAGTGATTCACCTAGGATATTGTATCTGTTACACATGGATCTATTTGGACCCATCACAGTACAAAGCCTAGGAGGGAAATCCTACACTTTAGTAATTGTAGATGACTTCTCTAGATTCACTTGGGTGTTCTTTCTAAGGAAGAAGTCTGATAACTTTAAGTGTCTGACAGAGTTTCTCAAATGTATACAGATTGAGTTCAATACTCACATTGCCCTGATCAGAAGTGATCATGGGACAGAGTTTGATTCTCTTCTTATGCAAGAGTTCTGTCAGAGTGAAGGGATCAGGCATACTTTCTCAGCTCCTAGAACTCCTCAACAAAATGGGGTAGCTGAAAGGAAAAATAGAACCCTTATTGAATCTGCCACTACATTGTTGTCAGATGCTCATCTACCTCTATCCTTTTGGGCAGAGGCAGTGAACACCTCCAACTATGTGCTGAACAGAAGTCTGATACATAAACTGAAGGGAAAGACTCCCTATGAATTACTCAAAGGGAAGAAACCTAAAGTTGACTATTTCAGAATTTTTGGTTGTATTTGCTATATTCACAATAATGACAAGAAATATCTAGCAAAATTTCAAGCCAAAGCTAATAAATCATCTTTGAAAATTGAGGAATCTGTTCATATTTCTTTTGATGAAACTAACATGTCTTTCAAGGAGAAGATTTCTTCTACCATAGAACCTTTGCAGGAACACTCTCTAGTTGAAGATATGAACAAGCTAAAGGTTGCTCAAGAGGATGAAAGCAGTGAAGATGAAGGGAATGCTCAACACATTGAAGCTCAACTTGAAGAGCCAGTTGTTGTACCACAAGAGGAAACAACAACACAAGTTGGTGAACAATCAACACCCCCTGTTGATTTGGTAACATCAAGAGACCATCCAATTTCCCAAATAATTGGAGAACTCTCAGCTGGTGTGCAAACCAGAAATCAGGTCAACCAAAACCTGTTGCACACCTGCTTCCTTTCTCAAATTGAACCTCAGTCCATTCAAGATGCAGAGCAAGATCCACACTGGATCATTGCAATGCAAGAGGAGTTGCATCAATTTGAGAGGAACAAAGTATGGGAACTAGTGCCAAAGCCAAAGGATCATTCCATTGTTGGAACAAAATGAGTATTCAGAAATAAACTGGATGATCAAGGAGTAATAATAAGGAACAAGGCAAGGCTAGTTGCCCAGGGATATTCTCAAGAAGAAGGAATTGACTACGACCAGACTTTTGCACCTGTTGCAAGATTGGAAGCCATCAGGATATTTCTAGCTTATGCAGCTCACAAAGGTTTCAAAGTCTATCAGATGGATGTCAAGAGTGCTTTCTTAAATGGAGATCAAAGAGGAAGTCTATGTCAGACAACCTCCAGGTTTTATCTCTCCAACCTATCCTGATTACGTTTTTAGACTGAACAAAGCATTATATGGTCTCAAGCAAGCTCCTAGAGCATGGTATGAGACCCTAGCATGCTTTCTCTTGGAAAATGGTTTTATAAGTGGTAGAGTAGACCAAACTCTTTTCATTAGAACCCATAAGTCCCATACCCTACTAGTGCAAATTTATGTAGACGATATCATTTTTGGTTCTACTGACTCAAAATTGTGCAGAAGGTTTTCTAACCTGATGCATTCTAAATTTGAGATGAGTAGCATGGGTGAGATATCCTTCTTCCTAGGATTGCAAGTCAAACAACATGTTGAAGGCATCTTTATTTCTCAAACCAAATATGCTAATGAACTGGTTAAGAAATTTGGTATGTCTGAGGCATCTTGTATGAAAACACCCATGCCTATCAATGCTGTATTGGATGCTGATGAACATGGGAAACTGTTGATCAGACCACATATAGAGCAATGATTGGCTCTTTACTGTATCTTACAGCTAGTAGACCAGATATAATGTTTGTTACATGTATATGTGCTAGGTTACAAGTAAGCCCTAGAGAGTCACACCTAACATTAGTAAAGAGGATTCTCAGGTATGTTAAAAGTTGTCCAAATCTAGGTCTCTGGTATCCAAAAGATTCAGCATTTGATTTAACTGGATTCTCAGATGCTGATTATGCTGGATGCAGAATTGACAGGAAAAGCACCAGAGGAACTTGTCAGTTCCTTGGTGATAGACTTGTCTCTTGGTTTTGTAAGAAACAAACATCTGTGTCAACTTCAACTGCTGAAGCTGAATATCTGGCTGCAGGCAGTTGTTGTTCACAAATACTGTGGATTCAAAACCAACTCCTAGACTATGGCTACAACTTAGAGAAGTCTAAAATCTTTTGTGACAATACAAGTGCTATTTCCATAGCTCAAAATCCAGTCCTCCATAGTAGGACAAAACACATAGAGATTAGGCATCACTTCTTAAGGGACAATGTTGAAAAGAATAAAATTGAACTACAATATATCCCAACTGATTTACAAAGGGGAGATATTTTCACCAAGCCTTTGGATGAAAAGAAACACACTTTCTTCCTAAATCAGTTAGGAATGTTAGATGGAGGAAGCCTTAAATAATATCCAAGATTTTGAAAGCTAAAAATTGACCAAGACTAGGCAAAAATTCTGATTTTTCTTAGTGTCTAGAATTTTCTGATCTCTGAACTGCGCTCGACGATTTCCCCTAAGATCGTCGAACGGAGATCGACGATTTCCAGAATCGTCGAACTGAGTTCAGCGCCTCTCAGATAGCATGAACTATCTCTTCCGGTCAACGATCGTCGAACGGCGCTCGACGATTGTGTTCCCTGAACGATCGAGTTCGACGCTCTTCAAGATCGTCGAACGGAGATCGACGATGTTGGAGTCTCTTCAGATTCCTTTAGCAGCCTCGATCGTCGAACTGAGTTCAACGATCTTTCCAATTTTGCGTCGAACCCTAATATAAAACTCATTTTTCGCCGTCGTTCTCTCTTGCGCTTTCAATTTCTCTGCAAGAATCTTCTTCCCTCCAAACAGCTCTACACTTGGTCGTTTTGTTTGTTAAGTTTTTGCAGGTACAATGGCCGTATCAGTTGCTGTTCTAGCCGCCATGAAGTTTGATGTCAGCTTCGACATTGATCTGGAATCGTTCAACACCACTGATCAAATATTCCAAGACATTCTGAGCTTATTCAAGGATCAAAACTTGTCTGCCCTCATGACCACCAGGATAAAGCTGGCCTCAGATGAAATAAAGGAATGGGTTTATACTGCTCACAACCAAGACAACTCTACTATAGTTGGCTCTATTGCTGGAACTCAGGTACCTCTGACCCCCACAGTTTTAACAGAGGTTTTTGGTTTGAGAAATGGAGAAGAAACTGCTGAATTATCTGGAGAAGAGTTTTCTGATATACTTGCCAGGATGGGTCATCCTGAGGGAAACCCTAGCAAGTTATTCAAAAGGAACTTGTCTGTTGAGTACAGGTTCCTAGCAGATGTTGTAGGAAAAGTGCTGCTGGCAAAGCACTCAGCTCATGATACTATCTCCAGACATCAGCTCTGTCTCATGGGAGCTCTAGTAGATAAGAAAAGTTTAAACTGGGGAGAGGTCTTCTTTGACCTAATAAAGAAGAAAATAAATAAAAGCTTTGTTAATTTTGGAAGGATTATTGGAGTCTTCCTGCAGAACAAGTGCCCTACCTTGCTGGTCTCCTCTGGAGTGCACATAAATGCCTCCAAGAGACTCACCTGTGCCCTCTTTGGCAAGTGGGACAGGCAAATCAGCAAGCCCAGCAGGCCCTCCTCTAATGCTCCTTCAGGCACCAGGACTCACAGAGTCACTCTCCCACAGGTCTCTGCTCCTGCAGAAGACCTGGCTGCTGCTGTTGCTGCCTCTCCTCCTCCTCCAAGTCCAACCTTACCTCTACCATCCACCACTCCAGCTCCATCAACCATTACCATCTCTAGCCCTTCTCCAACATCAATTCCATCTCCAGCAACCATTTCATCACCTCCAGTAGACCAATTCCACCCATTGTTCTCATATCCACCACCAGATGTCACTTCTTCCCCATCCATACCATCCTTCACCCTTCTGGATGACTCCTACATGGATGATTCCCCCTCTTCTCCTCCAGAGTTACCCTCCTCCTCAACCTCATTCCAAGATCTCCTCCACCATATCATTGACCAACCAACTTTCACCCCATCCATATCCATCCCCTTGTCCTCCATATCCACCATCCCCACACCTCAGCCATCCATCCCTCCACTCTCCAGCCCTCCACTTCCAGCATCCTCAGCCATCCCTATTCCATCTACCTCTGCTCCTTCTATTGAGCATGTAGATCTCTCAGCCTTAGCTGACAAGTTGTATGAGCTACTTGCCCCCAGGTTCTCTCTTCTCATGGAGGCCTCCTTAGCTCCTCTACAACAGTTAGTGGCAGCTCTATCTGCCAGGCTTTCCTCCCTCCTTCCTCAGGCAGCACCTCCAGCAGTCTGCCTTGATACAGATGTATCTGCATCTAGGCAGGGGGAGATGCCATATGAAGCAAGCCTTCATGCTGTTGCTGCTGCTGTCTCTGCTCCTGCTGTTGATGATATTGCTGCTGCTGCTGAGATTTCTGTTTCTGCTGCTTCTGCTCTTGCTGCTGTGCCTCCTACTCCAGTTCTGGCAATATACCTACAGTCTTTGCTTTCTGCCTTTGACCCTGCCTTCTTCAGCTATCTCCCAGGAGTTAATGCTGTCCAGCCCTCAGAAGACCTATCTAAGGCATTGGTGCCTTTCTCTAGCTGTGACCCCAGCATTATTTCTTCTTTTGCACACTCAGTGATTGTTGCTGCTGCTGTTGAAGAAAAGACTGAATCTGCTTCTGAAACTGTTTTTGCTGCTGCTGAAAAGGTTCTCACTGCTGCTGAAATCCCAATTGTTCCTGATGAGCCAACATTCAAGGATTTTCTGATGTCAGAGGCCACTGATTTTGAGCCTGCTGAAGATTTTGTTGATGTTACTGAAGTTGCTGCTGCCATCACTCCTGAAGTTACTGTTGTTGTTTCTGCTTCTCCTTCTGTATCTGCTGCTGAATCTGTTACTGTATCTGCTGCTGAATCTGCTGTTGTTTTTGCTACTATCTCTGCTGCTGTCCCTGCTGCTGCTCCTTCTGCTTCTGCCTCATCTGCTGCTGCTTAGTTGAAGAAAGAATTGATGAAGAAAATAGATGCTGTATATGATGACCAGAGTTCTGACTCTGATGAGTTCAAGACAGACTCTGATGACTCTGCTGCCACTATTGCCAGGAAAAGGAAAGCTAGAAGCAAGGCTATGAAAAGGGTTCCTCCTGCAAAAGTAAAGGATGATAATGATATTCCCTATTATATTCTGCATAACTGCCAAATTACTGAACATTGGATGCAGTATTCCAAAAATCAGCTGAAAGGAATGAAAAAGAAGAGAAAGTATGAGAAGGGCTCCTCCCAGTTCCAGCACCCTCATCCTCCTCCACCACCTCCTCCTGATGCAGGTGCAGGTGGAAGCTCTATAAGTCCAGCCCCATCTAGAAGCCAGGCTCCCTATCAACCCCATGCCAGATCCTATCAAAGGGAAAGCCAATCTAGGGGTTCTTATTCTAGGAGAGGAGGATACAGGGGAAGTCAAAGAGATATTCAGGTTTATTCTAAAGGGCACTCCAGGCAGCACCCATACTCCACGGGAGGACATGTTTCATCTGATACTACTTCTGGTCCATTCCCCTACAAGCTAAGAGAGATAGTGTCTGCTAGGCCTCCTCAAGATAATTCTTCCAACAGGTATGAGCCACCTGTACCATTTGAGGACCCTGAAAAGAATCCAGTTGCTTGGACTGCTAGGATGAAGGAGTTGGCTGCATTAGACCAGATAAAGAAAGCCAAAGAACAAGGGCTAGACACTTCCAATATTTCTACTATGTCAGAGCAGAGACAAAAGGAATTAGAGAGATATGCTTCCAGCAAATTCTTTGATGCAGACAGATATATGGAATTGCATCCTGCTGCTGTGGTTCCCAGGACTTCAAAGCAAACTTACTTGGGTGCAGCAGATGACACAAGATCCAACAAGGAAGCCCAAAATCCAAACAGAGAAATCAAGATGGTTAAAGGCAAAGAGAAGAAGTGATTTTGTAAGGTGACAATCTTTGGATTTTCTAACTGCTATCTGGATGCCATATGCACATATATATATATCTCTGTGATGTTTCTGCATGTCTAGCTGCTGTTGTTTTTATGCTTTTCTGATTATATGTTGTTGCTTGAATTTTCCAAAGTCTGTAAGTAGTAATCCTAACCCAAATAGGGGGAGATTGTTGGAACACCTTATTACTAATTTGGGTCAGGATCACTATGTCTCTAGGAACCTTTGTTTGACCTTCTGTATAGCTTAATAGGTCAATTAGAATTGAGTCTAAGGGTTAGAAGTCTAGGATTGGAAGCTGCCCTGAAGACCAAGTTTTTCTGTCTGGAGACCAAGTCTGATCGTCGAGCTCAGCACGACGATTCGTCGAACTCAGATCGACGATCGTCGAGCTCAACTTCGGCAGATCGTCGAGCTCCACTCGACGATCGCGGAGCTCAACTTCATAATATCGTCGAACTCCATTCGATGATCGGTGAGCTCAGTTCGACGATTTTGACTCTGCATTGGATCTTTATCTCTGAGCTCAGTTCGACGATCTTTGAGCTCAGATCGACGATTATCTTGCTGCTTGAGTTTTCCAGTTCGCTGAGCTCAGCTCGACGATAGCAGAGCTCAGTTCGACGTTTTCAGTTAACTTCCAGAATTCAGATTCAAATCAGACAGGAGTTATTATGCAATTAATTCAGAGATTTGCTAGCCGTTTTCATTTACTTCTGGACCAAGTTTCACGGGATTTTTCAAGGAATATTACTGTGGATTTTCCTCCAGAAGAGATTATGCAATTAAAGATGCAATCAATGCAGATCAACGGCTATCTTTGACAGAGAATGATATTCTATTCTGGAATAGAGAATAAAAGATAGAATGTTTTTGAATCAATATAGATGATATACAGAGATTAACAAGGAGAGGACACACAACACAGATTACTGAGTCTCCTTCAAAATCTTCTGTCAACAAGAATTCTGAAGAACACTCATCAAAGAGATCAAGCTTTCAAAAATCATCAGATCTCTTCAGCTCTCAAAGTGTTCAAGGCCAACATCATTTCAAGACTCCAGACACTCAACATTTCAGCCATTGCTGAAATCATCTTTTGCTGGAGTTCTACCTTTGAAGGCCTATCACCCTCAGTAAAGCTTTTCTTCCTGAAGATTTCAAGGATTCAGGGGGAGCTTTGACATCAATCCACATAGTCTTCTCAGTTGTTTGAGAAAGAGAAGACTGCCATCACTCTCTCACCCCCACTCTGTAAAGGGTTTCTCAAACTCCCTTCAAAAGTTTGAATCTGGTTTTTGAGCACCTTGTCAAAAGCTCATTGGTGGCAAGACACCTGATCAAAAAATCTGCTTTGGTTTTTGAGCACCTTATCAAAAGCTCATTGGTGCCAAGGACACCTGATCAACTCATCCTGCAGTGGATTCCTACCTAGGGTGGTAGAAGAGTGGATGTACCCAAGTTTGGGGAACCACTATATTTCCTTGTGTCATCTGGTTCTGCTTGTTTTCTTTTTGTTTCTGGCCTTGATTTGTCTGTGCTTAGTTTTTGCATAGTTTAGTTTTGTGATTAGGTTTATATTTACTTCCCTGTTCACACTTATTACAACAATTGTTGTAAAAGTTTTTAAAAGTACTAAAACACCATATACTCTATTCACCCCCCTCTAGAGTATATCAGATCTAGTTGCACTTTCACATTGGAGGAGCTTCGAAACTCCAAATTGCGAGCCGACTCCAGATCCACGGAGGCAAAGCTAGTGCAGTGCTTTTCATCCGCTTACTTTTCCATGACGCCAAAGAGGAACGCTAGGGTAACTATTCTCTTCTTGAGTATGAGTAGCTCTCCTTATTTGCATAGGAAGCCCGCTCTCGCGAGTTTGTGGAGAGTTGGAGGCGTTCCTTCGGGTAGATATGTGAAGTCCCTGTTGTTTAGAGTTCGTAAGCGAGAACAGACATAGGCATGATGTGTGAAGCCTACCCGGACATGTTGGTCTGGATCGGTGATGTTGCATTGCATAATGGTGGAGAAGACTCTGTGCTATTGGTTGTTTTTCGGGTTTTATACACGGTAGATTGCAACAGGGAGCCTTGGGGATTAACCCAAAGGTGCACCCGGAAAACTGGGTGGATACGTGATCTTGCCAACTTGGTGGCCTGAGAGCCAACTTGAACATAACTGGGTTATGTGAATTGTGATGGAAACGGGACTCGGGGGAAATTTGACCCACGCATATGGCTTAAATTGTTGTTGCGATGTGAGCATGGGTTAGATGGAACCGTACCCGTTCTATGTCGTTCGGTTAAAGAGACCTAAGGGTACGTGGCACTTGGCGTTGGCATAGATTAGGGTCTTCGGCGGTCTATGGCCTAAATTGTCGTGACCCAGGCCAAGAAGACAAATTGCTCATAGGTTTGGCAGTCAAAGTGGCGGTGGTGAGTCCGGAATGTCTATGGCTTTAATTGACGTGGCATCGACCGGTTCACCGAGAATGAGCCCTGAGAGCACGGGGCGTGTGGCCGTGCGAGCCAACGTCTGTGATGAAATGAATGATATTATATATTGCTCACTTATTCTAATGAAATGCAGGGAAGGAGCATCGCCGTCCCGAGTTGGGGGCGAGATCGTTATAATTTGGTCAGCATTACTGACCGTTGCCTTGTTTTGCCACCGTGCGGTGGTTTGTTGCTTGCTGGTGCTACTGGACCAAGCGGTCAATAGCGGGCTAAAGCCCAAGTGCGAAGCCGGCCCTCGAAGGCCTAATTGGACGTATTTACTGTTTTATTCATGTATGACCGGCCAGCGTGCCGTGGTTTGTAAATCATGTAATATCAAGTGAAACATTTTGTAAGGCCTTAAGGCTAGTGTTGGTATGTATAACATTCCTATTTTGTATTAGTGGACATTCATGCTTTAGTGCTGGGTTCTTATTTGCAACTTTTATAAACTGCTTCCGCTAGAATTCTTTGTGTACGACATTATGATTGGTTGGATGGTTTCCATGAGTAACCACCCGGTCTGTCTGTAGTATATGGCGTCGGGCCCCGGCCGGACCTACTGCTATATGCTATGCGACGGATAGGGGGTGTTACAATTTGGTATCAGACTACTAGTTTTGGTCGGGCTTAAGATGAATTCGTGGGCGAAATCTTTTTAAGGGGTGGTGAGCACATTGTGTGCGTCATCGTCATAACAGTAAAAGAACCCATGAATGTCTGCTTAGGAATGAAAATACACGTGTTTGAGGAACTTGCGTGTTCCTATAATTGCTGTTTGCAATTTATTTGGTCGCTTAACGGTGTTTTGTACCACTATAGGTGACCAGAAGTGGTGTTGGGTCGTCAGAACGCCGAGTTTTTGAGACTAGCAGTGCACCAGATGTTGCTCCTGCAATACCTCTATCGGCTGAGAACATACGATTGGTCACCAAAGCAGTGTTGACCGTGATAAATGCGCAACCTGCAAGGCAAATGCAGCAGCCCGCTCCTGCGATGGAGCAGGTACCGCTGCAAGAGGCTGAGCCGAGGAGTGTGGAACAAGTGGTAGTGGAACCATTGGTGCCAAGGAGGGCAACCGAGAGGCAGCTTAAGCATGTTATGATCTTTAACCCTCCGGTATTCTCGGGGTTGGGAACCCCATCTCAGGCTGAAGACTGGCTCTCCAGGGTGAAGAGAGTCATGACAGCAATGGAGACGGAGGAGTGGCAAATGACCACCATCGCTACGTTCCTTCTGGACGGTGAAGCGAGAATATGGTGGGAAGGATTGGAGCTGCACTTACTGAGAGGTAGGCAACTTGGTGATGTCTCTATGGAGGAGTTCTCGAGATTGTTCTTGGCTAGATACCTCCCTTCGACGCAGAGGATAGCGTTGGAGAACGAATTTCTGAAGTTGGTTCAGGGTGAGAGGAGCGTGGATGAATTTCTCCACGAGTTTACTCATCTGAGTCGTTATGCTAGCTCCACTATTGTGGATGCGGAGTGCAAGACTAATTGCTTCTATGAAGGGTTGAGAGATGAGTTGAGGTTACTACTCTCGGGGCCGATGACGCATGGTTTCTTAACCTTGGTCAATACTGTCCGGTCCTTGGAGAAGGACATGAAGAATGTACAAGCAAAGAAAAGCTTGGGTGATAGGGAATCTGAATTCAAAGTACCGACTCCTTAAAAGTCCGGCTATCGGAGGTCTTTCAAGAAGCATAGGACTTCGGGACCAGCTCATTCTGGTGCTTCTTGGGCGACTACGAGTCAGAGCCCGGGCGCGTGTTTTATGTGTGGAAAGACAGGGCACTTTGCCCGTGACTGTTGGAGCGGACTTCCTAAGTCCGAGAGAAGGCCGGGAGCGACTTATGAAGAGAAGGGCAAGGCGGTGGAGTCGACCGCATCCCACTATGCTCCGGCCCAACCAAGGGTCTATAATCTTGGCCAACAGGAGGACATCAAACAGGCTGATGTGGTGATAGGTACGGTTTAATTTATAGCAAGTCAATTCCTTTAAATACTTGTTATGCACATGTTACCTTACCAATGCTTGTTTAGGATTTGTATTGATTTGTGAAAATCCTGCACGAGCGCTCTTCGATACGGGAGCTTCATATTTCTTCTTGTCCGAAGGATTTATATCACGCATCGGAGTCCCTTCTTCGATGGCGAAGGATAAGTTGGATGTATTGTTGTCCAATGGGAGTTGGATGCGAGAGGATAGGATCTGCGATGTTGAGATTCGTATTGGGAATCAGGAGTTCGACTTACAGGTGTCTTTACTTCCGTTGGTGGAGTTTGATGTTATATTTGGCATGGACTGGCTCTCGGAGAAGCAAGCCTATATCGATTGCGGTCGGAAGGAAGTCAAGTTGGGAGCTAGTCGTGAGATGACTTTTACGGGCTTAAAGGGATCGAGCAAGACGTTGATGTCTGCTCTTCAGGTGGTGAAGGCGGTTCATGCCGGTGCAGAACTGTTCTTTACACTAGTGTAGGTTGCAAAGCCGAAGCCCGCGTTTGATTGTATTTCAGTAGTATCGGAATACCCTGATGTGTTCCCCGCAAATCTTCCTAGAGCCCCGCCTCAGCGGGAGATAGATTTTACGATTGAGCTACTGCCAGGTGCAAAGCCTGTGTCACGATCTCCTTATCGGCTAGCGCCTAAAGAAATGGCGGAGTTGAAAGTTCAACTGCAAGAGTTGTTGGAGCAAGGGTATGTGCGCCCGAGTTCTTCGCCTTGGAGCGCACCGGTCCTCTTTGTTAAGAAGAAGGACGGATGTTTGAGGCTATGTATTGATTATCGGGAGCTCAACAAGTTGACGGAGAAGAACAAGTACCCGATCCCCCAGATTGATGATCTTTTTGATCAGTTAGTCGGGTCGACGGTGTACTCGAAGTTGGATCTCAAGGCTGGGTACTATCAGCTGCGAATAAGGGAGAGTGATATCCCGAAGACAGCGTTTAGTACGAGATACGTGCATTATGAGTTTACGGTCATGCCGTTTGGGCTGACTAATGCGTCGTCAGTGTTCATGGATTTGAAGAACAGGACTTTCAGGGAGGACTTGGACCATTTCGTGATCGTCTTCATTGACGATATTTTGGTGTACTCGCAAAGTGAGGAAGATCACTTCAAGCATCTTCATTTGGTTTTGGAGATGCTAAGGAGAAATCAGTTGTATGCCAAGTTCTCGAAGTGCGAGTTTTGTCTATCCTCAGTGGCGTTCCTCTGTCATATAGTGAGTAGAGAGGGTATTGCTGTGGATCCGGCGAAGATTGTTGCGATACGGGAGTGGCCTGAGCTTGCTACGGTAGCGGAAGTCCGGAGCTTTTTGGGGCTTGCCGGCTATTATAGGCGCTTCGTAGAGAACTTCTCGCGGATAGCGTTACCTCTCACTACTTTGATGAGGAAGGAGCATAAGTTCGTTTGGACGCCGGAGTGCGCGCGAGCTTTTGAGGAGTTGAACGGTCGGTTGACCACGGCGCCTGTGCTGAGTTCGCCATGTGGGACCGAGGGCTATGAGATTTATAGTGATGCTTCGGGCAGCGGTTTGGGTTGCGTGCTACTGCAACACGGAAGTGTAATAGCTTATGGCTCGAGACAGCTGAAGGTGCACGAGAGGAATTATCCGGTCCATTACTTGGAGTTAGCGGCCATGATTTTTGCCTTGAAGCTGTGGAGACACTATTTATACGGTGTGAAGATTGACATCTACACCGATCATAAGAGCCTGAAATATCTTATTGATCAGAAAGATCTGAATATGCGGCAGCGTAGATGGATGGAGTTCCTGGGGGACTATACATTCAAGATCCACTACATTCCTGGTAAAGGGAATGCGGTTGCGGACGCGTTGAGTCGTCGAGCCCTAGCTCAAGCCAATTGGCTATCGATGCATGATGAACGGTAGGTGCGGGAGTTGGAGGCGTTGGAGATTGTTTGTGTGCACAGGCAATCAAGTGCTGAAGCAGTTCTGAATTGGACTGAAGTCCAATATGACCTGGCTGATCGTATTCGGAAGGCTTTGGATATGGATGCTCATATGAAGCAGTTCATGGTAGAGGCTCTGGATGGGTCAAATTCCCTATTCGTCGTGGAGGACGGATTACTTTGGAAGGACGGTCGTCTATGCGTCCCAAGTGTGGGTAATTTGCGAGTGGAGTTACTGTACGAGGCACACCATACCAAGTACTTGATTCACCCGGGGAGCACGAAGATGTACCGTGATGTGACGAAACTGTTTTGGTGGCCGGGTTTGAAGAAGGATGTGGCGCTATACGTAGCGAAGTGCCAAACTTGCGCCTTGGTGAAGGCAGAGTGCCAAAAGCAGGGAGGATTTCTTAAGTCCTTGCCTATTCCGGAGTGGAAATTTGACGACATCTCTATGGACTTTGTGCACGGTTTGCCAAGGTCGCAAAAGAGGAACGACGCCATTTGGGTGGTCGTGGATCGGTTAACGAAGGAGTCACATTTTATTCCGCATAGGAAGGATGATCCGGTGGAGATGTTGGCAAAGCTTTATGTGGATAACATTGTACGGCTTCACGGTGTGCCCCGCAACATCGTGAGTAACCGAGATGGGCGGTTCACGTCCAATGATTGGAGGCTTATGCAACAAATGTTGGGAACAAAGTTGAAATTCAGCACAGCCTTCCATCCGCAAACGGATGGGCAGACCGAGAGGGTCAATAGAACCATGGAAGACATGCTTCGCATGTGTGTCTTGGATTTTGGAAAGTAATGGGAAGACCACCTTTATTTGGTGGAGTTCGCATACAACAATAGCTACCAAGCGAGTATTCAGATGGCGCCTTTCGAGGCCCTATATGGTAGAAAATGTAGCACACCGTTGTCTTGGTTAGAAACGGGTGAGTTAAAGTTGTATAAGCGATTGGAAGTGGAGGATGCTACTTCTTTGGTGAGAACCATTTGGGAGAGGTTGCTTATCGCTCAGGACCGGCAAGCGAAATACTATAATGCCAAGCGCAGGAACGTGGAGTTCGCTGTGGGCGATTATGTGTACTTAAAGATCAAACCGTTCAAGGGTGTCTCGCGGGTACGGCGATTGAAAAAGCTAAGCCTGAGGTACCTTGGGCCGTTTGAGGTTCTGGAGCGAGTTGGTGAGGCGGCCTATCAGTTGAAGCTTTCAGTGGAGCTTAGTGGTTTACATGATGTATTCCATATTTCGGTGCTTCGCAAGGCGGTGCAAGAGCCTACGCAAGTGATCGCGGTTGATCAAGTGTCGGTGGATAGTGCGCTAACGACAAAGGTCAAGCCCGTGCGGATTGAGAAATCGGAGGTCAAGCGGCTACGCAATAAAGAGATCAGGATGGTCAAGGTCCGGTGGGACAATTGCGGTCGTGAGGAGCTCTCTTGGGAGCGAGAGCAGACTATGCTTGACGAGTATCCGGAGTTGTTCCACTCAGGTACAAATTTTGGTTTTGTACATGTCTTTCCTTTATATAATTTCGTGGACGAAATTCTTTTAAGAGGAGGAGAGTTGTAAAGCCCCAAAACTCAAAAGAGCGACGGGGGACGTTTTGGGCCAGTTTTGGGTTCTGGCTGCAGGCACACGGCCTGGGACACGGGCGTGTCCAATGCGTGTCAAGCTTGTGTCGACACTCAGTCGGGAAGTCAACATTTTGGTCTCGACATTGTGTCAAGACTGGGCACACGGCCTGCGACACGGGCATGTCGCAGGGCGTGTCGACCCGTGTCGACACTTAGCCCGCGAAGTCAACACTTTGCGTTCGACGAAGTGTCAAGACATAGCACACGGCCTGCGACACGGGCGTGTCGCAGGGCGTGTCGACCCGTGTCGACACTCGTCCCGGGAAGTCGACACTTTGATCTCGACATTGTGTTAAGACAAGGCACACGACCTAGGACACGGGCGTGTCCAAGGCCGTGTCATCAGGTCGACAATCTTCGCTCGACGAAGTGTCGAGTGTCGAGACCGTGTATATGGCCTGGAGCCCAGGCGTGTTGAGGTGATACGGGCAAGGACACGGGCGTGTCCTAGAACCCGTACAGTGCTCGGGTTGTTTTCGGGGAAAAACGATGAGTGTGCACGGCCAGCCATACGGCCGTGTCAGGTGGAACACGGGCATGTCCGGTCGAACACGGGCGTGTTCGATACCCGTGTGTTGTTCCAGGCGCGTCGATTTTGACGGCGAATGAGGTACACGACACTGGACACGGGCGTGTGCCAGGCCGTGTTCGGTCCAGATTGGGCATTTCAGTCCCGAATCAAAGCCATTCATTTCTTTAATTGTTGATCCAACGACTGGGGGTTGTTCCTGAAGAGATATACCCGGGATTGGTCCTTAGAAACCCTCACTTTTCATGATTGGTTGTCTTTCTAAATCTTAGAGAGAGAGGAGAGCTAAGGAAGGAAGAAGAAGCTAGATCCGGCCATTGGAGGAGCTTCGAAGCTCCAAATCGCGAGCCGACTACGGATCCACGGAGGCAAAGCTAGTGCGGTGCTTTTCAACCGCTAACTTTTCCATGACGCCAAAGAGGAATGCTAGGGTAACGATTCTCTTCTTGAGCATGAGTAGCTCTCCTTCTTTGCATAGGAAGCCCGCTCTCGCAAGTTTGCGGAGAGTTGGAGGCGTTCCTTCAGGTAGATATGTGAAGTCTCCGTTGTTTAGAGTCCGTAAGCGAGAACGGACATAGGAATGATGTGTGAAGCCTACCCGAACATGTTGGTCTGGATCGGTGATGTTGCATTGCATAATGCCGAAGAAGACTCCGTGTTATTGGTTGTTTTTCAGGTTTTCTACACGGTAGATTGAAACAGGGAGCCTTGGGGAATAACCCAAAGGTGCACCCGGAAAACAGGGCAGATAAGTGACCTTGCCAACTTGGTGGCCTGAGAGCCAACTTGAACATAACTGGGTTATGTGAATTGTGATGGAAACGGGACTCGGGGGAAATTTGAACCACGCATATGGCTTAAATTGTCGTTGTGATGTGAGCACGGGTTAGATGGAACCGTACCAGTTCTATGTCGTTCGGTTAAAGAGACCTAACGGTACGTGGAACTTGCCGTTGGCATAGATTAGGGACTTCGGCGGTCTATGGCTTAAATTGTCGTGACCCAGGCCAAGAAGACAAATTGCTCATAGGTTTGGCCGTCAAAGTGGCGGTGGTGAGTCCGGAATGTCTATGGCTTTAATTGACGTGACATCGACCGGTTCACCGAGAATGTGCCCTGAGAGCACGGGGCGTGTGGCCGTGCGAGCCAACGTCTGTGATGAAATGAATGATGTTATATATTTCTCTCTTATGCTAATGAAATGCAGGGAAGTTGCATCGCCGCCCCGAGTTGGGGGCGGGATCATTATAATTTGGTCAGCATTGCTGACCGTTGCCTTGTTTTGCCACCATGCGGTGGTTTGTTGCTTGCAGGTGCTGCTGGACCAAGCGGTCAATAGCGGGCTAAAGCCCAAGTGCGAAGCTGGCCCTCGAAGGCCTAATTGGAAGTATTTACTGTTTTATTCATGTATGACCGGCCTGCGTGCCGTGGTTTGTAAATCATGTAATATCAAGTGAAACATTTTGTAAGGCCTTAAGGCTAGTGTTGGTATGTATAACATTCCTATTTTGTATTAGTGGACATTCAATCTTTAGTGCTGGGTTCTTATTTGCAACTTTTATAAACTGCTTACGCTAGAATGCTCTGTGTAGGTCATTATGATTGGTTGGATGGTTTCCATGAGTAACCACCCGGTCTGTCTGTAGTATATGGCGTCGGGCCCCCTGTAGTATATGGCGTCGGGCCCCGGCCGGACCTACTGCTATATGCTATGCGACGGATAGGGGGTGTTACAATTTGTTATCAGACTACTAGTTTTGATCGTTATAATTTGGTCAGCATTGCTGACCGTTGCCTTGTTAAGGGGTGGTGAGCAGATTGTGTGCATCATCGTTATAACAGTAAAAGAACCCATGAATGTCCACTTAGGAATGAAAATACACGTGTTTGAGGAACTTGCGTGTTCCTATAATTGTTGTTTGCAATTTATTTGGTCGCTTAACGGTGTTTTGTACCACTATAGGTGACCAGAAGTGGTGTTGGGCCGTCAGAACGCCGAGTTTCTGAGGCTAGCAGTGCACCAGATGTTGCTCCTGCAACACCTCTATCGGCTGAGAACATACGGTTGGTGGCCGAAGCAGTGTCGGCCGTGATAAATGCGCATCCTGCAAGGTAAACCCAGCAGCCCGCTCCTGCGATGGAGCAGGTACCGCTGCAAGAGGCTGAGCCAAGGAGAGTGGAATAAGTGGTAGTGGAACCATTGGTGCCAAGGAGGGCAACCGAGAGGCAGCTTAAGCATGTTATGAGCTTTAACCCTACGGTATTCTCGGGGTTTGGAACCCCATCTCAGGCTTAAGACTGGCTCTCCAGGGTGAAGAGAGTCATGACAGCAACGGAGACGGAGGAGTGGAAAATGACCACCATCGCTATGTTCCTTCTGGACGGTGAAGCGAGAATGTGGTGGGAAGGATTGGAGATGCACTTACTGAGAGGTAGGCAACTTGGTGATGTCTCGATGGAGGAGTTCTCGAGATTGTTCTTCGCTAGATACCTCCCTTCGATGCAGAGGATAGCGTTGGATAATGAATTTCTGAAGTTGGTTCAGGGTGAGAGGAGCGTGGATGAATATCTCCACGAGTTTACTCGTCTGAGTCGTTATGTTAGCTCCACTATTATGGATGAGGAGCGCAAGACTAATCGCTTCTATGATGGGCTGAGAGATGAGTTGAGGTTACTACTCTCGGGTCCGATGACGCAGGGATTCTTAACCTTGGTCAATACTGCCCGGTCCTTGGAGAAGGACATGAAGAATGTACAAGCAAAGAAACGCTTTGGTGATAGGTAATCTGAATTCAAAGTGCCGACTACTTCAAAGTCCGGCTATCGGAGGTCTTTCAAGAAGCATAGGACTTCAGGACCAGCTCCTTCTGGTGCTTCTGGGGCGACTACGAGTCGGACCCCGGGCGCGTGTTTTACGTGTGGAAAGACGGGGCACTTTGCCCGTGACTGTTGGATCGGACGTCCTAAGTCTGAGAGAAGGCCGGGAGCGACTTATGAAGAGAAGGGCAAGGCTGTGGAGTCGACCTCATCCCACTATGCTCCGGCCCAACCAAGGGTCTATAATCTTGTCCAATAGGAGGCCATCAAACAGGCTGATGTGGTGACCGGTACAGTTTAATTTATAGCAAGTCAATTCCTTTAAATACTTGTTATGCCCATGTTACCTTACCACTGCTTGTTTAGGATTTGTATTGATTTGTGAAAATCTGGCACGAGCGCTCTTCGATACGGGAGCTTCACACTCCTTCTTGTCCGAGGATTTATATCACGCATCGGAGTCCCTTCTTCAATGGCGAAGGATAAGTTGGATGTGTTGTTGCCCAATGAGTGTTCGATGCGAGCGGATAGGATCTGCGATGTTGAGATTCGTATTGGGAATCAGGAGTTCGACCTGCAGGCTTCTTTACTTCTGTTGGTGGAGTTCGATGTTATATTTAGCATGGACTGGCTCTCGGAGCAACAAGCCTATATCGATTGCGGTCGGAAGGAAGTCAAGTTGGGAGCTAGTCGTGAGACGACTTTTACGGGCTTAAAGGGGTCGAGCAAGACGTTGATTTCTGCTCTTCAGGTGGTGAAGGCGGTTCATGCCGGTGCAGAACTGTTCTTTACACTAGTGGAGGTTGCAAAGCTGAAGCCCACGTTGGATTGTATTTTAGTGGTATCGGAATACCCTGATGTGTTCCCCGCAGATCTTCCTGGAGCCCCGCCTCAGCGGGAGATAGATTTTACGATTGAGCTAGTGCCAGGTGCAAAGCATGTGTCACGATCTCCTTATCGGCTAGCGCCTAAAGAAATGGCGGAGCTGAAAGTTCAACTGCAAGAGTTGTTGGAGCAAGGGTATGTGCGCCCGAGTTCTTCGCCTTGGAGCGCACCGGTCCTCTTTGTTAAGAAGAAGGATGGAAGTTTGAGACTATGTATTGATTATCGGGAGCTCAACAAGTTGACGGAGAAGAATAAGTACCCGATCCCCCGGATTGATGATCTTTTTGATCAGTTAGTCGGGTCGACGTTGTACTCGAAGTTGGATCTCAAGGCTGGGTACTATCAGCTACGAATAAGGGAGAGTGATATCCCGAAGACAGCTTTTAGTACGAGATACGGGCATTATGAGTTTACGGTCATGCCGTTTGGGCTGACTAATGCGCCGTCAGTGTTCATGGATTTGATGAACATGACTTTCAGGGAGAACTTGGACCATTTCGTGATCGTCTTCATTGACGATATTTTGGTGTACTCGCAAAGTGAGGAAGATCCCTTCAAGCATCTTCATTTGGTTTTGGAGACGCTAAGGAGAAATCAGTTGTATGCCAAGTTCTTGAAGTGCGAGTTTTGTCTATCCTCAGTGGCGTTCCTCGGTCATATAGTGAGTGGAGAGGGTATTGCTGTGGATCCGGCGAAGATTGTTGCGATACGGGAGTGGCCTGAGCTTGCTACGGTAGCGGAAGTCCGGAGCTTTTTGGGGCTTGCCGGCTATTATAGGCGCTTCGTAGAGAACTTCTCGCGGATAGCGTTACCTCTCACTACTTTGACGAGGAAGGAGCATAAGTTCGTTTGGACGCCGGAGTGCGCGTGAGCTTTTGAGGAGTTGAAGTGTCGGTTGACCACGGCGCCTGTGCTGAGTTCGCCATGTGGGACTGAGGGCTATGAGATTTATAGTGATGCTTTGGGCAGCGGTTTAGGTTGCGTGCTACTGCAACACGGAAGTGTAATAGCTTATGGCTCGAGACAGCTGAAGGTGCACGAGAGGAATTATCTGGTCCATGACTTGGAGTTAGCGGCCGTGATTTTTGCCTTGAAGCTGTGGAGACACTATTTGTACGGTGTGAAGATTGATATCTACACCGATCATAAGAGCCTGAAATATCTTATTGATCAGAAAGATCTGAATATGCGGCAGCGTAGATGGATGGAGTTCCTGGGGGACTATACATTCAAGATCCACACGTTCTTGGTAAAGGGAATGCGGTTGCGGACGCGTTGAGTCGTCGAGCCCCATCTCAAGCCAATTGTCTATCGGTGCATGATGAGCGGTTGGTGCGGAAGTTGGAGGCATTGGAGATTGTTTGTGTGGACTTGCAATCAAGTGCTGAAGCAGTTCTGAATTGGACTGAAGTCCAATATGACCTGGCTGATTGTATTCGGCAGGCTTTGGATATGGATGCTCATATGAAGCAGTTCATGGTAGAGGCTCTGGATGGGTCAAATTCCCAATTCGTCGTGGAGGACGGATTACTTTGGAAGGATGGTCGTCTGTGCGTCCCAAGTGTGGGTAATTTGCGGGTGGAGTTATTGTACGAGGCATACCATACCAAGTACTCGATTCACCCGGGGAGCACGAAGATGTACCGTGATGTGAAGAAACTGTTTTGGTGGCCGGGTTTGAAGAAGGATGCGGCGCTATACGTAGCGAAGTGCCAAACTTGCGCCTTGGTGAAGGCGGAGTGCCAAAAGCCGGGAGGATTTCTTAAGTCCTTTCCTATTCCGGAGTGGAAATTTGACGACATCTCTATGGACTTTGTGCACGGTTTGCCAAGGTCGCAAAAGGGGAACGACGCCATTTGGGTGGTCATGGATCGGTTAACGAAGGTGTCGCATTTTATTCCGCATAGGAAGGATGATCCGGTGGAGAAGTTGGCAAAGATTTATGTGGATAACATTGTACGGCTTCACGGTTTGCCCCGCAGCATCGTGAGTGACCGAGACGGGCGGTTCACGTCCAATGATTGAAGGCTTGTGCAACAAATGTTGGGAACAAAGTTGAAATTCAGCACAGCCTTCCATCCGCAAACGGATGGGCAGACTGAGAGGGTCAATAGAATCATGGAAGATATGCTAAGCATGTGTGTCTTGGATTTTGCAAAGCAATGGTAAGACCACCTTTATTGGGTGGAGTTCGCGTACAACAATAGCTACCAAGCGAGTAATCAGATGGCGCCTTTCGAGGCCCAATATGGTAGAAAATGTCGCACACCGTTGTCTTGGTTAGAAACGGGTGAGTCAAAGTTGTATAAGCGATTGGAAGTGGAGGATGCTACTTCTTTGGTGAGAACCATTCGGGAGAGGTTGCTTATCGCTCAGGACCGGCAAGCGAAGTACTATAATGCCAAGCATAGGAACGTGGAGTTCGTTGTGGGCGACTATGTGTACTTAAAGATCAAACCGTTCAAGGGTGTCTCGCGGGTGCGGCGATTGAAAAAGCTAAGCCCGAGGTACCTTGGGCCGTTTGAGGTTCTGGAGCGAGTTGGAGAGGCGGCCTATCGGTTGAAGCTTTCAGTGGAGCTTAGTGGTTTACATGATGTATTCCATATTTCGGTGCTTCGCAAGCCGGTGCAAGAGCCTACGCAAGTGATCGCGGTTGATCAAGTGCCGGTGGATAGTGGGCTAACGACAAAGGTCAAGCCCGTGCGGATTGAGGACTCGGAGGTCAAGCGGCTACGCAATAAAGAGATCAGGATGGTCAAGGTCTGGTGGGATAATTGCGGTCGTGAGGAGCTCTCTTGGGAGCGAGAGCAGACTATGCTTGACGAGTATCCGGAGTTGTTCCACTCAGGTACAAATTTTGGTTTTGTACATGTCTTTCCTTTATATAATTTCGTGGACGAAATTCTTATAAGAGGGGGAGAGTTGTAACGCCCCGAAACTCAAAAGAGCGACGGGGGACGTTTTGGGCCAGTTTTGGGTTCTGGCTGCAGGCACACGGCTTGGGACATGGGCGTGTCCCAGGGCGTGTCAAGCTTGTGTCGAAACTCAGCCGGGAAGTCGACATTTTGGTCTCGACATTGTGTCGATTCTGGGCACACGGCCTGCGACACTGGCGTGTCACAGGGCTTGTCGACCCGTGTCGACACTTAGCCCGCGAAGTCGACTCTTTGCGTTCGACAAAGTGTCGAGACATGGCACAAGGCCTGCGACACGGGCGTGTCGCAGGGCGTGTCGACCCGTGTCGACACTCGTCCCGGGAAGTCGACACTTTGATCTCGACATTGTGTCGAGACAAGGCACACGGCCTAGGACACGGGCGTGTCCAAGGCCGTGTCATCAGGTCGACGATCTTCGCTCGATGAAGTGTCGAGTGTCGAGACCGTGTACACGGCCTGGAGCCCAGGCGTGTTGAGGTGACACGGGCAAGGATACGGGCATGTCCTAGAACCCGTGCAGTGCTCGGGTTGTTTTCGGGGAAAATCGATGGGTGTGCACGGCCGGCCACACGGCCCTGTCAGGTGGAACACAGGCGTGTCAGGTCGAACACGGGCATGTTCAATACCCGTGTGTTGTTTCAGGCGCGTCGATTTTGATGGTGAATGAGGCACACGGCCCTGTACAAGGGCGTGTGCCAGGCTGTGTTCGGTCCAGATTGGGCATTTCAGTCCCGAATCAAAGCCGTTCATTTCTTTAATTATTTATCCAACGACTGGGGGTTGTTCCTGAAGGGATATACCCGGGATTGGGCCTTAGAAACCCTCACTTTTCATGAGTGGTTGTCTTTCTAAATCTTAGAGAGAGAGGAGAGTCAAGGAAGGAAGAAGAAGCTAGATCCGGCCATTGGAGGAGCTTCGAAGCTCCAAATCGCGAGCCGACTCCGGGTCCACGGAGGCAAAGCTAGTGCGGTGCTTTTCATCTGCTTACTTTTCCATGGCGCCAAAGAGGAACGCTAGGGTAACGATTCTCTTCTTGAGCATGAGTAGCTCTCCTTCTTTGCATAGGAAGCCCGCTCTCACGAGTTTGCGGAGAGTTGGAGGCGTTCCTTCAGGTAGATATGTGAAGTCCCCGTTGTGTAGAGTCCGTAAGCGAGAATGGACATAGGCATGATGTTTGAAGCCTACCCGGACATGTTGGTCTGGATCGGTGATGTTGCATTGCATAATGTCGGAGAAGACTCCGTGCTATTGGTTGTTTTTTGGGTTTTCTACATGGTAGATTGCAACAGGGAGCCTTGGTGATTAACCCAATGGTGCACCCGGAAAACTGGGCGGATACATGATCTTGCCAACTTGGTGGCCTGAGAGGCAACTTGAACATAACCGGGTTATGTGAATTGTGATGGAAACGGGACTCGGGGGAAATTTGACCCGCGCATATGGCTTAAATTGTCGTTGCGATGTGTGCACGGTTTAGATCGAACCATACCCGTTCTATGTCGTTCGGTTAAAGAGACCTAAGGGTGCGTGGCACTTGTCGTTGGCATAGATTAGGGTCTTCGGCGGTCTATGGCTTAAATTGTCATGACCCAGGCCAAGAAGACAAATTGCTCATAGGTTTGGCCGTCAAAGTGACGGTGGTTAGTCCGGATTGTCTATGGCTTTAATTGACGTGACATCGATCGGTTCACCGAGAATATGCCCTGAGAGAACGGGGCGTGGAGCCGTGCGAGCCGTCTGTGATGAAATGAATGATGTTATATATTGCTCGCTTATGCTAATGAAATGCAGGGAAGGAGCATCGCCGCCCTGAGTTGGGGGCGGGGTCTTTATAATTTGGTCAGCAGTGCTGACCGTTGCCTTGTTTTGCCACCGTGCGGTGGTTTGTTGCTCGCAGGTGCTGCTGGACCAAGCGGTCAATAGCGGGCTAAAGCCCAAGTGCGAAGCCGGCCCTCGAAGGCCTAATTGGAAGTATTTACTGTTTTATTCATGTATGACCGGCCTGCGTGCCGTGGTTTGTAAATTATGTAAAATCAAGTGAAAAATTTTGTAAGGCCTTAAGGCTAGTGTTGGTATGTATAACATTCATATTTTGTATTAGTGGACATTCATGCTTTAGTGCTGGGTTCTTATTTGCAACTTTTATAAACTGCTTCCGCTAAAATGCTCTGTGTAGGACGTTATGATTGGTTGGATGGTTACCATGAGTAACCACCCGGTCTGTCTGTAGTATATGGCGTCGGGCCCCCGCTGGACCTACTGTTATATGCTATGCGACGGATAGGGGGTGTTACAATTCAACACTGAGTTCCGCCCAAAAGGTGAGAAGGTTGACATTGGGAGGGAAATCAGTAAGTATACCGAGGTAGGCGGGAGATTGGGAGAAGGCCTCCGAGCAAAATCCCATGGCGACATTGAGTTGGCGCATGGTAAGTTGATGCATCATCCCACCCATGCGAAAGATGATGAAATCATCATTCGCCGCCCAAAGGAACTCAAATGATGCCAAGAACTCAACAGTGAGCTCAAGGAAGGCGTGCTCCGAAATGGAAAAGAGGGAACTCCATCCAGGGGTGGATAGAAATTCCCTAACCAAATCCACCTCTCGAAGTATTGCAAGGATCGCTCAATCCAAGATATGGAATATGCCAAGGGGTTTGGTGCGTAGGCGATCGCTGCAATCCTACTGCATTTGGTTTTCAAATATGAGCATGGTTTCTGCCACGGCGATGTATTATGGAAGGAGGAAATTAGGTTGTAGTGTTAGCTAAGGGAAGGAGGAAGGCTGGATGGTGTGGAGGAATGAGTGTAACAGCCCAAATTCGGAAAATGGCGAAAAATTGGGTGACACGGCCTGGGACACGGGCGTGTCCCAGGGTGTGTCCTGCTCGGGTTGTGTAGTGAGGCACGTGGTCGATGAATTTTGGTCGATGAAGTGTTTGGGTGGTCACGCCATGTAACGCGGGCGTGACAGGGGGCGTGCCCCCTCGGTTCGATGATTTTCTCTCGAGTAGTTCTGGTGTAGGATGATGAGTACTCGAGTAAGAGGGGGTGACACAGGCATGTCATCCCTAGACACAGGAGTGCCATATCTGAGTACTAGAGTAGTTGGTTTTCTCTCGAGTAGGTCTCGAGTGGGTTACACGCCCAGTGTCACGGGCGTGACTAGGCTGACACGGGCGTGACATGGGCATGTCATCTTGGCGTGGATAAGTTTGGATAAGGCGGTTCGTGTACCGCTTTGGGGATACGTCCTGTGACATGGGCGTGTCACAGGGCGTGTCAGGGCCGAAACAAGATTTTTTAGTGTTTTTCTGGCGGTTGATTTCTTTGTTCTGGATCCAAGGGTTAGGCTTTATCCATGTCGATTTCTGGCCGAGATCTGAGGTTTTAAGCCCTTTCTCTTCTTCTTCTTCATCTCATGTCAAGATAGAGAAAGAGAAGGAGAGAGTAAAGGAAGGAAGGAGGAAAGTAAATCCAGCTGCTGGAGGAGCTGCGGAGTATGGAGCGAAGATCCGAGAGCGGTTTCGTGAAGGCAGAGCCAAGGCGGTGACTTCCATCAGGCTACTTCATGGCGTCAAAGCGATCTTCGAGGGTAACGATATCCCTCTTGGACATCAATGTCCTTTCTTTATGCATGTGCTTGTAATCCTCCACTAAGAGGTGGATTTCGGAAGTTATTCCTTTGTTGAGTCTGCATCTAGAGCCGGAAGTGTGGAGTACGACATAGGCATGCTGTGTGAAGCCCATCTGTCCGGGTAGTCTGGATTGGTGATGTTCATGGGTAAACCGGAGAAGACTCCGTGGATTTGATGTTATGCAAAGAGATTTATGCTGTGTTGAATGTATGGATGTGATGATGGATGTGAGGAGGCTTTGAGAAAGCTCCTGGTTTGAACAGAGATCAATTGGTAGCATGCTTGGGGAGTATGAGATAAACCTGGCCTGTTACACCACTAGTGTGGGTTGATCTGGTTAGAAAGGATCGATTGGTGGCATGACCCGGGAAGCGAGCACCCAACTTGCTGCACCACAATGGTGGGTCGATCAGGAATAGGTGAGGGGTCGATTGGTAGTAAATGCTACACCACATAGGGTGGGTCGATCTGCTCTGGTTGTTTATGGATGTGAGGTAAGTACCTCTGAGTGGTTTGGGAGGGATGACGCCAGCTTGCGACACTGGTGGACTAGGTCCGGTCAACCTAAAAGTTAAAACCTATGATCGGCGGTGAATGACTAGGATATCTGGTGCACCAAGAAGGTGCCCTGAGTGCACGGAGCGTCTGGTGGAGACCAGTGTTTGTGACATGGTTGTGATTGCTAGATGGATAAAGACATATGATGATATTGTGATGCTTGATGATAGATGATGACAATGGATACAGGGAAGGAACCACTACCCCGGGTAGGGGGTAGGGTCGTTATAATGGGTCAGCAAATGCTGACCGTTACCTTGTTTTCTGTTTTGGCTTGGATGGCACATTTGCAGGTACTACTGCTTGAAATGAAATGAGCGTAATGGATGGACTGCTGCTAATGGCCCTTGAAGGCCATGAGAAGGAATGTGTTTGGATGTCATGTGTGGTCGGCCTGCGTACCGATGTAAGAAAATGTAATTGTGTCGAAAGAGAAACTTGTAAGGCCTTAAGGCCCGTGTGTGTGCGTTGTATACGTTCCTGGTGTTTCTATATAAATGTAGAGTTTATATAGAAGCGGACATTCTCTGAGCTGAGTTCTTTTACTTAAAAATGCTGTGCTAGAATGGATTGAGTTAAGGATGCGAATAGAATTTGATTTCCACAAGTAATGTAACTAATTGCCTGTGACTTATGGCGTGGGGCCCTGGCCGCACCCACCGTTATATGCTATGTGATGAATAGGGGCGTTACAAACTGGTATTAATGCCAGGTTGATATTGTTTGGGAGGATAGAACATTATTGAACTCACGAATGTCCACTAGGAATGTATTTCATGTACGTAAGGTACATGGGTGTGTAGTCAATGTATAATTTCCGTTATACCATAGATGAGTAAGGGTATTTGTACATTGACTTATAGGTGGCGAGGAGTGGATCTGGGCAGTCTGAGCCCCAGTGGTCTGATGAGAGTGCAGCACCCGTTGAAGCGCCTACGCCTCCTTCGTCGGAGACTATACGGGTGGTGACGGAGACAGTGCTTGCGGTGTTACATGCACATCCTATTGGACAGGCAAGGCCTGTAGACATGCCAGTACGGCCTTGTGCAAGACAAGAGCGTGCTGGAGTTCTGATGGAGGTGCAAGCAATCAATGAGTCATTGAAAAGCTTTATGGAATTTCATCCACCTCCGTTCGGTGGGGCGATTTCCCCAACGTAGGCAGAAGATTGGTTGGATAGAGTGAAGAGGATCCTGACTACAATCAGGACGGCAGAAGAGCAGAAAGTGACCTTTGCCACTTTTCTACTGGAAGGAGACGCGAGATTGTGGTGGGATGAGATAGAAGTGTATCATTTCGCAGGTCGAGATGTAGAGGAGGTTTCAATAGATGAATTCTCCCGATTATTTCTTGCCAAATATTTGCCGGTGTCGTAGCGGATTGCGATGGAGAAAGAGTTTCAACGTCTGCTGCAGGGAGCTATGGATATTGATACGTACCTACATGAGTTTACCAGAATGGGGCGATATGCGGGGTCTACCTTCGCGGAGGAATCGCGAAAGACGAATCGCTTTTATGAGGGACTGCGGGATGATTGGAGATTATTACTCCGTAGTTCGGTAAACCAAGGCTTCCAAGCATTGGTAGATACGACCCGTGCCCTGGAAAAGGATTTGAAGCGGGTACAAGAAAAGAAGAAACTGGTTGTGGAGAAGCCAGATTTCAAAGTGCCACAGTCGGAGCAGGAGTTGAGAAGACGAGAGAAGAAATGGTTTAGGCCTGATGATTCAGCTCCGTTAAGTGTTTCTTCGGGGGCGACCTATGGGCAAGGACGTGTTGATACACATATCTGTTCTAAGTGCGAAAAATAAGGGCACATAGCGAGAGTTTGTTGGAATGCTTCCGCAGGAAGTGAGTAAAAGACAGGTGCGTCGTATGAAGAAAAGGGTAAAGCAGTGGCCGAGTCATCTGCATCCCGGACGCAGCCTCGATTACATAATTTGGAACTGCAAGTGCCGCAGAGTTCCATTGGGGAAGTTCAGCCCTGAGTGTTTAATTTGGCTCTTTCGCGAGAAATGCAAAATAAGGAGGCTGAACGAAAGTGAATCATCACTTGGATAATATGTGTATTGTATATATCTAACCCTGTGTTCTACGTGAAAACCATGTAATATTGGTGCATACTTGGTGTTATGATATAAATATATGCTATTTGAAGGGCTAAAATGTTTGTTCATTTGCTGACCTGATGGATGAATGTGCACAAGTGAACAGGATAAAGGTCGTCGTAACCTATGATTTTGATGTTGTAACAACTTGGTCGCTGTTTGTATTCCACTATGCAACTTAGTGGATGAAATTTCTTGAAGGAGGGGAGGGTTGTAACAGCCCAAATTCGGAAATTGGAAAAAAATTGGGTGATACGGCCTGGGATACGGGCGTGTCCCAGGGCGTGTCCCGCTCGGGTTATGTAGTGAGGCGCGTGGTCGGCGAATTTCGGTCGACGAAGTGTTTGGGTGGTCACACCTTGTAACACGGGCGTGACAGGGGGCGTGTCCCCTCAGTTCGACGATTTTCTCTCGAGTAGTTCTCGTGTAGGTCGAAGAGTACTCGAGTAAGAGGGGGTGACACGGGCGTGTCATCCCTGGACACAGATGTGTCAAATCTGAGTACTCGAGTAGTAGGTTTTCTCTCGAGTAATTCCTCTCGAGTAGGTCTCGAGTGGGTTATACGCCCTGTGTCACGGGCGTGACTAGGCTGACACGGGCATGACATGGGCGTGTCATCTTGGCGTGGATAAGTTTGGATAAGGAGGTTCGTGTACCGCTTTGGGGACACGACCTGTAACACGGGCGTGTCACAGGGCGTGTCAGGGCCGAAACATGATTTTTCAGTGTTTTTCTGGCCGTTCATTTCTTTGTTCTAGATCTAAGGGTTACGCTTTATCCATATGGATTTCTGGCGGAGATCTGAGGTTTTAAGCCTTTCCTCTTTTTATTCTTCTTCATCTCATGTCAAGAGAGGGAAAGAGAAGGAGAGAGCAAAGGAAGGAAGGAGGAAAGTAAAGCCAGCTGCTGGAGGAGCTGCGGAGTACGGAGCGAAGATCCGGGAGCGGTTTCGTGAAGGCATAGCCGAGGCGGTGAATTCCATCCGACTACTTCATGGCGCCAAAATGATCTTCGAGGGTAACGATCTCCTTCTTGGACATCGAAGTCCTTTCTTTATGCATGTGCTTCGAATCCTCCACCAAGAGGTGGATTTCGGAAGTGATTCCTTTATTGAGTCTACATCTATAGCCGAAGTGTGGAGTACGGCATAGGCATGCTGTGTGAAGCCCATCTGGCTGGGTAGTCTGGATTGGTGATGTTCATGGGTAAACCGGAGAAGACTCCGTGGATTTGATGTTATGCAAAGAGATTTATGTTGTGTTTAATGTATGGATGTGATGATGGCTGTGAGGTGGCTTTGAGAGAGCTCTTGGTTTGAAGAGAGATCAATTGGTAGCACGTCTGGGGAGCGCGAGATAATCCCAGCCTATTACACCACTAGGGTGGGTTGATCTGGTTAGAAAGGATCGATTGGTGGCATGACCCGGGAAGCGAGCACCTGACTTGCTGCACCACAATGGTGGGTCGATCAGGAATATGTGAGGGGTCGATTGGTAGTAAATGCTACACCACATAGGGTGGGTTGATCTACTCTGGTTGTTTATGGATTCTGTGAGGTAAGTACCTCTGAGTGGTTTGGGTGGGATGTCGCCAGCTTGCGAGACTAGTGGACTAGGTCCGGTCAACCAACAAGTTAAATCCTCTGATCGGCGGTGTACGACTGGGATATCCAGTACACCAAGATGGTGCCCTGAGTGCACGGAGCATCTGGTGGAGTCCAGCGTTTGTGACATGGTTGTGATTGCTAGATGGATAAAGGCATATGATGATAGTATGATGCTTGATGAAAGATGATGGCAATGCATACAGGGAAGGAACCCGGGTAGGGGGTATGGTCGTTATAATGGGTCAGCAAATGCTGACCGTTACCTTGTTTTCTGTTTTGGCTTGGATGACACATTTGCAGGTACTGCTGCTTGAAATGAAATGAGCGGAATGGATGGACTGCTACTAAAGGCACTTGAAGGCCATCGATGGAATGTGTTTGGATGTCATGTGTGGCCGGCCTGCGTGCCGATGTACGAAAATGTAATTGTGTGGAAAGAGAAACTTGTAAAGCCTTAAAGCCTGTGTGTGTGCATTGTATACATTCCTGGTGTTGCTATATAAATGTGGAGTTTTTATAGAAGTGGACATTCTCTGAGCTGAGTTCTTTTACTTAAAAATGTTGTGCTAGAATGGATTGAGTTAAGGATGCGAATAGAATTTGATTTCCACAAGTAATGTCACTACTTGCCTGTGACATATGGCGTGGAGCCCCGGCCGGACCCACCGTTATATGCCATGTGACGAATAGGGGCGTTACAATGAGAGGGGGAGAAATCCTATTTATATGATTTTCGGGTCGGTCATGCCCCTTGTCTTGCTCGTGACTAGGGGCGTGTATTTATAAAAATAAAAACACTGAGGAATTCGAGGCTCCCTGCCTCGGATTCGCAGGTCATTCCCCCGAGACACGCCCGTGACTCTGGGACGTGTCGCATAAATAATGCGGGTTAACGGGAATCTGAGGCATTGACCGATTCAATGACTCGGATTCACTGGACACGGCCCAGGGTCACGCCCGTGACCCTGGGGAGTGTAACAAAAAATAATAAAAACCTTTGTTTTTTTGGTGATTTGGGTTCCTGGGACAGTCACAGCCGTGACTTTTGTCACGGGCGTGACATGGATTGTCACGGGCGTGGCTAGCCAGGAAGATTCGTTTTCCCTAATCCATTTCGAAGAACGAAATTCCATGCTAGTCATGCCCATACCCATTGAAGGTCATGCACGTGACTGTAACAGAAGATGAACGAGAAACTGCGCTCGACGAAACCACTTTCGGGTTTCACAAGACGAACTAAACACGACTATGTCACGCCCATGACCCATAGGTCACAACCGTGACAGAGGCATGTACGAACATAATTTTTTTTTGTTTTTATTTTTTTTGTCAAATATATATATATATTTTATATACTTTTGAGAGAAATAAACTAAATAAAAAAATTACCGACATGAAAGAATCACATCATGAAGGTGACGTTCGAACATGATCGATCGTCACGCCGCAAAGATTCTTCAAACATGCAAAAAAACAAATTGAAAATGAAAATAATAATAAAAAAAGATAACTATGGGGTGCCTCCACAAGCTCTTTGTTTATGGTCGTTCAGCTCGACCAAAGTGGGGCACTAATTTATGGGTCTGGGATGTTAATTTCCTCCTGGTGCTCATTAGTAATATCGCCGGTGATGAATATTTTCAGTCGGTTCCCGATTACTTTGAATTCTCCTTTTTCCGGCTACGAGATAAGGACTGTCCCGTAGGGCCACACCTCTTTTACAATAAAGGGCCGGACCAACGTGGCTGAGTTTTCCCGGAAAAAGTCGCAGGCTTGAATTATAGAGGAGAACTTGTTCTCCCGGTTTAAAGTCTTTTGGGTGCTTAATTGTTTAATCATGATAAAATTTTGTGCGCTCCTTATAAAGTTTATTACTTTTGTAGGCGAAGGAGCACCACTCATCGAGCTCGTTAATTTGGAATTTCTAAAGCTCGGATGACAAATTTACATCTAGAATTAAAAATTTAAGCGCCCAAATGGCGCGATGCTCACGTTAAACCAGTAGGTGACATGCTTTCCCATAGACCAATCGGTACGGCGTACAACCAATAGCGGTCTTGTACGCGGTCCGATAATCCCAGAGTGCATCGTCAAGCTTAACCGACCAATCATTTCTATTTGTAGAAACCGTTTTTTCTAATATTCGTTTGATCTCACGGTATACTACTTCTACTTGGCCGCTAGTTTGAGGGTGATAAGGCGTGGCCAACCTATGTGTAACGCCATATTTAGATAAAACTTTGGCAAATTTTGCGTTACAGAAGTGAGTTCCCCTATCACTCACTATTGCTCGTGGCTCTCCAAATCGTGAAAAGAGTTTTTTGAGAAATTGGGTCACAACTCGGGCATCATTGGTGGGAAGGTCTTGTGCTTCTGCCCACCGTGACATGTATTCAACCGCTACCAAAATATAACGATTTCCAATGGAAGTGGGTAGCGGTCCGACAAAGTCTATTCCCCATAAATCAAAAACCTCAATTTCTAAAAATGAATTTAAAGGCATTTCATGGATGCGGGAAATATTACCTGGGCGTTGGCATTGTTCACAACGACTTACATCTGCGTGAGCGTCTTTTAAGATGCTCCGCCAATAGAAGCCCGCCTCAAGTACTTTCCGTGCCGTTCGATTTGCTTTATAGTGTCCGCCGGCGGGTACCTCGTCGCAATGTTTCAATATTTGGGCGCCCTCTACATGAGAAATAAATCTCCGCACTACTTGGTCCGCGCAAACTCGAAAAAGAAACGGGTCCTCCCAAAAATAGTTTTCAAATCAGAAAAGAATTTCTTCTTTTCTTGATAAGAAAAACCTTTTGGGAGAAATCTTGCAGCAAGAAAGTTTGCGAAATCGTCGAACCAAGGGGTGGGGAGAGTCATTTCCTTATATAAAGCGGGGAGGCGCTCCTCGGGAAATGCATCATCGATGTCCTATTCGATAAGCTCCTCCAAGTTTGGATTCTCCAACCGAGAAAGGTGATCCGCCGCCAAATTCTCTGCTCCTCTTTTGTCCCATATCTCTAAGTTAAATTCTTGAAGAAGCAATATCCACCTAATCAATCTAGGCTTTGCATCTGTTTTGGTTAGTAAATAACGCAAGGCCGAATTATCGATAAAAACAATGACTTTGGACAAAATGAGATAAGAACGAAATTTATCAAAAGCAAAAAAATGGCAAGATGTTCTTTCTCGGTGGTTATGTAATTTTCTTGTGCGGTGGTTAGTGTTTTGCTCGCATAATAGATATGATGAAAATTTTTATTGATGCGTTGACCTAAGACCGCAACAACGACAAAACTACTAGCATCGCAAATGATCTCAAAAGGTAGATCCCAATTGGGAGTTATCACGATAGGTGCGTTTATTAATTTTTCTTTTATAATAGAAAAAGCTTGCAAACAATTGTCTTCAAAAATAAATGGTGCATCTTTTTCTAAAAGGTGAGTGAGGGGCTTGCTTATTTTTGAAAAATCTTTAATAAATCGACGATAGAAACTGGCATGCCCCAAAAAACTACGAATGGCCTTAACGTTGGAAGGGGGAGGTAGTTTTTCTATTGTTTCTATTTTGTTTTTATCTACCTCTATGCCTTTGCTTGAAATTTTATGCCTAAAACCGAACCTTCCTGTACCATAAAATGGCACTTTTCCCAATTTAACACTAAATTGGTGTCCTCACATCTTGGGAGCACACGGGAGGGGTTTTCTAAACATAAATCGAACGAATCTCCAAAGACGGAGAAGTCGTCAATGAAGACTTCCATTATATCCTCCACTAACACGTCAAAAATTGCTAGCATACACCATTGAAAGGTTGTCGGTGCATTGCATAAACCAAAAGGCATCCTCCGATAGGCGAAGGTGTCGAACGAACAAGTGAATGTTGTTTTCTCTTGATCCTCGGGTGCAATTGGGATTTGGAAATAACACGAGAGACCATCAAGAAAACAATAAAAAGCATGACCGGATAGCCGTTCAAGGATTTGGTCAATGAACGATAAAGGAAAATGATCCTTTCGGGTTGCATCATTTAATTTTGCGGTAGTTGATGCAAACCCGCCATCCGGTGACGGTTCTAGTAGGGATAAATTCATTTTTATCGTTTGACACTACCGTTAATCCTCCTTTCTTGGGCACCACTTGGACCGAACTAACCCAAGTGCTATATAAAATCGGATAGATGATGTCCGCGTCTAATAATTTAATAACCTCCGCCTTAACTACCTCCTTCATATTAGGATTTATTTGGCATTGAGGTTGAATTGTTTTATGAAAATTTCCTTCTAATAAAATTTTGTACGTACAAAAGGAGGGATTAATCCGTTTTAGGTACGTAATTTTCCACGCAATCGAGTGGCGTTGTCGTTTTATAACATTTAATAATTTTAATTTTTCTTCATCGGATAAGTACGTCGACACAATAACGGGAAGTTTTGAACCCTCCACTAGAAATAAATATTCTAAATGATCTGGCAATTGTTTTAGATCTAAGGATGGAGGTTCATCGTAAGAGGTTTTTAATCGGTCACTTCCTAGTTCAAGAATTTCAAAAATAGGCTCATGTGTGTACGATTGATTTTCACTATTTTCATGAGAAATGAGATCTAAAGTTTCAAAATTTTCTTCATGATCAATAGGGGAATAAAGATTTTCAGAAAATAAAATAGAGTCTTCATTGAGAGAAGCCTCCAAAAATAAACATGAGTCGTCATTAGCAAGCGTATTTTTCATAGATGATTTGATAGTAAAGGTAACTTCTTCATCTCCGACTCTTAGGAGAAGTTTACCATTACTAACATCTATAATAGCGCGTGAGGTTGCGAGAAAAGGGCAACCGAGAATAAGTGGAACCTCGGTGTCCTCTTCTATGTCAAGGATGATAAAATCTATCGGAAAGATAAATTTGTCAATGTTGACAAGCACAACCTCAATAATACCGATAGGGTATTTAATAGACTGATCCGCCAATTGGATACTCATTCGTGTTGGTTTAGGCTCTCCTAATTCCAATTTTTCGAATAATGAATAAGGCATTAAATTAATAGAGGCGCCTAAATCGGCCAATGCATGTTTCACCAATAAATCGCCAAATAGACATGGAATAGAGAAACTGCCCGGATCGGTTAGTTTCTTAGGTAATTTCTTAAGTAAAACTACCGAACATTCCGCGTTCAATTGAACTATGGAAATTTCCTCAAGTCTCTTTTTATTTGTTAAAAGATACTTGAGTTATTTTGCGTACTTCGGCATTTGTGATATGGCTTCGTAAAACGGTAAATTAATATGGATTTCCTTAAATAATTC
This sequence comes from Platanthera guangdongensis, assembly GCA_039583875.1. Classification (NCBI taxonomy): domain Eukaryota; kingdom Viridiplantae; phylum Streptophyta; class Magnoliopsida; order Asparagales; family Orchidaceae; genus Platanthera; species Platanthera guangdongensis. Next base: position 53,508,459 of record CM077149.1, read on the forward strand.
TAAAAATTTACCGAAATGATCATCCGCCCGATTTTTCTTTAATTTAGACGGATAGAGAAGAGGTGGTTGATATTCTTTAATTTAATTTTCATTAAAAACCTTACGAGGAGGAGGGGATGTGGAAATTATTTGTAACACCACCCTCCCCCCTCCCGGATCCCAAAACACGGCACGAAGGGGGGTCTTATGCCCGGAACAGCCGCCTTGCGGTAGCATTAGGACACGGGCTAACCTGTACCACAAGATGCCTATTCTGTCGGCTACAACCAATATCATTATCATATGCCAACCCAACCAAAATATAAGCAAGAGAAGTCAATCCACATTAAGTAATAATGTCCAAATCAGTACAACAAAAGAGAAGTTAAAACATGCTTCTACATATCAGAGTACAGCTATAGAAATTGCCCAAAAATGGGCCACATCAAATCCTCTCAACACTCATATTTGTGACCGACGGTATCGACGACACCGTGACTTTAGGCCCTCTCGTCCTGGCCTGGCTGTCCTACTGCATAGTCCGCGGCTGCTCTACCTGCGGCGTGACCTCCAAAAAGGAAGTCGTAGCAACCGTTAGTCGAAACGACTAAGTGGCTTCACATCCGCTCCCCCGGCGACTCCTCGGCAACGGGCGGAGAGAAGGAACAAGGGTAATATATATATATATGCAAGTAAAAGAAGTATAAGCAGGTGACAATAGTGTAAGAGTAACAGTATCATGATCTAGCAAATATTTAAGAGCTATAGCAACTAACAAGTATAAGTAACAACAGGAAAGTAACGTAACTTATAAAAATGCCCATACAAACTTATAAGTTAAGGATCAGGTTACATAAAGGTAACTCATCGTATAAGAGTGCCCATACAAACTTATACGATGAGAATCTTATTGTGCAATGTTATGAAATGCTAGGTATGCTATGCAATGACTCACCCATGATCACACACATGCAATTGCTATGTTGACACAGACTATAGTTCCCACTTTTTGAGAAGGTAGCTAACCTCGTAGGCATCAGCCGCTGTGGCTAGGTGGTGATAGTAGAACGGGCACTTCTACTACTAGGCGGGTATCCACACTACTTCACCTATGCCTCCGTATTCCTCAACGCTAAGAACACAACAGCGGAGCCCATGCGTACTATGGCCCATCCGTGTCTTGGGTAGATGTGCACCAAGAACACAGGCCGAACTGACCTAGTGTGACCTAGAAGGGGCCTCGGAAGTAAGCACGAGGACACAACCCAGCCGTTCACTTAGCACGGAAGGGGCCCCGGGACGTGAACACCAAGGACACAACCCAACCGCCCAAAATCTAACTGTCAACTCCCATCGGTGTGATGATCGACGAGCCCGTGGACCTTCCACGCTATCCTTAACCCAGGATTACGACATTGCGTGTCGACTCACACCGTATGCAAATTCGTCCTCGCCATAACATGGAAGGGGCCTTGGAAGTAAGCACGAGGACACAACCTAACCATCCATCCATACCTTATCTCAACACAAACCAAACAAGTGACGGTCAACACCACACTCACATCCTTTCACAATACTACCCGTAGGGAGACTACACTCTAAGTATTGGACTACTACACTCATTCCATTAATCAAACACACTCATGGCCATAGTTTATTTTTCTACGTGAGTTTCCAAATGATATCAACTCATTGTAAACATGATGCGCATATAAAGATCTATCAATCTTTCCAAATGATAACAACTTATTATAAACATGATGCACATATAAAGATATATCAATCTTACCAAATGATAAAAAAACATATTATAAACATGATGCGCATAAATAATAATCTACCAAATTTCTAACAAGTCAATTCGTTTAAGTAAGCTTGCTTCACAATTTGATTATATGAAATCTGATTAATAAACATCATCAATCACACAACTAAAATGATTAATCATAAAAAAGTTCATTGAAGCCAGGTAACTTTCAATATTAATTCCACCGAATCCAAATCCATATTATATAAACCCAGAATTTAGGTGCAGTGTAAATCTGGAAAACAACTTCAACCAGAGATTCCCGAAGCTACAGGAATCCGGTGAAGACGTGTAACCCCTCGATGGAAAGGTCTTTCCCTGGGCTACAACGTTCGTATTCAGACCGCAACCCAAATTTGAATATATCCTATTAGAAATTAGCCTTGAGGTCCGCTGCGTACAAAACATGATTTCTGCATGCAGGATTTATCGAACACCATTTTCGTTCAGACTTTTTTGTGGCTACATACGTCGCCTAAGGTCGTGCAGCCACTCGTTGGAAAGGTAGTTTCAAGGGCTTCAACTTTTGTGTTTAGTAGAAAGCCCAGATCTGGCCATATCCCACATGAAAATGGCCTAGAAGATCGTTGCGCGCAGAATACAGATTCAGCACGCATCTTGAGGCGGAATGAACGGCATCGGATCATCTTCCTCCTCAAGTCGATCCTGCCAGATCACCTCCAGAAATTCCTCCACCCTTATTCACACTCATGAGGCCTTTGATCTTCACGAAACCATCCCCCATCTCCACATAAAAGATCGGAGAGGTTGAAGACACCACTAACAAAGAGCACCAGCCCCAGATTAGCCTCACCCTAGAGAAAACATCTTCTCACATGTCAAGACTCTTTTGAGTCGACGTCTCGCCTAGATATCTACAGATCTAGCACCAAGGGAGAGGGTAGGAAGCTCACCACCGTTCCAGCGGTACCACCATTTCCGGCCATGGATCTCGTAATTCTCCTTGGCGGCATCTTCTCCTTCGCGGCGTTGGCGGATTTTCTCCTTCAGAACTTGCTCCAGCAACTTCTCTCTCTCAATCAGGAATTTCTCTCAGGGAAAACGGCTGGAAAGAAGAGTGAAAATGGCTAGGGTTTTCACAGTCCATATATATAACAATATCTGAGCTTTACGAACGGTTACAATGTCAAATCAATTCACCGACACGGGCGAAACATTACAGATGGTTACAATGCCGATTCAATATTCGATACGATGGAAGACGCCCTGGTCATGCCCATGGTCACGCCTGTGACACCGGGCGTGACTCCTATCATCGAGTAGAATTCGTCGAACTCAACTAAAATCGTCGAACGGAGAAAACGCCCAGGTCACGCCCATGGTAACACCCGTGACACCGGGCGTGACTCCTATCGTCGAACAGAATTCGTCGAACTCAATTAAAATCATCGAACGGAGAAAACGGCCGGGTCACGCCCATGGTCACGCCCGTGACACCGGGCGTGACTCCTATCATTGATCGGAATTCGTCGAACTCAACTAAAATCATCGAACGGAGAAAACACCCTGGTCACGCCAATCGTCACGCACGTGACACCGGGCGTGACTCCGATCGTCGACCGGAATTCATCGAACTCAACACCACGATCGCTGGTCTCAAAACGCTATGTCGAGTTAAACTCGACATACACACTCACACGTGTAGGGACACGCCCGTGTCACTACCCGTGTCATACATTTCGTCAATCTTGTTGGAACACCCTATTACTAATTTGGGTCAGGATCACTATGTCTCTTAGGAACTTGTTTTGACCTCATTGTATAGATCTAAAGGTCAAGTAGAACTGAGTCTAAGGGTTAGTACTTAGGTTTGGAAGCTGCCCTTCAGACCACGGTTTTTCAGTCTGGAAACTAAGTCATTTCGTCGAGCTCAGTACGACGAATCGTCGAACTCCAATTGACGATCGTTGAGCTCACTTCGACGGATCATCGAACTCCATTCGACGATCGCTGAGCTCAACTTCAAAAAGTCGTCGAACTCTATTTGACGATCTTCGAGCTCAGTTCGTCGATCTTGACTCCAGTTTAGTTCTCAATCTCTGAGCTCAGTTCGACGATAGTTGAGCTCAGATCGACGATCTCTGTTTCTGTCAAAGTCAAAATTTCTGAGCTCATTTCGACGATAGTGGAGCTCAGTTCGACATTTTTCTGAAGAGTTCAACGATTTTCAAGATTCAAATTTGGACAGCTGTGGAATTAATGTCAGCATTTAATTCAGAGATCTTGTAGCCGTTTTTCATTTATTCTGGTGCAAGTTTCAAGGAATTATCAAGGAATGTTTTTATTGGACTTTCCTCCAGAAGACAATTACAGTTAAGGAAGTCATTTAATGATAGGCCAACAGCTATCTTGACAGTGGATCATTTCTATTCAGACATCAAGAGAATAAAATATTAGATTTTTCAGAGCTGAAAAAGAAGAACAAGGAGAGACACATATTCTGAAATATTCATTCTCTGCAAAACTTCTTCTACAATAACTCTTACAACATCAACATCAATTACACAAGAGAAAGAGAAAGAGTTGCAGACATTCTCAGTCTCAAAGATTCATACAAGAACACCAACACCAAAAGGATATCAACAAACTGATATCTTCAGATCTCTTTTGATTCAAGTGTTCAAGGTCATCATCATTCAAGACTCCAGACACCTCACATCTCAGCTGTTGCTGAAATCATCATTTGCTGGAGATCAATTTTCTGAAGTCCTATCACCCTACAGCAAAGCTTCACTTCCTGAACAACTACAAATCTCAGGGGGAGCTTTGACAACATCCACAATCTTCTCTCTTATTGTTGACAGAGAAGATCTTCTTACACCTCTCTCTCTGCTGTAAAGGGTTTTTCAAACTCCCTTCAAACGTTTGTGTGTAGTTTTTGAGCACCTTATCAAAAGCTCATTGGTGGCAAGACACCTGATAAAAAAATCTGGTTTGGTTTTTGAGCACCTTATCAAAAGCTCATTGGTGCCCAGGACACCTGATCAACTCATCCTACAGTGGATTCCTACCTAGGGTGGTAGAAGAGTGGATGTACCCAGGTTGATTGGGGAACCACTATAGCTCCTTGTGTCTTCTGGTTGCTTACTTTCTTTTTGTTTCTGGCTGTGGTTTGTGACTAGGTTGCTCTGTGATTAGATAGTTTCTGTGATTAGATTTACTCTTTATTATTTGCTTCCCAGTTCACATAAGAATACAACAACTGTTGTAAAAGTTTTTAGCAAGCACCATACTCTATTCACCCCCCCCCCCTCTAGAGTATATCAGATCTAACTCACACTTTAAATTGGTATCAGAGTGAGGTTGGTTAAAAATACCACATCTCAGTGGTTGCACAGGCTAACACCTGAACCCAAAGACTCCTATAGTTAGATCTGCTTGTTGTAGATTTTGTTATTAGAATTATTTCCTCACAAATCATGGCTCAAAACAAAGATTATGCTATCACCAGACCTCCAGTGTGCAATCTGTTTAAGTTTGCACTTTGGAAAGCAAGGATTAGACTATACATGAATTCTATTGATGAGGACATCTTTAATTCTGTTTTGACAGTGTGTCCAAGACCTCCATAGAACACAAGTACAAATACTGTTCCACCTCATTCAGGAACAGATGCTGACATCAAGAAGTGGAAGGTAGCAGATGCAAAGGCTATGAACATCTTAGCCCAAACTATGTCTGATGACATTTTCCAAAAGGTGGCTGAATGCAACTCAACAAATGAGATCTTGGACAAGCTATCTGAAATAGTCTCAGGATCAGCTGATGAAAGAAAGGACAGGAGATCTCACCTCATATCCCAATATGATAATTTCAAGAAAGGAGAAGCTGAGTCAGTAGCTGAAATGTATAACAGACTCAGTCTGATAGTCAATGAACTGAAGACTCTGGATAAAGAGATCTCATTGACTGAGCTAAATGACAAAATCCTAATGCGCTTTCCAAGCACTTGGGACTCAAGAATCTGGCCAATCAAGGATGCCAGAAGTCTGAATGAGATTACAATAGAAGCTCTTTTGGGCAAGCTCAAATCTTATGAGCTGCTCATCAAAAATAGAGAAGAAGAGCAGAAGGATGCCTCACCAGCCACAAGAAAGGAAAAGACAATAGCTTTCAAAGCCACTGAAGATCAGCCTGAAGACAAAGTCACAGGCAATGATGAGCTGCATAGTCTACTGGATAAAAGATTTTACAAGATGGCCAGGAAGGACTTCAGGAAGAGATCATACAAAGAGCAGGACAAGCCAAGGTATGATAAGTCAAATAACAAAGAAATTGTTTGCTTTGGTTGCAGGAAACCAGGCCACATTGTGCTTGACTTTCCAGAGAACAAAAACAAGGACAGAAAGGATTAGAGAGAAAGAAGAAAAGATAACGACTTCAAGAAGAATAGCAATGATAAACCCTCCTCAAGCAAGAACAAACACACAAGGAAGGGATTTCTTGCTGAATCTTGGAGTGAGACTGAAGAGGAATTGGAAGCTTCATCCTGCTCAAGTGATGATGAAGATGATGCTAAAGAGAAGGAGTTCTGCATGATGGCAATCAATGCCTCTCAACTCAATTCAGATGCAGAAGAGTCAGAGTCAGACTCAAAGACTCAACCTGAAGAAGAACGGGTAATAGGCTCATTTGATTTCAATTCTGAGGACTTTAAGTATGAATTTAAAGCACTGTGTTTAGACTTATTAAAATTTGAGAAGGAAATTATCTCTCTCAGAAATTAATTGTCTGAACATAGTTCCTTAAAATCAAAAAACCTCAAACTCTCTGAGGAGTTGGAGTGCTGTAGGGAGCAGATAGCTTCACTGAAAAGTGAGGTATCAGAAGCGAAAAAGCTTGAAGAATCCCTTAATGGGAGAAGCATCAAGCTAATGGACATCACAAGCACAGTGAACTCCAAATTCAATAGTACACTGGGCATGGGTGCTTCATCCAGCCAACCTATAGTACTAACAACCCCAATTAAATTTATCTCTGATAAAGGGAAGGGAGTTGTAGAGATAGCTAGGAAAATTCTGATCTACCAAAGAAAACCAAGATCCAGCAGAAATCGTCGAACGGAGCTAGACGATCGCCGAACGCAGATCGACGATCTCAAGCAAAATTGTCGAACTCAGGTCGACGATCTCTAATTTCTGAACTCTGCCACAGTCGACCGTCGAACGAAGCTCGATGATCTGACCCAAGATTGTCGAACGCAGCTCAACGATCGTCGAACAGAGATCAGAGCTTTGGAAATTCTTTCAAGGGTAAATCAAAATCCAATCCTAGGGGTTCTTCATCCCAAAGATTTAACCATTATACTGAATGGATAATACCTCCAAGGAGATATCATCCTGAAGGTTATAAGAGTCAACCAGGGATGTCATTCATTTCTGAATTTAAAGGTTATCAACCTAGGCCCAAGGTAAACTGGGTCAAAAACAAGTGAATTATTTTATGTGCAGGTGAAGACCTATCCAACATCAAACCAGCAATGGTATTTGGATAGTGGGTGCTCAAAGCACATGACAGGAAACAAGGACAACCTCACATCCTTTAAAGCCAAGCTTGGACCCAAAGTCATATTTGGTGACTCAAACTTTGGACAAACTAAATGATATGGTGCAGTCTAGATTGGCACAGTCACATTCAAGAAGGTAGCCTATATGGAAGGACTGAAGCACAATTTGATCAGTATCAGTCAACTATGTGATGAAGGCTACCAGGTGACTTTCAGCAAAGCCTTATGCAAGATCAAGTCAGAGGACAACACAACTGTGTTGACAGGTAAAATGAAAGGTAACATCTATTTAGTAGACTTTCTTTCAACTAAAGTAGATATTTGCCTGTTTAACTCTGTTAGTATACCTAATGTATTATGTCATAAGAGACTAGGGCATATAAACCTTAGAACCATTACTAGGATATCCAAGGACAACCTTGTCAGAGGACTAACTTCTGGACCCTACAAGAAGGAAGGACTCTGCAAGGCTTGTCAATTAGGCAATCAAACTAAAAATAGTTTCAAGTCACTTAATAAGAGTGATTCACCTAGGATTTTGTATCTATTACACATGGATCTTTTGGGACCCATTACAGTACAAATCTTAGGAGGGAAATCTTACACCTTAGTAGTTGTAGATGACTTCTCTAGATTCACATGGGTGTTCTTTCTGAGGAAGAAGTCTGATAACTTAAAGTGTTTGACAGAGTTTCTCAAATACATACAGATTGAGTTCAATACTCACATTACCCTGATCCGAAGTGATCATGGGACAGAGTTTGATTCTCTTATTATGCAAGAGTTCTGTCAGAGTGAAGGGATCAGGCACACTTTCTCAGCTCCTAGAACTCCTCAACAAAATGGGGTAGCTGAAAGGAAAAATAGAACTCCTATTGAATCTGCCACTACATTGTTGTCAGATGCTCACCTTCCTCTATCTTTTAGGCAGAGGCAGTGAACACCTCCAATTATGTGCTGAACAGAAGTTTAATACATAAACTAAAGGGAAAGACTCCCTATGAATTACTCAAAGGGAAGAAACCTAAAGTAGATTACTTTAGAATTTTTGGCTGTATGTGTTATATACATAATAATGAAAAGAGATATTTAGCAAAATTTCAAACTAAAGTTGATGAAGGAGTGTTTCTGAGATACTCCATGATCAGTAAGGCTTATAGGGTATATAATAAATCATCTCTAAAAATTGAAAAATCTGTTCACATATCTTTTGATGAAACTAACATGTCTTTCAAGGAGAAGAACACTTCTACCATAGAACCTTTACAGGTACATTCTCTTGATGAAGACTTGGACAGATTACAAATCATTCAAAAAGAGGAAAGCAGTGAAGATGAAGAAGACATTCAACACCTTGAAGAGAAACTTCTTAAAGAGCCAGTTGTTGTACCACAAGAGGAAACAATAACACAGGTTGGTGAACAATCAACACCCCCTGTTGATTTAATAACATCAAGAGACCATCCAATTTCCCAAGTAATTGGAGACATCTCAGCTGGTGTGCAAACCAGAAATCAGGTCAAGCAAAACCTGTTGCACACTTCCTTCCTATCTCAAATTGAACCTCAATCCATTCAAGATGCAGAGCAAGATCCACACTGGATCATGGCAATGCAAGAAGAGTTGCATCAATTTGAAAGGAACAAAGTTTGGGAACTAGTACCAAGGCCTAAAGATCACTCCATTGTTGGAATAAAGTGGGTGTTCAGAAACAAATTGGATGATCAAGGAGTAATTGTAAGGAACAAGGCAAGGCTAGTTGCTCAAGGGTACTCTCAAGAAGAAGGCATAGATTATGACCAGACTTTTGCACCAGTTGCAAGGTTGGAGGCCATAAGGATCTTCTTAGCATATGCTGCACACAAAGGTTTCAAAGTGTACCAGATGGACGTAAAGAGTGCTTTTCTCAATGGAGACATCAAAGAAGAAGTCTATGTCAGACAACCTCCAGGTTTTATCTCTCCATCTCATCATGATTATGTTTTTAAATTGAACAAAGCATTATATGGTCTCAAGCAAGCTCCTAGAGCATGGTATGAGACCCTAGCATGCTTTCTCCTAAAAAATGAATTTATAAGGGGTAGAGTAGACCAAACTTTTTTTTATTAGAACTCATAAGTCACATACCCTACTAGTACAAATCTATGTAGATGATATTATCTTTGGTTCTACTGATTCAAATTTGTGCAGAATATTCTCCAATCTAATGCATTGTAAATTTGAAATGAGTAGCATGGGTGGGCTATCCTTCTTTCTAGGATTGTAAGTCAAACAACATGCTGAAGACATATTTATTTCTCAAACCAAGTATGCAAAAGAATTGATTAAGAAATTTGGTATGTCTGAAGCATCTTGTATGAAAACACCTATGCCTACTAATGCTGTATTGGATGCTGATGAACAAGGGAAACCTGTTGATCAGACAACATATAGAGCAATGATTGGCTCTTTACTGTACCTTACAGCTAGTAGACCTGACATAATGTTTGCTACATGCATATGTGCTAGATTCCAAGTGAGCCCTATAGAGTCACACCTAACATTAGTTAAAAGGATTCTCAGGTATGTTAAAAATTATCCAAATGTTGGTCTCTGGTATACAAAAGATTCAGCATTTGACTTAACTGGATTTTCTGATGCTGATTATGCTGGATGCAGAATTGACAGGAAAAGCACCAGTGGAACTTGTCATTTTCTTGGTGACAGACTTGTCTCTTGGTTTTGCAAGAAACATACATCTGTGTCAACCTCAACTGCTGAACCTGAATATATGGTTGCAGGCAGTTGTTGTTCACAAATATTGTGGATTCAAAAACAACTCCTACACTATGACTACAACTTAGAGAAATCTAAAATATTTTGTGATAATACCAGTGCTATTTCTATAGCTCAAAATCCAGTCCTCCATAGTAGGACAAAACACATAGAAATTAGACATAACTTTTTAAGAGATAATGTTGAGAAGAATAAAATTGAACTTCAATATATCCCAATTGATTTGCAAAGGGGAGATATTTTCACCAAACCCTTGGATGAAAAGAAACACGCCTTCTTCCTAAATCAGTTAGGAATGTTAGATGGAGGAAGTTTAAAATTATGTTCAAGATTTTAAAACTCTAAAAATGACCAAGACTAGGCAAACTTCTCAATTTTTTCTAGTGTCTAGAGTGTTTTTGATCTCTGAACTGCGCTCGATGATTTTCCCCCCGATCATCAAACGAAGATCGACGCTTTCCAAAATCGTCGACTAGAGTTCAGCGCTTCTCAGATAGTGCTCAACTATCTCTCCAAGTCAACGATCGTCGAACGGCGCTCGACGATTTTGTTTTCTGAACTATCGTCGAACGGAGCTCGACGCTCTCCAATATCGTCGAACGGAGATCGACGATATTGAAGACCTTTCAGATTCCTTTAGAAGCCCAGATTGTCGAACTGAGTTCAACGATCTTTCCTTTTCTGCGTCGAACCCTAATATAAAATTCATTTTTCGGTCGTCGTTCTCCTTTTGCGCTTTCAATCTCTCTGCAAATTTTCTCTTTCCCTCCAAATCTCTCTACACTTGGTCATTTGGTTGTTTAATTTTTTTTTTACAGGAAACCATGGCCGTCTCAGTTGCAGTCCTAGCCGCCATGAAATTTGATGCAGGTTTTGATATTGATATGGATTCTTTCAGCACCAGTGATCAGGTTTTCCAAGACATTCTAGAACTTTTCAAGGAGCAAAAATTAGTTACCATCATGTCCACTAGAATCAAATTGGCTGCTGATGAAATCAAGAAGTGGGTATATACTGCCCATAACCAGGATCAAAATACACTGATTGGATGAATTTCTGGAACCCAGGTACCTCTGACACCTACTATTCTGACAGAGGTTTTTCAATTAAATTCTGGAAGAGATTCTGTTGAAATGTCTGGAGAAGCATTTTCCTCTATGCTTGATAGAATGGGTCATACAGATGCAAACCCTAGCAAGCTGCTGAAAAAGAATTTGGCTGTTGAGTATAGGTTTTTAGCTGATGTAGTGGGAAAAGTGCTTTTGGCCAAACATTCATCCCATGATACCATCTCCAGGTATCAACTATGTTTGATGGGTGCTCTTGTAGATAAGAAACCATTAAAATAGGGAGAGGTTTTCTTTGATCTGATTAAGAAGAAGCTAAATAAGAACTTTGTGAATTATGGAAGGATACTAGGGTTATTTCTTCAAAACGAATGCCCTGCTCTGCTAGTATCAAATGGGATGCACATAAATGCCTCCAAGAGGCACTCCTGTGCCCTGTTTGGCAAGTGGGACAGACAAATTATGAAGCCCAGCAGGCCCTCTGCAGCTGCAAGTTCAGGCACAAGGACTGTTACAGTCTCTTCCCCTCAAGTCTCTGCCCCTACAGAAGACTTGTCTGCTGCTTCTCCTCCTCCTCCACCTCTTATTTCATCTCCACCAGTCACCTCCACCATTCAAATTTCATCCACCATTACAGTTTCCTCCACCATCATCATTTCCAGCCCATCTCCAACTTCTGTTTCACCAACTCTACCACTAATAGAAGATATATCCCATCCTCTACATCAATACCCTCACCAAGACATTGATTCATCATCCAACATTCCATCCTTCAATCTGATAGATGATTCCTTTATGGATGATTCACCTTCATGCCCTCCTGATCTACCCTCTTCATCCACATCATATCAACAGTTACTCCACGACATCATTGCTCAACCCTCCTTCACACCTTCTATCTCCATTCCACTATCTTCCATTTCAACAATCCCCACACCTCAACCTTCCTTTCCACCAAACACCAGCTCTCCACCAACATCTCCAGCTGCTCCACCTTCATTCTCTACCTCTGCTCAAGTCTCTACTGAGCATGTAGATATTCCAGCCTTAGCAGACAGACTGTATGAGCTGATAGCTCCCAGGCTATCACTTCTGTTTGAGACCTCCTTGGCTCAACTCCTAAAGTCAGTTGCAGACCTATCTGCTAGGCTCTCCTCCGTCATTCCTTCTCAGGCAATCCATTCCTTTGGTTGCCTTGATCCAGCTCTCTCTGAATCTAGGCAGGTGGAGATGCCTCATGAAGGTGTTAGATTGTCTGCTGCTGCTATTTCCTCAGTTCAAGTTGCTGTCTCTTCAACTCAAGCTCCAGCCTCAACACCACATGTTACAGTTTTCTCAGTGGACCTCAGGTCCCTTTTATCGGAGTTTGATTATATATATTTCAGCTGTCTTCCAGAGAGCACTGAAGTCCAGCAATCTGAGGATCCCTCCAAGGCCATTATGCCCTTTTCCAGCTGTGACAGCAGTCTCATTAATTCTTTTATAAAGCCCCTTTCTGCTGCAAATGTTGCTATTTCTGTTGCTACTGCTCCTTCAGTCTCTGTTGAAAGTACTGATGTTGCTCCTACTGCTGCAAATGTTGTTGTGTCTGATACTTCTGATACTGCGGATGAGTTAGTCTCTAAGGATATACTTATGACAGAGGCATTTGATCTTGAGCCTACTGTCATTACTGATGATATTACTGTTACTGAAACTATTGTATGTGAAAGTGTTTTATCTGTATCTGCTGCTGCCCTAGTTGCTGCTGTATCTACTATTGCTGCTACTACTTCTTCTGCTAGTGTTGCTTCCATTCCTCCTTCTACTGTTGCTTCCACAACTGCTGTCACTACTGCTTCATCTACTCAATCACAACTTCAAAAAGACTACCTTAAGAGGATTGATGCACTTTATGATGATCAGAGCTCTGAAAGTGATCAGTTGTGAATAGTTTAGAACATTCGCCTAACCAAACTCATAAGCTATCCCCATTCCGATGAGTGGCTAATCACTTTTAGACCTCGGTATCGAAGAACATTGGGATATAAAAAATGTTTTAAATAACTAAAGGTCTAATTTTTCTATTTAATTAAAAACTTAAGGTTTACCCTGGGTTAACGACGCGTAGAACCACATATCGATATGTGGGCTCTATTTCCATTATCCATACGCTAGCTAGCCGAGAGGCCGTGCGTATGTACTGATCACCACTGGGTAAAGAGAGTTCTGTACTAACCCTCGAGAGAGGAGGCGCACTAACTCTATCAGATTGGGTTCCCCGCCCAATAGCAGGGTTCTTAGCGTACTGCGGGCATTAAGAGGAATCCTTCGTCGGACGAGAGCCCGGCAGAATAGTCTTAATGTCCAGGTGAGCGATATTCCTATAGATAGGTGAGCTCATTATTTTGGAACCTCCACGACCAAGTTTCCGCTTTAATTAAATTGAAACTTTAGATCTATAATTATTCAAATCTATTTTTGATCCTAACGTAATTCGATACAGAGTGTTATCTCTTCATCGACTTTAATCTGAATCTATTTTCGTCCTATTTTAGTTAAAATCAACAACTTACTATTTTGGTAAAATAATTGTGCTTTCAAAGCAGTAGGGATAATCAACCCGTTCCCGGGAACTTTACGATCTGGATATTCCCCTGAATATTCTGTATTACTTGCGATAAGCACTTGCCTACCTAAGCAAGCCCGCGGCGATTGACTCATCGAACCAATCACCCACATAAGAGTCTGTTCGCGGGCCTCATCAGAGGATGACCTGGATACCTTTCTGAACGCGTTGCGGATTTTGGGGTTAACAGGTCATGTATATATTTATTTAGAAACCAAAACGTTCACCTGAATATATATATATATATTCTTAATCAATCATCCAAAATAAAATTAAAACCCCTACTTCGTTTCCCTTTTCCAAAACCCAAAAACATTTGAGTTGATATATAAGTAATTATGTAGTTTTTTAATTTACAAGTCATTTATTTTTCATAAATAGATATATCTAAATTTTTGGGGTTATGTTTTTAAGAATATCTTGTGTATTTTATTTAACAGTTAGAGAATTTGTTTTGAGCACTACATATTGTTTATTATAAATATAGGCATGCGTATTATGATAGCCAAACATATCTAGAATGTAATTATCTTAACTTCACTCTTATCGAAATTTAGGAATTTTCAAGCTATTAGAGTTGCTCTCAAAATCTTTTATCAAAATTTGAATTTTTTTTGGAACCCCCTTACCTATCTAATTTTTTCTTGGCATGATTTCTTATGCAAACAATCATCTAGGAGTATGTGCACCTAGAAAAGAAAAGAACTTGTGTCAATAGGATTAATATTTCGTTCTATAAACATAGGCACCCAATAATTGTTAAAAGACTACATGAAATCGAGTATGCGTGTAACGCCCCGAAACTCAAAAGAGCGACGGGGGACGTTTTGGGCCAGCTTTGGGTTTTGGAAGGAGGCACACGGCCTGGGACACGGGCGTGTCCCAGGGCGTGTCAGGCTTGTGTCGACACTCAGCCGGCGAAGTCGACATTTTACTATCGACATTGTGTCGAGACTGGGCACACGGCCTACGACACGGGCGTGTCGGAGGGCGTGTCGACCCGTGTCAACACTCAGCCCGTGAAGTCGACATTCTGCACTTGACGAAGTGTCGAGACATGGCACACGGCTTGCGACACGGGCGTGTTGCAGGGCGTGTCGACCCGTGTCGACACTCGTACCGGGAGTCGACGAATTTTGCTCGACGATGTGTCGAGACAAGGCACGCTGCCTAGGACATGGGCGTGTCCAAGGCCGTGTCGTCAGGTCGATGATCTTCGCTCGACGAAGTATCGAGTGTCGAGACCGTGTAGACGGCCTGGAGCCCAGGCGTGTTGAGGTAGACACGGGCAAGGACACAGGCATGTCCTAGAACCCGTGCAGTGCTCGGGTTGTTTTCGGGATAAATCGATGGGGGTACACGGCCGGCCACACAGCCGTGTCAGGTCGAACACTTGCGTGTCAGGTGGAACACGGGCGTGTCAGGTCGAACATGGGCATGTTCGATGCCCGTGTGTTATTCCAGGCAAGTCGATTTTGACGGCGAATGAGGCCCACGGCCCTGGACACGGGCGTGTGTCAGGCCGTGTTCGGTCCAGATTGGACATTTCAGTCCCGAATCGAAGTCGTTCGTTTCTTTAATTGGTGATCCAACGGCTGGGGGTTGTTCCTGATGGGATATACCCGGGAATGGGCCTTAGAAACCCTCACTTTTCATGAGTTGTTATCTTTCTAAAGATTAGAGAGAGAGGAGAGCCAAGGAAGGAAGAAGAATCTAGATCCGGCCATTAGAGGAGCTTCGAAGCTCCAAATCGCGAGCCGACTCCGGATCCACGGAGGGAAAGCTAGTGCGGTGCTTTTCATCCGCTTACTTTTCCATGGCGGCAAAGAAGAACGAAAGGGTAACGATCCTCATCTTGAGCATGTGTAGCTCTCCTTCTTTGCATAGGAAGCCCGCTCTCGCGAGTTTGCGGTGAGTTGGAGGCGTTCCTTCGGGTAGATATGTTAAGTTCCTATTGTTTAGAGTCCGTAAGCGAGAACGGACATAGGCATGATGCGTGAATCCTATCTGAACATGTTGGTCTGGATTGGTGATGTTGCATTGCATAATGCCGGAGAAGACTCCGTGATATTGGTTGTTTTTCGGGTTTTCTACACGGAAGATTGCAATAGGGAGCCTTGGGGATTAATCCAAAGGTGCAACCGGAAAACTGGGCGGATGCGTGATCTTGCCAACTTGGTGGCCTGAGAGCCAACTTGAACATAACCGGGTTATGTGAATTGTGATGGAAATGGGACTCGGTAGAAGTTTGACCCGCGCAAATGGCTTAAATTGTCGTTGCGATGTGAGCATGGGTTAGATGGAACCGTACCCGTTCTATGTCGTTCAGTTAAAGAGACCTAAGGGTACGTGGCACTTGCCGTTGGCATAGATTAGGGTCTTTGGCAGTCTATGGCTTAAATGGTCGTGACCCAGGCCAGGAAGATAAAATGCTCATAGGTTTGGCCGTCAAAGTGGCGGTGGTGAGTCTGGAATGTCTATGGCTTTAATTGACGTGACATGGACCGGTTCACCAAGAATGTGCCCTGAGAGCACGGGGCGTGTAGCCGTGCGAGCCAACGTTTGTGATGAAATGAATATATCAATATTGCTCGCTTATGCTAATGAAATGCAGGGAAGGAGCATCGCCGCCCTGAGTTGGGGGCGGGATCGTTATAATGTGGTCAGCATTGCTGACCGTTGCCATGTTTTGCCACCGTGCGGTGGTTTGTTGCTTGCATGTGCTGCTGGACCAAGAGGTCAATAGCGGGCTAAAGCCCAATTTGCAAAGCCGGCCCTCGAAGGCCTAATTGGAGTGTTTATTGTTCTTATTCATGTATGACCGGCCTGCGTGACGTGGTTTGTAAAACATGTAATATGAAGTGAACAATTTTTGTAAGGCCTGTACTCGTGTATGTACAACATTCCTAGTTTGGTATTAGTGGACATTCATGTTTTTGTGCTGGGTTCTTTATTGCAACTTTTATAAACTGCTTCCGCTAGAATGCTCTTTGTAGGACTTTCTGATTGGTTGGATGGTTTCCATGAGTAACCACCTGGTCTGTCTGTAGTATATGGCGTCGGGCCCCGGCCGGACCTACTGCTATATGCTATGCGATGGATAGGGGGTGTTACAATGCGCTCCTAAATATATACATGGGGTTAAATTAAAGTTCACTTCTGCAGAGATTTTTTCTATTTTGGAAAATATTTTCCTAAGCAGTTGTAACAAAGCAAGAATATAGAATAAGGTGAGAGGATAAAATTCATCACCTTCTACATCATAGCCAGCTTTATAGTCAAACACCAAGTTTGTATCCCATAAAATCACAACAAATTGATCTAATTTTGCTTAAAATTTTGAGAGAGCATATTTAATAGCTTGTCTGTTTTCCTTCATATTTCTCTCAAGGTACGGTTTTAATAATGCCAATCTAAATTGTTACTAATGATTATAATGTTGCTTCCTATTTAGTTTTCTCAAGAAATCTTATAGCTACGAATATTTATCTCTTGCTAAATAATTTTCAGAATGTAGGACTTAACTCATCAATTACGGATCTTTATGTCGATCCTCCCTTGATTAAATAAGTTGATAGTTAAATTAGAAATTTTTTAACTGCTCGTATAATCGACATATAATTTTGCTATAGAATAACAAAGCTTAAATATGGGAGTATTTGATGAGTAGAAAAATATACATATTTTTAGTTTATATTTTAGTTTTGTTTTAATAAAAAATGTAATTATATTATGTACATACCTAAATAAATTATTTCTTTTTTATTTTCAATTCTAACTTAAATTGTATTGTTGCACTATAAGTATTTCTGGACATTTGGGGCTATTCGACAAAAATTTTCAATGTCACGCCCCAGGTCACGCCCGTGAAAGAGGGCGTGTAACTTTAAAACGAGTAATTACAGCGTGTCGGCAAAGTTCGACTAGCAAACTCAAGTCACGCCCTGGTACACGCCCGTGTTCCAACTGTCACGCTTGTGATATCATCCTTGACCAAATAAGCCGCTCGCTGTCACGCTGTGCCAAATTCCTGAAGTCGGCGAACTCAAGTCACATCCGAGTACACGTTCGTGTTCCACCTAGCATGCTCGTGACGTTAGTCGTGACCAAGCAACAAGTAAAGCTGTCACGCCCTGAAGAATCCAATCTGCCACGCCTTGCAAATATGCCCAGCTGCCATGCCCGTGACCCAAATGTCACACTCGTGTACTTTTCAACCCAATCCAAAAGCTGTCGAAAATTCTATCCAAAGATGCCACGTCAGCAACACGCCCCTGCGACAATCCCGAGGGGGACATGTAGGGGGGGTGTACCTCAAATGTTTTGGCTATAAAAAGATGGCCAAGGTTAAGGCTTACAGGAGAACTGGTAGAGTTCCACAGAGTTATATATAGTGTTTTTGAATAGCTTTTGAGTGATATTTTCCTAACCCTAGTTTGGGTTCTCGTGTGTAACAATTTATAAGTAATAAAAGTTCAGTTCTCAGGTAATTCTTCAACTTTTATTGCAGTTTACTTAGCTTCAATTTCAGTCGAGATAGTGTGTGCGTAAGTACATTCTTTCTTTTTGTGCAATTCTTTTACTACCACCTCATCCAGGATGAGAGGCTAAGAACTTTTTATGGCTTGTTTAAGATGGTTGGGGTAGATATTATTTCTGCATGTTTATAAGTCTTTTAAATTTTCTACTACCACCCTTATCCTGATTGAGAGGCTAAGAACTTGTTAGCATCAACCGAGATACTTTGGGACAGATATTATTTCTGTTATTTTATAAGTCTTTTAAATTTTTTACAACCGCCCCAATCTCGATGAGAGGCTAAGAACTTTTTAGCACTCGAGTGAGATAAGTTTGGGAAGGATATTAATTTTGCAATTTGAACCCTATTTTCTAAATTAAAAACTTATGATTTACCTAAGAATTAAGTTGAGTGAAACCATACAATCGATATATGATTTAATTTCCATAGTACGTAGCTGGTAGCCGAGAGGTTCGTGTCATGAATTGATCACTCTCAGGTAAAGAGAAACTATGCCACACTCTCGAAAGAGATTAACATAAGCCTCCCAGGTTGAACCTTTGAATATCAGTAGGAGATCAATAGAGGGGTTCACAACATAAAGCGTGTATTAAAAGTATTTTTGATTAGATACGAAAGTTCGGTGAAACTACTCATCGCAGTTGGATGTATCCTAGATAGAGGTGCACTCATATTTAGGTAACCTCCACGATCAAGTATTTTATTTAATAGAAAAGTAGAGATTTCTTGTTTAAAAAGTATTTTCCAAAGTATTTAAAATCGAAGGATCTTTACCTCATCTATTTTCAAAACCATATATATTTCTTTTATTTTTACTTTTAAAAATCATCAACTTCTTTAGATAAAATAATAGGTGCATTCCTTAAAGTAGAGTGCTCTACAAAGATCCGTGGAGAAATACCACCTTGATAATACGTTTTGCAGTCAATTTTATTAGGATATTTTCGGGGTTTTAAAGCAAATCATGTCTTGTAAAGTACTTATTTTGATTCCTCTTTGTATATATTTTTGTCGCTAATGCATTTTTTCTGCTTTTTGCAGGTTTTCATGGCTTTCAGCCGAATTTGCTGTAAAATGCCCCAAGGTCACGCCCTACCAGGGCGTGTACCTAGGGCGTGTAACAAGAGGAATGAAGCAATTGGTCCGAAACTGCATTCCGTGGAAACTTAGTGTACACGCCCTCGGTCACGCCCGTGTCACATCCGACATGGGCGTGTTCTAGAGACGTGTCCCCAGTTTCCGAGGAATCACCGCAGCGCGCTCGTTTTTCCCGCTCCACCGTCGCACCGAAAGTGTCACGCCCCAGGGTCACGCCTGACCCGGGCGTGACATATGGGCGTGTACTTTAGCAATTCCGCCCGTCACGTCCAGCATTCAATTTCAGCTCAACAAAGTCATGCCGCAAAGAACACGCCCCAGGTACACGCCCTACCAGGGCGTGACTTGTGGGCATGTACCTCAACTACTTCGTCAGAATTCAATTCCTGCCCGAAAAAGTCGCGCCGAATGTGTCACGCCCCACGGTCACGCCCGTCCAGGGCGTGACAGGGGGGCGTGACCCGACCCGAAAAATTCTATAAATAGAGCCCAACTCTAAGGGTTCAGGTACACTTTTCGGATTGAGGGGGGAGGTTCTATCCTTTGTATTTTTGAACTTTTTAAGCATGTCTTTTCATTTTTAGTTCGTAGCCCTAGCTTTATGCTTTTCCTGTATCAGCTCCTAGCTTCTTTCTGTAGTATGATGTTAATAATAGAGTAGTTTACTTTCCATGCACTTGTAATCTCTAGTTTTCAAGCTGTAAGATCTCTGTTTCCATTAATAAAAAGTGTTGTTTACTTTTACGTTTCTGCTCTGTTTTCATTTTCTTCTTCTACTCATCCCCCTCTTCCACCTCACCATGATTAACTAATCCTCCATGTACTCGATCTTAATGATCCGAGGTTCGAGTGATTAGGTTATGATGCTTTGAATCTTACCTTTTCTTTTAGGGTTTAGCTTTGAATTACTCTTGATTTATCACGGGTTGGAGGTATATCATCGATATATACTCTCAACCTTTGCTTTCATTCTGGGCTAGCCGAGAGGCCAAAAGTTTGAAATGAGCACTCAAGAGTAAAGGAGTTGTTCGCACCCCTCGAGAGAGGCAGACGTTCAAATCTCCCGGATTGGTGTAAAATCCAATAGCGGGGTTCACCGCGTAAAGCGAGTTTTAGGCCTCCGATTTAGGCGAGAGTCGGTCGGACCTTCCTAAACTCAGTTAGGCACGGCCTTCGAGAGAAGCGTGTCAATATTCATGGAACCTCCACGGTCAAGGACCTTTACCCTAATTAGCTTAGGTTTATTTATCGTATTTTTCTAACCACTCTTGCCGAGGTGATTTCTGATCGAGTGCATTTTCCCCTTCATCGTTACTAAGCTTAAGTTAATCGCTCTTTTAGCTCTCTTTAACTTTTCATGCAAGTAGCTCTCTTTCATTGCAAGTAGTTCTCTTCCTTTAGCACGTTTAGCTTTCTTCTAAAAAAAACTTAATTTTCCGTCGATAAAATAATAGATTTCGTGTGAGTAAGCTTACTCAATTGTTCCCGGATTTCAATACGACACTTGTGTCCCCTAGCTGCATTTCGATAGGTATACTTGCCTTGATGAATTGTTAGTTTGGTTATTTTCTCCTTACAGATATCTAATAGACAATCAAGTTTTTGGCGCCGTTGTCGGGGAAGCAACGCTCGTTGATAAATTGAAAACACGAATATATTAATTTTATCACTTCTCTTTCTCACCCTCCTTCTTTTAATTTTTCCGCCTACTCACTTGAGTTAAATGGCTGGATTTTGTTCAAGCAAGTGTGCGTATTTTATTTTTTTTCGCCTACTCACTTGAGTTAATTGGCTGGATTTATTTCAAGCAAGTGTGCGTATTTTATTTTTCCGCCTACTCACTTGAGTTAATTGGCCGGCTTTATTTCAGTAGAGTGTGTTTACTTTCTGTAGAGTGGGTGTGTTTTAATTTTCTGTCGAGTGCGTGAGTGTAGCTTTTATTTTCCGCCTACTCGCTCGGAGTTAAATGGCTAGATTTTAATTACCGCCTACTTAATTACCGCCTACTTATAGAAACCCACATCACAAATTTTTCTATACCACCTAACTCTCTCGAAAAGGGCAAAGTGGCTCTAAATGCCACTATCTTGTCCAGTACCTTGCGAACCTTTCACCGGGTAGCCCTTGGGAAGTTCGGGAGTTAAACCATAAAAAATCTATTTCAAAAAAAAAAAAATTCGAACTTCATTAGCTCTTTTATTTTCTAGTCTTTCTTCTCCTCTCTTCTTCTAGTGTATGACCCGCGGAAGCCCGTCGGTTACTTTGGACCTGGACCACGAAATTGAGCGTACTCTTCGGAGAAGATCGCGATTTCAAGGCCCTACTACCCAAGCGTCGGTTGAGGATTCCGAGTCATTTTCTACCTTAAGAATGGTAGAACCCAACATGGAGGAAGGCCTGCAAAGGCCTATGTCCTATTATGCACGACCGAATCTCGAGGGTACAGAATCGAGTATAGTTCGCCCTGCAATAAATAATAATAATTTCGAACTGAAGCCTAGCATAATTCAAATGGTGCAGCAGTATGTGCAATTTGACGGGCTTCAAGATGAAGACCCGAACGCACACATAACCAGCTTTCTTGAGATTTGTGACACCTTCAAGATAAATGGTGTCACAAATGATGCTATTAGGCTAAGATTATTTCCTTTCTCTCTTAGAATTAAAGCTATGCAGTGGCTGAACACCCTTCCTAAAAATAGCATAACTACTTGGATGCAATTAACTGAAAAATTTTTGGCCAAGTATTTTCCGCCTGCTAAAACTGCAAAACTTAGGAATGACATTTCTGCCTTTGGACAAATAGACTCTGAGACCCTTTACGAAACCTGGGAAAGATTAAAAGAATTATTAAGACGATGCCCACATCACGCTCTGCCTGTATGGTTGCAGGTGCAGACGTTCTATAATGGGCTAAATCAAAGCTTGAAGCAAATGATAGACGCAGCTTCTGGCGGTACTTTAAACCATAAGACCCCGGAAGCAGCTCTTGAGCTGTTTGAAGACATGGCCATGAACACTTACCAGTGGAATGTGCCTAGGTCCTGCCCAAACAAACCTGCAGGTCTCTTTGAAGTGGACAACGTCTACAACTCGCACTGCAAGTTGAAATATTAAGCAAAAAATTACGGAGATGACTGCTACCTCCGCCCCTCAGGTATGAGAATCTGCAACTCCTCCCGCCGAACATTTGGATTATGTAAATAATATGCCTAGAACTACTTTTAATAATTTTTCTGCTGCGAATTATCATCCTCTTGGTTTTAATTTTCCGAATAGTTATAATCATGCGTTAAGAAATCATCCGAATTTTTCGTGGAGCAATCCATCGAATGCTGTGCGCCCGCCACCGCAAAGTGATTTTTCTCCACCACCACCTCCTCAAAGTTTTCCAAAACCTCCAAATTTGGAGGAAGTGTTTTCAAAATACATGAATGCTAATGACGCTATGATTAGAACCTTAACCGAAAGTGTTAAAAATTTAGAAAATCAGGTAGGACAGCTCGCTAAAATGATTTCTGAGCGACCCGTAGGGTCTCTTCCTTCCAATACCGAGCCCAACCCGAGAGAGCAAGCGAAAGCTATAACTCTTCGGAGTGGGAAGAAAGTTCCCGGTACGATAAGTGAAGAGCCCGAGGCAATCTCCGCTTCCGCTTTAAAAAATCAAAGCTCCGTTCCCGTTTTAAAAATTCCACCCTCTGCCGAAGAAATTATCACTCCTATTTTAGAAAAACAACTCACTCCACCACCCACCTTTAAAAATAATTCATCCCCATCATACCCTTCCGAACTTAATAAACAACGACAGGATGATCAATACACCCGTTTTTTGGAAATGTTTAAACAAATCCACATAAATCTGCCTTTCCACGAAGCCATATCCCAGATGCCTAAGTACGCAAAATACCTTAAGGACCTCCTAACCAACAAGAAGAAGTTAGAGAACCTTTTCATGTCACGTTAAATGCCGAGTGCTCGGCGGTTTTGGCAAACGGATTACTGAAGAAAATCAGTGACCCGGGTAATTTCTCTATCCCGTGTGTCTTTGGTGATCTCTTTGTCAAACACGCTTTAGCCGACTTAGGTGCGAGTATTAATCTTATGCCCATATTGTTGTTTAAAAAGTTAGGAATTGGTAGTCTCAACCCCACACGCATGAGTACCCAGCTCGCCGACAGATCAGTCAAATACCCGTTAGGAATAGTGGAGGACGTCCTAGTCAAAGTTGACAAGTTCATCTTCCCGGTGGACTTTGTCATTTTGGACATCGAATAAGACGTCGAGGTTCCCCTGATCCTTGGCCGACCCTTCCTTGCCACCTCCCGAGCTATCATTGACGTAAGCAATGGTAAGCTCTTCCTTCGAGTGGGCGACGATGAGGTTAACTTTCTCTATCACCCCCTCGATGAAGAACACACTAGCTAATGATGACTCCTATTTTTTCATGGATACCGTAAGTGAAGAATCCTTCTCTCACACCTCTGATTTTGAAGAATAATTTTCCAATTTTTGTTACTCTCCTACTCCTCCAACTGAATCTCTACACCTAAGTGAAGAATCCTCCACCCGCCTTTCTGATTTTGAAAAAGAATTTTTTGATTTCTGTTCCTCTTCTACTTTTCCAACTGAATCGCTGCACGAAGCCGCCATGGCCGCTAGCAACACCCCTTTTAATTTTACATATAAAAAAGTGTACGAGGACATACTTTTTGAAAAAGAACAAATTTCCAAAACCTCGTATGATGACCCCCCTACCTTGGAACTGAAAGAACTACCAGAGCACCTTAGATACGCTTTCTTAGAAAAGGACTCTAAGCTGCCTGTCATAATTTCGGCCTACCTCACGGATGAACAAAAGGATAAACTTCTTTCAATTTTACAAATGCATCGTCAAGCTATTGCTTGGCAGATATCTGATATTAAGGGCATAAGCCCATCTTTTTGCACTCATAAAATCTTAATGGAAGATAATTCACGTAACTCGATACAACCTCAGTGCTATATAAACCCAAACATGAAAGACGTAGTTAAGGGCGAGGTTATGAAATTGTTAGACGCAGGAATTATCTATCCTATATCCGACAATAAGTGGGTTAGCCCAGGACAGGTAGTACCAAAGAAGGGAGGGATAACGGTCGTAAGTAATGAAAATAATGAATTAATCCCGACTCGGACGGTGACCGGATGGCGAATGTGTATAGATTACCGTAAGTTGAATGACGCTACCCGCAAGGATCACTTCCCCTTGCCGTTCATTGATCAGATTTTAGAACGACTTTCCGGACATAGCTTTTATTATTTTCTCGATAGCCTCTCGGGGTATCTTCAAATCCCCATCTCCCCCGAGGACCAGGAGAAAACTACGTTTAATTGTCCCTTCGGCACCTTCGCCTACCGAAGAATGCCGTTTGGATTGTGCAATGCGCCAGCTACATTCCAACGATGTATGCTCGCCATCTTTGACAAGTACGTAGAAAGCATTATGGAAGTTTTCATGGATGATTTCTCCGTCTTCGGGAATTCCTTCGATAGTTGCTTAAACAATCTTGAAAAAGTCTTAGAGCGATGCAAGAAACTAAGCTTGCCTTAAATGGGAAAAATCTCATTTTATGGTAAGGGAAAGGTTAGTTTTGGGACATAAAATTTCTGAAAGGGTATTGAAGTAGACGTTGCGAAAATAGAAGTTATCGAGAAGCTGCCGGCACCTACGAACATAAAAGCTATAAGAAGTTTCCTGGGTCATGTGGGTTTCTACCGCCGATTCATAAAGGACTTTTCCAAAATCACCAAGCCCCTCACCCATCTCTTAGAAAAAGACGCCCCATTCATCTTTGATGACCTTTGTCTAGCTGCCTTCAATTTAATAAAAGAAAAATTAGTTAATGCCCCAATTATGATAGCTCCGGTGTGGGATCTTCCATTTGAAATAATGTGTGATGCGAGTAGTTATGCGGTGGGAGCCGTACTAGGTCAACGTATTTCCAAAAACTTCCACCCCATTTATTACGCTAGTAAAACACTCACATCTGCATAGGAAAATTACACCACACCGAGAAGGAGCACTTAGCTGTAGTATTCGCTTTTGACAAATTTCGCCCTTATATTACTCTTTCGAAAATTATTGTTTTTACGGACCACTCGACCCTCAAATATCTTCTCTCTAAAATGGATGCCAAGCCTCGCTTGATTCACTGAGTTTTACTCCTCAGGAGTTTGACTTAGAGATCCGTGATAAGCGACGTGCCGAGAACTTGGCTGCAGACCACCTTTCACGCCTAGACAACCCGTTTATAGAACAATTAGACAAAAATTCTTTTCATTACTATTTCCCTGATGAGAAGCTGTTCATAATTAACACATCTACTTCTCCTTGGTTTGCCCGCATCGCCAACTATCTAGTGGCTCGTGTGCTCCCAAAAGGGTTCTCGTCTCAGCAAAAGAAGAAATTCTTTTCTGAGTTGAAGAACTACTTTTGGGAGGACCCACATCTTTTTAAAGTCTGTGCAGGCCAAGTGATCAGGAGGTGTGTTTATTTTGATGAAGGATTAGATATTATTAAACATTTGCATGAAGGACCGACAGGTGGGCACTATCAAGCTGCTCGCACCGCTCACAAAGTGTTAAGCGCGGGTTTTTACTGGCCCACCCTATTTAAAGACGCGCATGCCTTTGTGAGTAGGTGTGATAGTTGCCAACGGTCGGGAAATATTTCGATAAAAATGAAATGCCACAAAATTATTTCCTAGAGTGCGAAGTTTTCGACCTCTGGGGGATTGATTTTGTCGGCTCTTTTCCTTCTAGCTTCGGGAATAAGTACATTTTAGTTGCCGTTGATTATGTTTCACGTTGGGCCGAAGCCCAAGCTCTTCCTGCGAATGACGCCCGAGTCGTAGTTCATTTCCTAAAAAATTATTTTCTCGTTTCGGTACGACGCGCGCTATCGTTAGTGATAGGGGTTCTGATGTAGAATTTTATAGTTTTAAAAAGTATCCAAACTATAATCTCAAATAGGCAAGCGTACCTATCGAAATATAGTATAGAAAATTGTCGTATTAAACTCGGGGCCTGTTGAGTACTTCTACTCACGCAAATTAATAATATTTTATCTAGATATAAAATAAGTAAATTAAACTATAGCTAGAAAAATTGAATAGAAGAACACACTTGATCTAGACTAACTTTGAAATAAAATGAACTTATCTTAAGGGCAAACTTCTAGATTATCCGCGTCGACCGTGGAGGTTCCTAAAATACGAAAACGCCTCTCTCGAGAATACGCTCTCGACTAAACTTAGGTTGATCGATTAATACCTCTCGGCCAGTCGAAACCCCTAAGCCTGCTTTAGGAGGTGAACCCCTCTATTGGATTCTACTCCAATCCGGAAGAGTTATGTCTTCCTCTCTCGAGGATTGCAATCAACTTCTTTTATCCTTGAGTGATCTCCCCGTATCCGCAACCTCTCGGTCATTTAGGATACGGATCTTAGATCGGAATCGAAGCTAATAAATCAAAGATAACTCGAAACAATAAGAAAAGAGTTTGACAAAAATAAGTAGTTTATTATATTGAAAAGATTTTCAAGATCAAGTGGAAATGAAAATAGGGATACATGGAAAAAAAAATAAAAAGTGCTAGAATTAAAGCTTAAACTATGAAATTGAAAGTACATAAATAAAATACATAAAAAACAGGAAAATAATCTGCGGAAGCTACTCCTAGATTGGCCTCCTCCTTTTTATGCTTCTGAACTCATCTGCAATTTATAGGAAAAATTTCTGCAAGGTCACGCCCTAGGTCACGCCCGTGACCTAGGGCGTGTCAGGCTCGGAAACCGCCGTCTTGAAAGCCCGGGAATGTTGGAGGAGAAACGCCAAAATCTGTTAAATGGCGGGTCACGCCCCTAGGGCACGCCCGTGACCTAGGGCGTGTCACTTCAATTTCTGGAAAACCGCGGGAAGCTGAAAACGGCGGGAGTAAATTCTGTCAGTTCCTCAAGTGTCACGCCCCTAGGTCACGCCCGTGACCTAGGGCGTGTACTGACCGGGTCAGCAAACGACTGAAAACGGCGCATTCTGGCATCAATTCGGCAGTTTCGGGTTAGTCACGCCCTAGGTCACGCCCGTGACAGGGGGGTGTGTACTTGGGAAATGTTCCAGAATTACCCCGGGAAGATTTCTGGAGAAAATTATTTTCTTGAACTAGTCACGCCCGTGTTCACACCCTGGTCACGCCCGTGTCCTTGGTGCGTGTACTTGTGAAATTCTCCAGAGTTGTAGAGGACGTCGTCCTCTTTCCGTTGACTGGTTGCACGTCCCGTAACTCTTCCTGATTTGAAAGTTATGGTCATTTGAATATCAGCAATCCATGGCCAAAAATGTTAATTTTCTCAAAATGTTTTCAGATCTTTGTCATGGACTTGAAAATGATATTTGGAGCCTATATTGACCTGAAATATAAAAATAAACGAATATTATATATATTAATATAAATCCAAATAAATTATACTATTTATTTATAAAAAAAACTAAACTAAAATAACTATATAAATTAACTCATCAAATACCCCCATACTTAATCTTTTGCTATTTCAGAGCAAAAGTATGAGAAGTATTTATAAGAAAATAATATAATTTTTTAATTGAATTAAAAATTTATTAAATCAAAAGAAAGTTAAAAATTAGCTTAAGTGATTCAAATTTTTAAGTCCTAAAATATGAAAATAAAATGAGAAAAGATAAATATTTAGCAAATTTTCTCTAATAAAATAATTAGATCTCAAAATTAAGTAGTTAGCAAACAAAGTTAGATTAAAAATTATAAACACTTCTTTCACTAAAAAGAGATTTTGAGGAAAATTTAAACTACTACTTATGCTCTCATACGATTTTAATTTAAAACTAAAGCAATTATATTGGGCTTTGGGTTTGGAAAAAGAGAATTGAAGAGATCTTTGATTGGGGGTGATGAATTTTATCCTCTCACCCCACACAATTTTTTTCTATTTTTTGATGTTTTATTTTTCCTTCTTGTTTTTCTCTTCAAACAAAATTACTTAGGAGTAATGAATTTTATCCTCTTACTCTTTTTTTTTGGTTGCATATGTGTACCAAGGAATATTTAATTCCCATGACATATGATCTAACCAAAAATAAAAACTTGCATATGTGTACCAGGGGATAATGAATTTTATCCTCTTATCCCGTGACATATGATCTAACAAGAAAAATTAAAACAAGAGAAGGCTAAACAATATTTAGATTAAATTAAAATTAAAAGAGAGCAACTAAAGTAAATTAAAATTTCCTAAGAATCTTAAAGTTCAAAGTAGAGATAATTATAATCTAAAAATTGTTAAACTAAGCACTATAAAATTGAAACTAATTAAAATAAAAGAGAAAAAGGTTAAATAAATTTCTCTAAACAAATTTACTTCATAAATTTATTTCTTAAAATAAAATCACCTAAAAATTAATTTTAACTAACTATGATGAAACAAAAAATTAGAAAATCAAAAATTATAGAAATTCTTATAAATTAACTCAAATAAATTTCTGAAAAGTCACAAAAATTTAAGCATGGGTTTATTATATATTTTTTACTTTTTTTCTTTTTTTTTCCATTTTTTATATTAAAAAGAAAAAAAAATTAATTTTAAAGATTTTTCTATTTTTTTTATTTTTAAAGATTTTTTTTCATTTTTTCGATAAAAATAATAAATAATAATCCACCCCCATACTTAAAAATAAACATTGTCCCCAATGTTTATAAATCAAGTAGAAGGGGGAAAAATAATTAGTGAAAATTTTAAGAAAAATTCATAAAAATTAAAAGATAAGCAAGGGGTGTCTCCCAAGAGCGCTTTTATTTTTCCCGTCTTTAAGCTAGACGGTTATTGTTAGGAGAATGAAAAATAAAAATGTAAGTGAATGGGTAACTCCCTTAATTCGCGCTTAGGTGAATACGCCGAAGACGATCGACCAGCTACTCCTCCGCTTGCTTCTTGATTTGTCTTCTTAGAACATTTGACTTGAAAATGTAAATTCACATCACATATACATACCTGAGGTGATGTGAATTTCTGTAGATGAGCGGCAAATGGATCATTGACGACGTGTGATTGCAATGGCTCATCATCTTCATGAAATTCATTAGTTAAAGAAAAATCAAAAGCAAATGCGTCAGAAAAATCTTCGCAAGGAGGAGGCTCTTGTGAAGTTATAAGATTAGGCTCGGGTTGTTTATTTTCTAAAATTAATTTTTCATCCGAAAATTTATTTAAAATAAAATCGTCGGAAGCATCAAGTTCATAAATTTTCGCTCCTAAAAAGTCATAAATTGTGCATGGAGATTCATTAATAGGAGAAAAATTGGGAGTAGTGAGAGGAGAAACATATTCTTCTTCTGCTCCCAATGTGTCCATACACCTAACAAGTTCTTGAAATAAAAGTTTTTCTTCTTCTTCGGTATAAGCAACTACAGGGGGACAGGAAGATTCATGTTCCGCATTAGTGACATTATCCGAAAAAAAAGAAAAATCACTAAAAGTAATAAAAGTCTCATCCAAATTTTGGGAGAAGAATCAAACGGAAATGTAAAAGAATCCCCAAAATTAGGAGAGAAACCTTGCGGTGCGGAAAAAGAAGAACAAAAATTCGGATCTAAATAAAAATCCTCATTACTCGGGAAGCTTTCCGGGTGATCATGCCAGAAATCAACATTTGCGGAAGATGGAAAATGACAAAAATCAGAAAAATTGTTCGCATTGAAGCTTGAAAAAGTATTTTCATGAAAATTTGAAAAATTAAAATTGGAAAAATTATTGGAAAAGTGATTTTCATGGAAATTAGATAAAGGGTGCTGATTAAAGTAGGAAGAATGATTTTCATAATTATTATCAAAATTATAAGAATAATTTTGATGATAAAAATAATAACATCCTCACTCCGATGAGGGGCACCACAATAAGAACAAGAAATTTGGCGCTGTCTTGCGGCTTGCAAAATATTGAGTTGATTTTGAAGCCTGGCTATTTGAGCGGCCAATTGAGATAACATTTTTTATAAAAAGAAAAATAAAACAACCGTTATCTAATAGAAATGAATTTGAAAAAGAAAAGAAAAAAAAAGAATTGGGGATAGTGAAAGAGAGTGATAAAAGTAATAAAATTTGCGTTTTCAAAATATCAACAAAATAGTCCCCGGCAACGGCGCCAAAAACTTGATGTAGAATTTTATAGTTTTAAAAAGTATCCAAACTATAATCTCAAATAGGCAAGCGTACCCATCGAAATATAGTATAAAAAATTGTCGTATTAAACTCGGGGCCTGTTGAGTACTTCTACTCACGCAAATTAATAATATTTTATCTAGATATAAAATAAGTAAATTAAACTATAGCTAGAAAAATTGAATAGAAGAAC
The DNA here is from genome assembly GCA_039583875.1 of Platanthera guangdongensis. Lineage (NCBI taxonomy): Eukaryota > Viridiplantae > Streptophyta > Magnoliopsida > Asparagales > Orchidaceae > Platanthera > Platanthera guangdongensis. The sequence continues at coordinate 53,539,280 of CM077149.1, forward strand.
ACACTTGATCTAGACTAACTTTGAAATAAAATGAACTTATCTTAAGGGCAAACTTCTAGATTATCCGCGTCGACCGTGGAGGTTCCTAAAATACGAAAACGCCTCTCTCGAGAATACGCTCTCGACTAAACTTAGGTTGATCGATTAAGACCTCTCGGCCAGTCGAAACCCCTAAGCCTGCTTTAGGAGGTGAACCCCTCTATTGGATTCTACTCCAATCCGGAAGAGTTATGTCTTCCTCTCTCGAGGATTGCAATCAACTCCTTTTATCCTTGAGTGATCTCCCCGTATCCGCAACCTCTCGGTCATTTAGGATACGGATCTTAGATCGGAATCGAAGCTAATAAATCAAAGATAACTCGAAACGATAATAAAAGAGTTTGACAAAAATAAGTAGTTTAGTATATTGAAAAGATTTTCAAGATCAAGTGGAAATGAAAATAGGGATACATGGAAAACAAAATAAAAAGTGCTAGAATTAAAACTTAAACTATGAAATTGAAAAGTACATAAATAAAATACATAAAAAACAGGAAAATAATCTGCGGAAGCTACTCCTAGATTGGCCTCCTCCTTATTATGCTTCTGAACTCATCTGCAATTTATAGGAAAAATTTCTGCAAGGTCACGCCCTAGGTCACGCCCGTGACCTAGGGCGTGTCAGGCTCGGAAACCGCCGTCTTGAAAGCTCGGGAACGTTGGAGGAGAAACTGCCAAAATCTGTTAAATAGCGGGTCACGCCCCTAGGTCACGCCCGTGACCTAGGGCGTGTAACTTCAGTTTCTGGAAAACCGCGGGAAGCTGAAAATGACGGGAGTAAATTCTGTCAGTTCCTCAAGTGTCACGCCCCTAGGTCACGCCCGTGACCTAGGGCGTGTACTGACCGGGTCAGCAAACGACTGAAAACGGCGCATTCTGGCATCAATTCGGCAGTTTCGGGTTAGTCACTCCCTAGGTCACGCCCGTGACATGGGGGCGTGTACTTGGGAAATGTTCCAGAATTACCACGGGAAGATTTCTGGAGAAAATTATTTTCTTGAACTAGTCACGCCCGTGTTCACACCCTGGTCACGCCCGTGTCCTTGGGGCGTGTACTTGTGAAATTCTCCAGAGTTGTAGAGGACGTCGTCCTCTTTCCGTTGACTGGTTGCACGTCCCGTAACTCTTCCTGATTTGAAAGTTATGGCCATTTGAATATCAGCTATCCATGGCCAAAATGTTAATTTTCTCAAAATATTTTCAGATCTTTGTCATGGACTTGAAAATGATATTTGGGGCCTATATTGACCTGAAATATAAAAATAAACGAATTATTATATATATTAATATAAATCCAAATAAATTATACTATTTATTTATAAAAAAAACTAAACTAAAATAACTATATAAATTAACTCATCAGGTTCCCATTTTTGTAACGCACAATTTTCAAAAATCCTAACTAAATATGGCGTTACTCATAAGCTTTCCACTGCCTACCACCCCCAAACTAACGGACAAGTCGAAGTAGTCAATAGAGAAATAAAAAGAATTTTAGAAAAGACTGTTTCAACATCTAGAAAAGACTGGTCAGCCAAATTAGACGATGCTCTATGGGCCTACCGAACATCGTACAAAACCGCCCTCGGATGTACGCCATATCGGTTGGTTTATGGAAAATCGTGTCATTTACCCGTAAAGTTAAAACACCGCGCCTTTTGGGCCTTACGATTTTTAAACTTCGATCCCCACTCTGTCGGCGATTTTAGAAAATTTCAACTTAACGAACTCGACGAGTGGCGCTCTTACGCATATGAAAATAACAGACTTTATAAAGAGCTGACGAAGCGTTTACACGATCGACATCTTAGGCACCCAAAAATCTTTAAGCCGGGCGACCAAGTGCTTCTTTATAATTCTCGTTTATGTTTATTCCCGGGTAAATTAAAATCACGTTGGTCGGGGCCTTTTATTGTATTAAAAGTCTTTTCTTATGGTACTGTTTTAATTTCTCACCCTGATAAGGGTACTTTCAAAGTGAATGGTCAGCGTCTTAAACTGAATTTCTGTGATGATGTCAGTCTCAACCCAGTTAACTCTATCTTTCCGGTCCTGACATTTGATTAATCTGAACTTTATTTTTCTCATAAACTTTGAACTTTATTTTTAAACAATATTTGGGACAATCTTATTTTGATGCGTCGAGCTCAAACGATGCTTTAAACAAAGGGCGCTCTTGGAAGGCAACCCAAGTTATCTTTTTTTGTTTTCTTTATTTCACACTTTTTGCCCCGAATGGCTCCGACAAGCTGAAACTTCTGCGATCTGAAAGATATTGTACCTAAACACCTAGAGGGGGGGGGGGGTGAATAGGTGACCAAAATTCTTTTAAGTTTTTATGGCAGCAATCAGTTTTCAACACAGATTTATATCTACTATTGCACAGCAATCACACAGCATTCACAGCAAACCACAGCACACAGTAGACACACAGTTTTATAGTGGTTCCCCAAGGTTTGGGTACATCCACTTTCCCCCTTCGCCTATCTAGCAGTGTACTAGATTCGACCAAACTCCTCCACTATCTCAGAACCCAAACTGGTTCCTACACCTTAGGCCCAAGGCCCTACAACTCAGCTTCTTCACAAAGCCTACACTCAGCAACAAAGGCTTACACTCAGCCACCAAGGCCAAGACTCAGCCAACAAGGCCTACACTCAGAGATTTCAATCTCCTACACTCAGGCTCTCAAGCCCTACACTCAGCCTTTATAATTACAGGCTTACAAGACTCAGATCCAAAGGATCCTACAAGATAAAATGAATACAAAATTGTTAACTCAGCAACCCAGAGACAAGAGAGGGGAGTTATGAGTTTCTTGATGAGTTCTTGGAAGAACTCACCTGAAATCAATCTGACTTAGCTTTCTTCAAAGCTTCTTGAATGCAGAACTCAATAAGATTGACTCCTTCTGCAGTTGATCCTTGATCTCTGCTACTTAAGATTCAGAATAAATCTGAACCCTTCTTCTCAGCCTGGTTCCAATAGCTGATTTCTTGCATGGAGCTCTCTCTCTCCAACTTCTTAGATCTTCACTTGATAGCTAGATCTTCTTTTAATCTGAACTTGGACTTGTGTTCAATCAATCTCTTCAACAACCACTTCTATAGACTGTATAAGCCTATTTATAGGCCTTCTTCATGGTAACCGGCTGGTCCGGTTCATAACTAAATTCTGACAACTCTAACAGGTGCTGTAGACCGGCTGGAATGGCAGCTGTCAAGTCATCCAGTGAGTTCTTGAAAATTCTGTAACTGTCTAGAAGTGTCGAGACTATCTGTCTTTAAGTGTCGACACTTATAGACCAAGTGTCGACACATATTGTCTAAGTGTCGACAATAGCCTACAAGGTGTCGACACAACTTGTGTTGTAGATTCTATATCTCGACACTGCTTCTTCTTCATGTGTCGACACTGAAATTGAGTGTCGACACAAGTACTTGTACTTTAGTATTTTGCTGAATTCTTCTAAGTGTCGACACAACACCTTTGTGTCGACACATCTTCATGTGTTGAATATATTAGGTGTCGACACTTCTTCTTGGTGTCAACACATGTCTTCAGTGTTGATACTTGTTGAGTGTCGACACAGCTCCTTGTGTCGACACATTCTTCTTCTGTCGAGACTCTGGCTGAGTGTCGACACATTCCCTTAGTGTCGACACTTGTACTTAGAATATTTTTGTTGAACTTTGCTGATCTTTACTAAGTGTCGACACAGCTCCTTGTGTCTACACTTTCTTCAAGTGTTGAGTCTTCAGCTGAGTGTCGACACATTCTTTCTTGTGTCGACACTTCCTTCAAGTGTTGACTCCTCTGCTGAGTATTGACACATTGTTCTGGGTGTCGACATTTATACTAAGTCTTTGTAGTCTTTTGCTGAGTGTCGACATAGCTCCAAGTGTCGACACTTTTTGATGTAGACACAGTTTCACTAGATGTCGACACAACTGTTATGTGTCGACACAGCTTCACTGCACTCTTCTTCATTGAGTGTCGACACAGCTCCTTGTGTCGACACTTTCTGTCTGGTGTCGACTCAGCATCCCTGGTGTCGACACAATGACTCCAAGTGTCGACCCAGCTTGCCTGGGTGTCGACACAAGTCTTCTTAAGTGTCGACACTTTCCCTCTGGGTGTCGACACATGGACTTAGAAACTTTTTCATCATTTCCTGCAAATACTTAACCTGCACAAGTAAACTCAAAACACATCAAATACATTTTGATGTATATCATTGAGTTGGGTGAGTCTTCTTCAAATCAGGTACATTTAGACCAATGTACCCAACAATCTCCCCCTATTTGGAGACGTCATAACCCTTAGTCAATGATATACACCATTTATAATAAAATTACAAAATGATGTAAAGCAGGATTATAAATCAGGGCAAACATAAACATGTATGAAACAAACATGTATACATAGATTGTATCATAGAACAATTATGAAATAAATTTAACACATAGAAAATTTATTACACAACACATTGTTCCAATACTTTGTCATATTCATATTTCAAAAAGTTTACAGAATGTTTTACATCAAAAGATTACATAGTAAACTTTAAGAAAATTCTAATTCTATTTCTGTTCAGGCTCCTTGATCACTATTCCTTTTCCAGCTTGTACTTTGGCTTGAACAGGAGCTTCAGCAACTTCAGCATCAGCAGGCTTCTTGCCTTTCAGATCTTTCTTCTTAAGTTCCTCAGCCTTAATCTTTTGCCTTTCAAAATAATGATAAGGCTTGGGAAAGTACTTGCTAGGCTCCTGAGCAGTAGGAGGTAGCTTTCCCATCTTGGCCTTTCTCCTGTATTGGACTATAGCCTCCTGCCTTATCTCATACTTCCTCCATTCAGCCTCAGAAAACCACTTGTTCCTGTCTTGAATGTTATCCTTTGCAGCTTTCCATGCAGTCAAAATAATGTTCCTAGAGGTGGGGCTCCACTGCTCAAAGTCAGGTCTTTGTTCAGCTTGCTCCCTGAACCTCTTCTTTGACAATCTAGTTTCTTCTTCTTTCTGCATAGCTTCTTGCATAGCTTCAGAGATTGGCTGGACTACCTTTTCTATGATGACATTATCCTTACCCCCAAGTGGGCTATACATGGACTGTATGTCAGCATGAACCATATCAAAATCTGGAGGAGGGTAGATGACTTGAGCCACTTCAGGTTGCTCCCCTCCTAGATATGCAGGATGAATTCCAGATTCAGCAACATTGTCATCATCACAAAGAGGAGGATATCCAAGAGTAGCTCTGATAGAATTAGAAATCCATTTAGCATGATCAGAGCTGGCCTTAACTAACACTCTCTCCCCCTTTATGACTTCTCTTTCTATGTGATATCTCACATCATCTTTTTGAAATCTCACTTGATTATCCAAATAATTGACTCCATCTTTAAAGAAAGGTTTTAACCTTTGGAGTTTGTCAGTTATAATCTTTTGTGAGTCTTGGATGGCAGTTTTAACAGCAGTTATTTCTTCTTGGAATGCTTTGTCAAATTCTGCTTTAAGAGTAGCTGGAGTCTGCCCTGCAGCTAGATTCTTCAACTCTGTGACTATGGCATTGTGAGATTGTGTCAAATTGTCATTCATTCTGATTTGGTTCTCTAGAACATACCCCTGCTTCAGTGTTATGTCATCTACTTGAGCCTTTATTTTTTCTTGATGAGTTGCAAGATAGACTACTGCATTCCCACCCTTGTGGAAGCAGTCAGTCATCTCCTTCTTATTAAGATTCATTTCAAATCTTATTGACTTAATATCCTGGGCCAGATCAAACTGCAATGATTTCTACCCTTCATCCACATACTTTTCAATAGCTTGCATATGTTCATCCAGCTTTATTTGCATAGCAACCATAAGTGCACTATAATCAACAGTTGGAGCTGGCTGTGATATAGGCTGTGGAGTAACAGTTTGGAGAGCCTTCTTATAACTTTGGCTCCTTCTTCTAAATACTTGAAATTTTCTTTTCTTAGCCCTTGAAGCTTCTTCATCTTCAGAGGCTGAATTACTTGCTATCTCTACCCTCTCCTTAGGTAGCTCCTTCTGCACATCTGGTGTCTTCTCAGTCTCTTGCCTTGCAGATTCTTCATGAATTGGCATTTGCTCCCTCTCAATTAGAGCTTTCTCTCCTTCAGCAGCAGTAGTTTCCTTGTCAAAGTCTTGTTGATCTAGATTAAGAAATAGATCTTCCATAGTGTATTCTTGTGGAGAATGAGTTGGAGAAATTCTGGGCTCATCTACCACTAGATCAGATACTTCTTGAAGTACAACAGATGTGTCTTTCATTACAACATCTGGGACTTGACTATCAGTTTGTGTTTGCTGATAAATATCAGACAAATCAGTATCCTCTAAAGGAAAAACTAAAGCATTAAGCTCAGTAATTACCTCTAGAATTGTGTTAGTTGCTTGCTCACTCTCAAGAGTAGTTGGTTCTTTCACAAGTAATGACTCCCCCTGGATGTGATCCTTGTGCATGGGGCTAGCTTGAGGTAGCTCCCCCTGGATTTCAGCAACAACTTGTTGAGCTGGAGTTTTCTCAACATGCTCTTCTTCATGCTCATCAGGTGTCAAGACCACTTGCTCTTCACTATCAGAACTGCTAGTTGGATCCTGAGCCACTGGGGCAGACTTCTTTTTCTTCTTCAGTGGAGTTTCCTTCTCAGGAGTGATCTTCTCAGGGGTTGGCATCTCCTTAGACAACACCCTATCCCATTTGGAGAATATTCTCATATCCATTTTCCTCATATGATTTATTTTAGTGCCAGCAGTCTGACCCATAACTTCTGGTATGCTTCCAGCTAGATATAGACTTAAGATCCTTCCCAAGTTTGGCTTCTTTAGGCTTTCTTTAATCTTCTCAAAAACTACTGCAGACCAGTCAGTTTTTAGAGTGAAGATTATCCTTGTCATAATACTAAACATATAGGCAGACACTCTGTCATGCCCTCCTGGCTTGCTCAATATCACTTTCCCAACAATTTCAGACAGGAATTTACCCTGACTGTTCATTCCTTTTCTATTGAAGACTGAACCAATCTTCATCTTAGAATCTAGTCCACACCAAGTTAGAGCTTCCCTGATCTTAGAAGCAGTAACTTCTTCTTCTTCTTTGGTTCTTGGTAACTGTAGTACTTTCCTCAGACTTTTTGGAGAGACCTTTACTTTTTCACCATGAACCCTGGATTTGAACTTGAATCCAGATTCGTCCACTTCAGCACCATTGAGGAATTCCAGTACTTCCTTCTTCCAGATTTTTGTAGGTTCAGAAACAAGGAATTCCAACCCCAAGTCTGCAACTAGGGTTACTATAGTCTTGATTTCTTGGTCGGCATCATCAAAAGCATTGCGCACCAGCTCGTAACCTTCGTTGACGTTCTCCTCAAGCTTTGGCGCCATTAGGGTTTGATGAATTTGACTGGAGAGAAGAGAGGTGTCGACACACAAGTTTTGGTCTCGAAACTTTTGAAAGCGTGTCGACAGACTAAGGTAAAATCTTATTTATACCTTTCTAGGTCTGAAGATGAAAAGACAGGCAGCTAACTTAAATTGTGTCGACACTGTCGATAAGTGTCGACACTGACTTATAATGTCTCGACACATATATGTCGACACAAGTTTAGTCAACAGATTATATGTGTCGACACTTGTTTATGTGTCGACACCACTTAACTCGACATTTAGTCGAGACTTAACTTAGACAATTCTGAGTAAAACCTAAGTGTCGACACCACTTTGGATGTGTCGACACCTACTTGTCATGTGTCGACACCAATATTCTGAAGTGTCGACACCAACTTCCTAGATGTGTCGACACCTTTTCACTTAAGTGTCGACACCACCATTCTGTGTCGACACAGAGATCTCTGTGTGTCGACACCTTTTGACTTAGCCATTTCTATAAACTTATTCTAAGTTTATCATTCCTAGTTCAATTTTAAACCTATTGAACTTAGTTTCTTCTAGGGGCTTAGTATACAAATCAGCTAATTGATTATCAGTTTTAACATATTCCAGTAAAATATCTTCTTTCTCTACATGCTCCCTAAGAAAATGATATTTTATCTCTATATGTTTAGTTCTACTATGGGAAACAGGATTATGTGCAATTGATATAGCACTTGTAGAATCACAAAAGAGTGGAGTTCTACTTACCTGAAATCCATAGTCCTCAAGCTGATGTTGTATCCACAGAAATTGAGCACAGCAACTTCCTGCAGCCACATACTCTGATTCTGCAATGGAGATAGCCACACTTGTTTGCTTTTTGCTACTCCAAGAAATCAGTCTTCCACCTAGGAATTGACAGGCTCCAGTTGTGCTTTTTCTGTCTTCTTTGCATCCTGCAAAGTCTGCATCTAAATAACCTGTTAGTTCAAAATCCCCATTCCTAGGGTACCAGAGGCCTAGATAAGGAGTGCCCTTTAGATATCTCAATATTCTTTTGACTGCTGTCAAATGAGACTCTTTAGGGCAGGCTTGATACCTTGCACAGACACATGTAGCATACATGATATATGGTCTACTTGCAGTCAAGTATAATAGGGAGCCAACTATCCCTCTATACAAGGTTTCATCCACAGTTTTCCCTGCATCATCCTTGCTAAGAGACATACTTGACCCATAGGAGTCTTTATGGTGCTGGATGAATCCATACCATACTTTCTTATGAGTTATAGGGTGAACTTGGACTGGCAAATGGATAAACCATTCTCAGTATGTCTTACTTGGAGACCCAAGAAGAACTTTAGCTCTCTCATACTACTCATCTCAAATTGACCTTGCATCAGTTTTGCAAACTTTTTGCAAAGGCTACTTTCAGTAGACCCAAATGTAATGTCATCTACATATATTTGTACTAGTATAACTTTGCCTCTAGATTCCCTAAGGAATAGAGTCTTGTCTATTTTCCCCCTTGTGAACTTATTCTCAATGAGGAAACTAGACAGGGTTTCATACCAAGCCCTAGGGGCTTGCTTTAACCCATATAAAGCTTTCCTAAGTCTATAGACATGATTAGGTAAAGTTGAATCAACAAAACCTGATGGTTGTTCCACATAGACTTCCTCTTTAAGATTACCATTCAGAAATGCTGACTTGACATCCATTTGGTAAACTTTGAATCCTTGAAAGGTTGCATAGGCCAGGAACATCCTTATGGCTTCCAGTCTGCCTACTGGAGCAAAGGTTTGATCAAAATCAATACCTTCTTCCTGCCTATATCCTTTAGCAACCAATCTTTCTTTGTTCTTAATGATGACTACATGTTCATCCATCTTGTTCCTATAGATCCACTTGGTTCCAATTATGTTGTGGTCTTTTGGTTTAGGAACAAGCTCCCAGACCTTGCACCTCTTGAACTGATTCAGCTCTTCTTGCATTGCTTTAATCCAATGTGGGTCTAGGATGGCTTCTTCAAACTTCTTAGGTTCAACTTGGGATAGGAAACTGGAGTAGATTACTGCATTCAGGTTTCTGCTTCTTGTTTGTACCCCTTATCTTGGATCACCAATGATTTGCTCAGCTGGATGATCTCTTAGATGCCTATTGGCTGGAGGCATCCTGACTTCAGGTTGAGCTTCTTCAACATCTTCATCATGCTGTACTCCTTGAACTTCATCAGCAATTGGTACATGTAGTTCTCCCCCTGGACAACAGCCACTGTCTTCTACTTGCTGTCTTGCAGTAGGTTCTTCTTCTAGAGTGAGTTTGTCCATCTTCTTTGTTAAACCTGTGGGGCTGCATACACTACTAGACAACTCATTGTTAATAAGTCTAGTTTCATCAAATACTACATGTACAGTCTATTCTACAACTTGAGTAGACAAGTTGTAGACTCTATAAGCCTTACTATTATTGTTGTACCCAACAAAAATTCCCTCTTGGGACTTGGCAGTAAACTTAGTCAAGTAAGACTTACCATTGTTAAGTATGAAGCACTTACAACCAAAGATCCTGAAGTAGGATAAGTTTGGTTTCTTGCCTTTCACAACCTCATAGGGGGTCTTGTTGAGGCTTTTAGTAATGGTAGCCCTATTAATAACATGGCATGCAGTATTCACTGCCTCAGCCCAGAAGTATTCTGGTAGTGATGTATCACTTAATAGGGTCCTACCAGCCTCAATCAAGGTTCTGTTCTTCCTCTCAGCAATGTCATTTTGCTGAGGTGTCCTGGGTGAAGAAAACTCTTGAAATATCCCAAATTCTTCACATAGTTTTGTCATGCTATCAGACTGAAACTCAGTACCATGGTCACTTCTTATTTTGACCACTGTACTATTTAGTTCATTCTGAATTTGTCTAACAAAGCTATAAAAGACATTGGGTGTTTCAGATTTCTGTCTTAGAAAGAACACCCAGGAAAACCATGAGTAGTCATCTACAACTACAAAGGTATAGACCTTCCTACCTAGGCTGTGAACTGGTATTGGACCAAAGAGATCCATATGCAGGAGGTATAAGCACCTCACAGCATCTTTGTTTTCAATGCTTCTAAAGGTGGATCTAGTCTGCTTGCCCTTTTGACAAGCTGAGCAAATACCATCTTTAATACACTTAACTTGAGGACCATTCCTCACTAACTCTTTACTAAAGAGTTTGCCAATTGTCTTGTAGTTTAGATGGGCTAGCCTCTTGTGCCATTTGACACAATGAGAGATTGTCTCATCAGCTACAAGACACACTTGAGAACCATTGGTCTCACATATAATGTCTAGGCAGTAGACATTTCTCTTTCTATATCCTGTCAAAATGATCTCTTGATCATTTGATCTCTTGATATGACAACCATCCTTAACAAATGAGATGTCATATCCTACATCACTAATTGACTTATACTAATCAGGTTATGTTTCAAACCTTTAACATAAGCCACTTGAGTAATGGTAACTAAGTTACTAGAAATGTTACCAAACCCTTTGATGATTCCATTTTCAGAACCACCAAAGGTGACTTTAGGACCATCTTTGATTGGAGTGTAGTCCTTTAGCAATTCCCTTGTTCCAGTCATATGTCTGGAACATCCACTGTCCAAGTACCATATTGGGGCATAGCCACTTGGACTCACCTGCAAAACAGATTACTGAACCTTAGAACCCAAAGAATTCTTTGGTCCTTGTTACTTATTAGTTTGCATCCTGACAAGGCTACCTGCTGGTTTTCCAACAGACAGTTTGCTACTCACTTTGGCACTAGCATTGTGCCAACAGTCCATTGCATAGTGGCCTACCTTGCCACAGCACCAACACTCAAACTTATTGTACCTTTGCTTAGGTACTATCTTTGTTGTTTTATCTACAACAGACTTGTTGAGAGTTGGGGCTTTGCCCTTGGACATAGACTTGGACTGAACAGTCCTTGCAGGTCTTGTAAATCCCAGTCCAGCTTTACCTTTGTGATAAACAAATTCATCAATTATGGATAAAACAGACTTTGGTTTAGAAAACCTAGCAACTAAGTCTTTCTCCTTCTGAAGGTTAATCTCCAGACTCTTGATTTGATCATTCTTAAATGATATAGTTCCCATCTGAATCACAGTTATGTGATTCAGTCTGGATATCTCATTAAGCTTTTGATCAAATAACTTCTCAGAATCTGTTGCTGCAGCTTTGAGATTTGCAATTTCCTTTGCCTGACTTTTGGCTAGGGACTTGCTCTTCTTGTAAGCTTGCAACAGTACTTTATATTCATCTATTAACTGATGAATATCTTCTTCAGACTCAGAAGCACTCTCATCATTTGATGATGATGAATCTGATTCTGTACTGGCACAAGAAATTGAACTTAAAGTTGAACTTTGTACCTTACTAGGTCCTGGCTGCTCCAGGATTTTGTCATTTTCAGTCAATGCCATCAGTCCTTGGCACTGACTATCCTCTTATTCATATATAGAATTCATAATCTGCATGAACTCTTCTTATTCTTCCTCAGCAAACAGTCCAATATATGCCTCAGCATCTGACTCAGTTTCTGATGAAGATAAATCTGACAGGCTCTTGTCCTTTTTGGCAACAAAAGACTTCTCCTTCTTGCCCTTGTATTGAGTCCTTTTCTTGTCACTAGACTCCTTCCTTTTCTCTGGATAGTCTGCAATGACATGTCCTTGTCTATTACAGCAATAGCACACAATTTTTGATAGTGTAGCTTTGCTAGACTTGGACTTTTTCCTGTCTTTCTTTGAAGACTTCTTTTTTTGATAAGAGTCTTCCTTTCCCTGTGAAGTAGATGGCCTTGTCCTCCACTGTTTCTTCTTTAAGAATTTCTGAAAATGTCTTGTGAAGGCAGCAAAGTCCTCATCACTTTCACTGCTTTCAGATTTTGTGCTTTCTGAAACTTCTGACTCAGTCTCAACTACTTTAGGAGGTGGAGTTGGTGACTTACTCCTGTACTTTCTGGGGGCTTCTGATTTAAAGGCCACTGTCCTTTCCTTGTGTTCATTTCTTGTGGATTTCTCCTCTTCTTTCCTCACCATTAACTGCATCTCATAAGACAGCAGTTTGCCAAAAAGTGTTGGTGGAGGAATTTCTGCTAACTTAGCCATTTCTCTAATGGCACAGATCTTGGTGTCCCAATCTTTTGTTAGGGACCTTAGAAACTTATCATTGAGTTCATAATTACTGAACTCTCTGCCATAGGACATGAGCTCATTCATAATCATGTAAAACTTCTTATAGCACTCAGTTATGCTATCAACTTTTCCTTGTCTAAAACTTTCATATTCTTGATTGAGCAAGGATTTTCTGTCTTGCCTGACTTCTTCAGAACCCTCCATATACACAATAAGAGTATCTCACATTTCTTTAGCTATTTTACAGTGTATCAGATTCTGAAAAGTTGCATCATCTATAGCACTCACTATAATGTTTTGAGCCCTTTTGTCCATGTTGGCTAGAATAATTTCATCCTTTGTCATTTCAGAGAAATCCTTTGGAGTTCTCTGATTTGCATCTAATACTGACACCTTCATGTGCACATATGGCCCTTCTTATACTGTGATATAAATCCTAGGGTCTGAGGCTTCCATAAAGAGTCTCACCCTTTCCTTCCAGATCCCAAAGATCGCTTTCCTATATATAGGTAGCTTCATGGATCACAATTCCTTGTGATTCTCAGTGGAACCCAAGGTTCTTGAGTTTCTTGATTCTGTAATTGACTTAGACTGAATCTGCCAACAGGATATACTCAGACAGTTATGTCCCTTTTTGAGTAACCTCGCTTTGATACCACTTGAAAGATATTGTACCTAAACACCTAGAGGGGGGGGGGGGGTGAATAGGTGACCAAAATTCTTTTAAGTTTTTATGGCAACAATCAGTATTCAACACAGATTTATATCTACTATTGCACAGCAATCACACAGCATTCACAGCAAACCACATCACACAGTAGACACATAGTTTTATAGTGGTTCCCCAAGGTTTGGGTACATCCACTTTCCCCCTTCGCCTATCTAGCAGTGTACTAGATTCGGCCAAACTCCTCCACTATCTCAGAACCCAAACTGGTTCCTACACCTCAGGCCCAAGGCCCTACAACTCAGTTTCTTCACAAAGCCTACACTCAGCCACAAAGGCTTACACTCAGCCACCAAGGCCTACACTCAGCCAACAAGGCCTACACTCAGAGATTTCAATCTCCTACACTCAGGCTCTCAAGCCCTACACTCAGCCTTTATAATTACAGGCTTACAAGACTCAGATCCAAAGGATCCTACAAGATAAAATGAATACAAAATTGTTAACTCAGCAACCCAGAGACAAGAGAGGGGAGTTGTGAGTTTCTTGATGAGTTCTTGGAAGAACTTAGTTGAAATCAATCTGACTTAGCTTTCTTCAAAGCTTCTTGAATGCAGAACTCAATAAGATTGACTCCTTCTGCAGTTGATCCTTGATCTCTGCTACTTAAGATTCAGAATAAATCTGAACCCTTCTTCTCAGCCTGGTTCCAACAGCTGATTTCTTGGATGGAGCTCTCTCTCTCCAACTTCTTAGATCTTCACTTGATAGCTAGATCTTCTTTTAATCTGAACTTGGACTTGTGTTCAATCAATCTCTTCAACAACCACTTCTGTAGACTGTATAAGCCTATTTATAGGCCTTCTTCATGGTAACCGGCTAGTCCGGTCCATAACTGAATTCTGACAACTCTGACAGGTGCTGTAGACCGGCTGGAATGGCAGCTGTCAAGTCATCCAGTCAGTTCTTGAAAATTCTGTAACTGTCTAGAAGTTTCGAGACTATCTGTCTTTAAGTGTCGACACTTATAGACCAAGTGTCGACACATATTGTCTAAGTGTCGACACTAGCCTACAAGGTGTCGACACAATTCCTTGTGTTATAGATTCTATATCTCGACACTGCTTCTTCTCCATGTGTCGACACTGAAATTGCGTGTCGACACAAGTACTTGTACTTCAGTATTTTGCTGAATTCTTCTAAGTGTCGACACAACACCTTTATGTCGACACATCTTCATGTGTTGAATCTATTAGGTGTCGACACTGCTTCTTGGTGTCGACACATGTCTTCAGTGTTGATACTTGTTGAGTGTCGACACAGCTCCTTGTGTCGACACATTCTTCTTCTGTTGAGACTCTGGCTGAATGTCGACACATTCCCTTAGTGTTGACACTTGTACTTAGAATATTTTTGTTGAACTTTGCTGATCTTTACTAAGTGTCGACACAGCTTCTTGTATCGACACTTTCTTCAAGTGTTTGGTCTTCAGCTGAGTGTCGACACATTCTTTCTTATGTAGACACTTCCTTCAAGTGTTGACTCCTCTGCTGAGTGTTGACACATTGTTCTGGGTGTCGACACTTATACTTAGTCTTTGTAGTCTTTTGCTGAGTGTCGACACAGCTCCAAGTGTCGACACTTTTTGATGTAGACACAGTTTCACTGGATGTCGACACAACTGCTATGTGTTGACACAGCTTCACTGCACTCTTCTTCATTGAGTGTCGACACTGTAAGACCCCTTTTTTTTTCCTTTTTGACACCGGGGTCTTAGGCCCAGAACCGCCGTTTTGCGGTGACTCCTTCACGCCCTGAAGGGTCATCACCACAAAGCGCCGATTCTGCCGGCCAATTCGATCACATAAAAGTAGCATAATGAAGTAAAATGAAAAACTATCTGTCCACAGAGAATCACATGACATATATAAATATAACTCCACGAAGGGAGTGTCCACAGAAGATAACATCAGAGTAGCAAAATACGGGCTTATGCCCGGTACAACATATCCTCACTACAAAATCACTCATGCGGAAGCAAAAGCTGAAAAACTACTCAGGGTCGAGACTCACAGTCCCGGCTGTATGAACTCCGGAGCTAGACTGCCCCACCTCCAAGCGCACCGGCCTCTGGGGCTGCTCCTCCATGCTGGTCTCCACGATCCCCTAAATGATGCGGTTCGAAAACCGTTAGTCTAAAAGACTAAGTCCTATCATCCCCCACCCCTTCCCCCACGGCTCCTAGGCACCGAGCGGAGAGGAAGAAAGGGGAGGACTTGAAGGTGGAGAATATCAAAAGCAGATGGCAGCGGTCCTATTCTAGCAAGTTCTATAGCATATAAAGACAATAAAATGTAAGCTGAAATGTAACCTTCACTTATGTGGAAAAACACATAAGCCAAGGGGTCTCTTGCAAGGCTCCCATCGTATAAAAAGTCCCATACCGATTTATACGTTGGGGTGTCGGTGGTCAAACAGCAGTAACTAAATATATCAAAATTAACCTTAATTTATAAACTTGCCCACACAAGCTTATAGACTAAGGGTCGTTTTGCAGGTCCTAAAGTATAAGCGTCCCATTCCACTTATACTTTAGGTGTCAAGGTTTAAGGTAACGATTATGCTATGACATGCAAGTGGGTATGATGGATCATGCAAGTGCAACGCACACACCCGACTCTGTGCACACAGACCTTTAGTTCCCCCTTTCTGGAGCCGTAACCTCCCAGGATACCTCCGTAGTGGCAGACGGAAGCGGTGGGTTGGGCCTCGCCCACCTCTAAACCAGTAAAGCACTACCGGTCAGACCTATCGTACGCCTCAACGCTTGGTGCACGAAGCGGACTCCTGCGTACTCTTGCCGGCTGGCGCACCGGACTTCTGTTGGCGAAGTGCTAACCACACTTGCCGAGTCAACGTATTGGCGTCGGTGCATCGACCCTCCAATACCGAAGACCCACCACCTTAATTTACTTTCCTTTTATGCACATGCAAATTTAGCGTGATCAAAACCCGAGCCGAAGCTCCCCGGACCAACACGTCCGTCACAAACAATCGAGCCGAAGCTCCCAGCTAACATCCCGTGCCATCAGTGTCTGTGAAATGTGCAACCCTAATTACTAAGTTACTCTTTTCAGCTTGTTAAACAGTTTACGTTAACCCAGGACTGCCCCCGGTATTCCCTGTGAAGGGCTCTCAAGGGGCACTAGGAACTGTGTTGGGATTACGCCCAGCGTTCCCTTTCGCAAGGTACTTATTTTATTATTGGTTGATCCCCTTACCCATTATTTTCTCATGTTTCGATACGCTAATCCTAGGGTGATTTGACTCCAACTCTCCTTGGGTAGGACGATCTTTCGTCGGACCCGAACGCCTTTAAACCCTAGACAAAACCACACCCTACTCACTCATCTTCCAAAGATGCAGCCCATTCCACTTGTCCTTACAGCAAACCATCAAGACCCATCATACGTGCCCTAATTCATATCCAAATGAAATCCTGCAGTTTTGCTATATGCAGACCACTTAAGCTACGTGACCCGTAAAAAGGGAAGTACATGAAATACTCATCCAGTACCCTCATGATAATTATCAGAGGTCTATTATGATAAATATAGACTAAATTCAGAAAATCATATTTTTCCCAATTAATCTACTATTTATTGAATTTTCCTCAAAAACTAGGCCATAGTCAATTTGAACATGAACCATAAGATTTTCTCAGGTAATGGCCTCCTAAAATTTGTATTCACTAAATAACAGAGAAATATCATTGGTTGCCAATTTTCATAATTTTCCAGATAATTCTTGACCTCTAAAGGATTTATTAAAATAATTCCTAAAATCAAATATAATGAAGGAAGTGCCACATATATGTCTCCAATAATTATGTAAAAATTACTAGGGCTTCATAGGGAACTAGAAACATCATGATGAAGAAATTAGAATTTTTCAGACAATCTAAAAGTCATTATTAAATTTCCCAAGGTTCCATGGAATTAAATAATTAAAGAAGCAACTACTAAATATCATTCTTCAAAAATTTCATAAAAATTTACAGAGATGGGTATCATGACTATAAGCCCCTTTGCTAAGTTTTATCAAGTTTAAACAAGTATAGTTCTCTGCAAAAATTCTTAAGTGGAAATTATAAAATATGACCTTGTGAATAAAGTACCAAAAATATTCATCCAAAATTTATTATAAAATTTCCAGAGACATGTATGCCCTAAGCAACTACCCATTCAAAATCTCAGGCCTTTTCAGATAGTTTTGGTATTAGATCTTATGGTTTCAAAGCTAGTGCCCTAAACTAGGGTTATGGATTTAAGGGGTCTTAAGTCTTCCAAATGCCCTAAAATTTTAACCACAGGACCATAGTAACCCTATGGACATCATTCCCAAGTTTCAAGTCCATCCAAGGTCTTTTGACCCCAATTTCTTCAAACCCTAGAAATTTACCCTAAAGGGCCTTCCCTAACATTCTAGGGCTACCCTAGTCCAATCCACTCCAAACTCCATAAGTGAGTGTAAAAAGTCAAATTATATCTGTGGCCAAAATTTCAGCCTCTGTTGAGGTGATTTGGTCACTCAAAACCAAAAGTGCAACTTTTGACCAAAATGCCCTTCATAGGGTATAAATAGGGTTGGGTCAAAACCTATTCAAACTCATCCAATCTAAATGAAATTTCATACAGGAACCTAATTGGAGCCCAGGGACCACTCACCAAAATTTGGGAGGGTTTGGATGTGTTTAGGGCACCTATTTAATTTATCTAATGATTATTAAATTTTTACCAAAACTATAGAAATATTTTCCCCAAAAATTCCCATTTTTGGCAGGCCCTAGGTATGTCTAGGATAGACTCTCTGCCAAAATTTCAGCCAATTTGGGCTTGGGGTGAAGAGTGGGCACTCAATTTAGTGACTGCCTAGCCCTAAGGGTATGTACCACCAAAATGGGTGCCCTGGTCTATCCAGTGTCCCAAAAGGGTCCAAACAATTTTTGATGCAAACTAGACACCCTAAGCTACAATGTTCATGTTGGGCAAATTTCCATTCAGGGTCCCTAAGTATTTTTAAACATTAATTACATTAAATACATCCAGTGTGACAGAAATGAAATAATTTTTATTTAATTCCTATAGTATTTGATCTGATGCCGCACGAATCTTGGCGCAGATCGACGGCATCTGGTCATCGTCCCCACTGAGCCAACGGCTGGGATTGGTTCTGCCTGGAGCGATTTCCAAGCTCTGCCGCCGGCAATCCAGCCCCTTCCCCGGCCGGCCACCGCCACCAACACCTCCGTCGAGGTGGTGGCTATCGTCAGACGGCGGCTCCGCCGCCGGAGAGGCGTTTTCCGGCGGATTAAGCAAGAATTTTTCTTGCCGAAACCAGGAGAAATCCCGGATTCGATCGGGCTCAATTGAGCCCGAAACTCAAGCCTAAGGATTCCTAGGATCTACCCGCGAGTTAAGGAGAGGAGGAGGACCTTCCTGGCGGCCTGGATGCGAGAGGAGCGGCGGGATGCCATTGGCGACGGCGGCGGCGCTCGGCTTCTGCAACTGCACAGTGGAAGGGCTCGTCTCCTCCAGGTAAGTGCTCCAAAATGATCCCCTCGGCTTCCTGATGGTGTTTAAATGGCAATTGGGGGAGGGGAGAGGCTGGTTCTTCAATGGCCATTATCTCCATTAATGGAGTGGCTCGGGTTGTGTGGAGGGGGGCTGAACCCACCCTTGGTGGCCGGGAAACGGCTGGAATCAACTCCTCTCCCCTAGAGGAGTTGATTGCAGCCATAATGGGTGGCTGTTAGTCTCCCTTGGCCGGCCTCTCACTTCCCCCTTCTCCTTCCTCATTTCTCTCTCCTCCATTATCATGGAGAGGAGCTCCTTCTCTCTCCTAGTCACCTCTGGTTGACTAGTCAACCCCACAAGCTAAAGGCAGCCCACTGGATTATGATGATCATGGGAATGGGTTTAGCCTAAGGGAGAAGTGGCTTGAGCTTGGGTTAGCCCTTTTTGGGCTAAGTTGACTTGACCCTCAATGAGGGTTGACTTGGCCAATTTGACCATCTAGGTTGACCCCATTGGGTCCTGGGTGATTCATTGGCCTCCTCTAAGGTCTATGTAGGGTTGGGTAGGGTTGACTTGGCACCTTAAAGGTCACTTGACCCTTGGTAAGGTCACTTTGACCATTTTAGGGCTAGAGTTGACTTGGGTCAACATGACCATTTGAGTTGACCCCAATGGATCCTTGGTGACCCATTGACTCCCCTTAGGGTCTAGGTAGGGTTACCCTGCACTTTGGAGGTCACATACCCTTAGTAAGGGTACTTTGACCAGATTAGGAGCTTGAGTTGACTTGGGTCAACCTGGCCTCTAGGGCTGACCCCAATGTGTCCTTAGTGACCCATTGATCCCACTTTAGGGTTAGGAGGGCATGGGTGGGGTCCTCTGGACTAGGAGTAGGTCAATTGGCCCTAAGTGGGCTAGGTTGACCTATTTAGGGCTAGGGTTGACCTTGGTCAACTGGGCCTCTTGGGTTGGCCCTAATGGGTCCTTTTGGCTCTAATGGGTCTCCCAAAATGTTTGGGAGTGTTGTGGTAGGGTCTTGGGGTCATGGTGAAGCCCCATTGTCATCCTAAACTATTGTTCAGAATTCTACTATCTGCAGACCATGGTGATCCCTACCTTGGCCTCCTATCTCTTGGCCCATTTCTGGCTTCCCAGGGTTTTGTCATGACCTAGTCATGGCCAAAACCACTCTTAGGGGTCTAGTTGGAAATGGGATGTTACAAATCCCAATAAACAAAACAAAGATTTCGTCCCCGAAATCAAGGTCGGACCTACGGGTCTTATTACCGAAGGAAAGAGTCTTGTAACATCCCATTATGACTCCTTATTTGTTAAATTTGATTTAAGGGAAAACTTAGATCTAAGACCCCTTTCGCCCAAACGGCGAACCAAAATCCCAATAAACAAAGTTAAGCCCCCAATAAACAAAGATAAGCCCCTATCTACCTAGAGCAGCCCTTAGTATACTTAAAGCAGGAAAAATAAATTAACATCTTGAGGGGTCTGAGAGGTGTACCTGACTGAATAACTCGGGGTATCTTTGTCGCATCAGGTCCTGTGGCTCCCAGGTATGCTCCTCCTGGCCGTGGTTCCTCCACAGGACCTTGACTAGAGGGACCTTCTTGCGTCGCAAGACCCGCACTCCTCGGTCGTCGATCCTCACAGGCTCCAAATGGACCGACCGGTCTGAAGCTACCGGCCCTTCCGTAGTCAGAATCTGCTGCTCCGGGCGTAATAGAGCCCTCCTCAAGGAAGAAATGTGGAAGACGTCGTGCAGCGCTTCTAGCTCTGGTGGTAACTCCAGCCGGTAGGCTAGGGGTCCGATCCGCTCCAGGATCCTGTAAGGGCCCATGTACCTAGGGCTGAGCTTCTTCCTCCGACCACGCACCCGTGAAACTCCATGCATGGGCCGGATCTTCAGAAACACCCGGTCCCCCACCTGGAACTCCACCTGCCGATGTCGGGCGTCATAATACTTGGCCTGTCTACTCTGCGCCTCGAGCATCCTGTCTCTGATCAGCCTCACTTGTGCCTCGGTGTCTTCAACAAACTCTGACCCCAATACCTTCGGATCTTCGTTCTGCACCCATGAGAGTGGGGTCCGGCATCTCCTCCCGTACAAGGCTTCGTAAGGCGCCATCCTGATGCTGGACTGGTGGCTGTTGTTATAGGAGAACTCGACAAGGGGTAAGAGTTTCTCCCACGGTTCCCCGCGATCTAAGATGCATAGCCTCAAAAGGTCCTCCAGCGTCCGGTTGGTGCGTTCTGTCTGCCCGTCTGTCTGGGGGTGGAATGCAGTGCTGAAAGTCAATCGCGTGCCTAAGTAAGCTTGCACGGACCTCCACTCCCTGGAGGTGAACCTGCCATCCCGATCCGACACTATCGTCCTGGGCACACCATGATAACGAATGAACTGCTCCACAAACTTCCGCACCAGTATTCCTACTGAATCATCCTTCCTGATCGGTATGAATCGAGCCACCTTGGTCAACCGATCGACGATTACCCAGATCGAGTCATTCCCTGTCCGAGACCGGGGAAGCCCATGTATGAAGTCCATGGCTATGTCATCAAACTTCCACTCCGGCACCGGGAGTGGCTGCAATAATCCTGCGGGGTTCCTGCACTCTGCCTTCACTAGCTGACATGCCTCACAATGGGTCACGAAGTGTGAGACATCCTTCTTCATGCCCGGCCAGTACATCGTCTTCTTCAAATCAGCCGTCATCTTTGTGATCCCCGGGTGTACAGAATACCGGCTGCAGTGCGCCTCCATCATAATATCCTCCCGGATCTGGCCTCCCTCCGGTATATACACCCGTCCTCTGAAGCACACCAGATCGTCCCTCAGTGTGTAATCTCCTGCAGTGCCTGCCTTCAGAGCTTGGAAGATGGGTTCCAACTTGGCATCCTGCCTCTGTCCCTCTCTGACCCGGTCTCTGATGTCATCGGTAACGCCTATCGCGGCCAAGTACTCCTCATAGAGCTCAGGATCATCAGACGATACCAGAGTAATGTGCATGTCCTCTAGTCTCTGCAGCAGCTCCATAGACATCAACTGAGGCTCTGCTCCTGCTGTGGCGGCTCTCCGACTCAGTGCATCTGCTACCACGTTTGCCTTCCCCGGGTGATAGTGCATCTCATACTGATAGTCAGATAGGAACTCCACCCACCGCCTTTGCCTGATGTTCAGTTCCTTCTGCGTGTCCACGTACTTAAGGTTCTTATGATCGGAATATATATCACAGTGGACTCCATAAAGGTAGTGCCGCCATATCTTCAGTGCGAATACAACTGCCCCCATCTCAAGGTCATGTACTGGGTAGTTCTTCTCATGGGTCTTCAGCTGGCGGGAGGCATAAGCTATGACGTGTCCGTTCTGCATCAGCACCGCTCCCATCCCCTGATATGATGCGTCGGTGTAGACCTGAAATCCCTCCCTCCCCGAGGGGAGAGTGAGAATGGGAGCCGAGGTCAGCCGATCCTTCAGCTCCTGGAAAGCTGTCTGGCACTGCGGGGTCCACACGAACGGTGCCTCCTTCTTCGTCAAGGATGTGAGCGGGAGGGCGATTCGAGAGAATCCCTCTACGAACTTCCGGTAATAACCGGCAAGTCCTAGAAAACTCCGTACGTCAGTGGCTGTTTTCAGCTACGGCCACTCCGAAATAGCTCGAATCTTTGCCGGGTCCACTGCCAGCCCGGCTCCGCTGATAATGTGACCTAAGAAAGCCACCTCCTTCAGCCAGAACTGACACTTACTGAACTTCGCATAAAGATGATGCTCCCGCAGTCTCTCCAGGGCCAATGCTAGATGTCGTGTGTGCTCCTCCTCCGTCTTAGAATAGATAAGGATGTCGTCTATGAACACTATGACGAACACATCCAAATAAGCCTCGAAGACCCGGTTCATGAGGCTCATAAACGCTGACGGAGCATTCGTGAGCCCGAAGGGCATCACGATGAACTCATACAATCCATATCGGCTACTAAAGGCCGTCTTCGGAATATCCTCCTCCTGGATCCGCAGCTGGTAATAGCCTGACCTCAAGTCCAGCTTCGAAAAATAATGGGCTCCCTCCAGCTGATCGAACAACTCGTCTATCCTGGGGAGCGGATAGGTATTTCGGACGGTCAGCCTGTTTAGTGCTCGATAGTCGATGCACAGGCGTAAAGTACCGTCCTTCTTCTTCACGAATAGGACAGGAGCTCCCCATGATGAGGAACTCGGCCTAACAAATCCTGCTTCCACCAGCTCCTGCAACTGTGTCCGAAACTCCGCCAATTCCTTCGGGGCCATCCGATAAGGGGCCTTGGATACCGGCTTAGCCCCTGGTACCAACTGAATCTGGAAGTCCTTTTCCCTATGCGGAGGTAGTCCTGGCAGCTTATCCGGAAAAATGTCGGCGTAGTCACGAACCACCGGAATATTAGCAATCAGGTCCTTCTCCTCAGTCATCTCGAACAATACTTGATATACCTCGTCCCCTTGCATATGAGCCTTAATGGCCTGAATAGATGAAAGCAAGCGACGGGAGACCGGTGTAGTACCTTCGAACGTTGCATAAGTATCGCCGTGGCTGAGCACGACCCTCCCTGCCGGGCAATCAATCTGGGCATGGTTCCAGACAAGCCATGTCATGCCCAAGACGAGGTCGAAGTCCGGCATCCTCAGGATCGTCGCCGGGGCCTCGAGTGTCAACCCGTCTATGGTAACCTCCAGGAGGCACTTTTCTGTGGACTGGATCTCCATCCCATTGGGGAGGTGCACCCTCCTGGGTAGTCCCGTATAACAACGAATCTGATCCAGGTCCTTGACGAAATCCTCCGACACAAAGTTGTGCGATGCACCCGTGTCGAACAGGGTGTGGGCAGGCTTGCCGCACACCATCACCATTCCTAAATCAGTTGAAAGAAATTCTAGTGTAAGGTTTTCTAACCTAGGTTGTGTAGTAGTTCTATCAACGCTTAATACGAGCAAGGAATAATTCCAAAAATTAAGATTACTCTCATACCTGCAATAACCCTGTCCGGGTTCCGGGGCTGTGCTAAGTCCAGAGCGTAAATCTGCTCCCCATTCTGCCTGCGGTCGCCTCCCTGGTAACCACGTCCTCGGCCGCGTCCTCGGCCTCCGAAATGCTGGGCCGGTGGGCCACCCCGTGGTGCTGGAGGTGGTGCCCCCCTCATAGGGCAATCTCTCCGGAGGTGTCCCACCTGGTGACAGTGGAAGCACTCCGGCGGGGGATACGCCATACCCCGGGGTCTCTGCATCTCCTGGACCTGGAGAGGTTGAGGGGCCAAGACCACCTGCTCTCTCGGCTCCTGCCTTAACTCCTGACGAGGCTGCTCCTCTGCCCTTCTTCCATCTGGTACGATGCCTCGCCGCTGATCATTTCGGGCCCTCCGGCCCTGGTCCTCCGTTTGCCGTTTCCGGCCCCGGGTGGTGTGCCAGTCGGCCTCAATCCTCTTCGCCATCTCTAAAATCCGGGAGATGGGCCCGTCAGAGACAAAAAGCAAAGCCTCTCTCAACTCCTCTTTTAGGCCCTTATAAAACCTCTTGACGTACCCTGCTTCATCCAGCTGATAAGAGCCCGCATATCGGGCCAAATGATCGAACTCTCGGTGGTACTCCACCACTGTCCTGGTGCCCTGCCTCAGCTGCAAGAAACGCTCCTCCAACTCGTCCCTGGCCGACTGAGGAACAAAGTGCTCCAGCAGCGTGGCCCTGAACTCTTCCCAGGTGATTTCTGCAATCTCTCTATCCGCAAAGGTCGTGTCCAACAGCGTCTTCCACCACCGCTTGGCATGTGACTCCAAGCAAGATACCACTAGGGCCACCCTCTCCTCCCAAGGGCATCGTATCCCAGTCAACATCTCGTACATCACATCCAGCCACTCCTCTGTCCGTACTGCCGACTCCGTCCCCAAGTAAGATGGGGGAGAGAGTCCTCGGAAGGTGCTCATCCAGTTGGCCCCTGGGTTTGGCTGCTGGACTAGGGCTTGCTGAGCTCGGAAGGCCTCAAGGATAGCTGTAAGGGTCTGCCCCATGTCTGACTGGAGGAAAGGTGTGGGGACCATGGGAGGTGGTGCAATGTCTGGAGTCTGCTGAGCTCCACCTTGTGGGGTGGGCTGAGCTGGGGGCTGCAAAATGAAGTACATTAGTAGACAATCGACTCAATGCCTAATGAAAGTGGACAACTTACATGTGATTTCCCCTGTATGGGCACACCACTGCTTCCGCTGCTTAGTTTGTCCCCAAACTAAACCCGCGCGGGGGTGACCCAGGGTTGTGGACGGCTACTTTTCGATCGAGGTTTCCTCTGATACCACTTGTAAGACCCCTTTTTTTTTCCTTTTTGACACCGGGGTCTTAGGCCCAGAACCGCCGTTTTGCGGTGACTCCTTCACGCCCTGAAGGGTCATCACCACAAAGCGCCGATTCTGCCGGCCAATTCGATCACATAAAAGTAGCATAATGAAGTAAAATGAAAAACTATCTGTCCACAGAGAATCACATGACATATATAAATATAACTCCACGAAGGGAGTGTCCACAGAAGATAACATCAGAGTAGCAAAATACGGGCTTATGCCCGGTACAACATATCCTCACTACAAAATCACTCATGCGGAAGCAAAAGCTGAAAAACTACTCAGGGTCGAGACTCACAGTCCCGGCTGTATGAACTCCGGAGCTAGACTGCCCCACCTCCAAGCGCACCGGCCTCTGGGGCTGCTCCTCCATGCTGGTCTCCACGATCCCCTAAATGATGCGGTTCGAAAACCGTTAGTCTAAAAGACTAAGTCCTATCATCCCCCACCCCTTCCCCCACGGCTCCTAGGCACCGAGCGGAGAGGAAGAAAGGGAGGACTTGAAGGTGGAGAATATCAAAAGCAGATGGCAGCGGTCCTATTCTAGCAAGTTCTATAGCATATAAAGACAATAAAATGTAAGCTGAAATGTAACCTTCACTTATGTGGAAAAACACATAAGCCAAGGGGTCTCTTGCAAGGCTCCCATCGTATAAAAAGTCCCATACCGATTTATACGTTGGGGTGTCGGTGGTCAAACAGCAGTAACTAAATATATCAAAATTAACCTTAATTTATAAACTTGCCCACACAAGCTTATAGACTAAGGGGTCGTTTTGCAGGTCCTAAAGTATAAGCGTCCCATTCCACTTATACTTTAGGTGTCAAGGTTTAAGGTAACGATTATGCTATGACATGCAAGTGGGTATGATGGATCATGCAAGTGCAACGCACACACCCGACTCTGTGCACACAGACCTTTAGTTCCCCCTTTCTGGAGCCGTAACCTCCCAGGATACCTCCGTAGTGGCAGACGGAAGCGGTGGGTTGGGCCTCGCCCACCTCTAAACCAGTAAAGCACTACCGGTCAGACCTATCGTACGCCTCAACGCTTGGTGCACGAAGCGGACTCCTGCGTACTCTTGCCGGCTGGCGCACCGGACTTCTGTTGGCGAAGTGCTAACCACACTTGCCGAGTCAACGTATTGGCGTCGGTGCATCGACCCTCCAATACCGAAGACCCACCACCTTAATTTACTTTCCTTTTATGCACATGCAAATTTAGCGTGATCAAAACCCGAGCCGAAGCTCCCCGGACCAACACGTCCGTCACAAACAATCGAGCCGAAGCTCCCAGCTAACATCCCGTGCCATCAGTGTCTGTGAAATGTGCAACCCTAATTACTAAGTTACTCTTTTCAGCTTGTTAAACAGTTTACGTTAACCCAGGACTGCCCCCGGTATTCCCTGTGAAGGGCTCTCAAGGGGCACTAGGAACTGTGTTGGGATTACGCCCAGCGTTCCCTTTCGCAAGGTACTTATTTTATTATTGGTTGATCCCCTTACCCATTATTTTCTCATGTTTCGATACGCTAATCCTAGGGTGATTTGACTCCAACTCTCCTTGGGTAGGACGATCTTTCGTCGGACCCGAACGCCTTTAAACCCTAGACAAAACCACACCCTACTCACTCATCTTCCAAAGATGCAGCCCATTCCACTTGTCCTTACAGCAAACCATCAAGACCCATCATACGTGCCCTAATTCATATCCAAATGAAATCCTGCAGTTTTGCTATATGCAGACCACTTAAGCTACGTGACCCGTAAAAAGGGAAGTACATGAAATACTCATCCAGTACCCTCATGATAATTATCAGAGGTCTATTATGATAAATATAGACTAAATTCAGAAAATCATATTTTTCCCAATTAATCTACTATTTATTGAATTTTCCTCAAAAACTAGGCCATAGTCAATTTGAACATGAACCATAAGATTTTCTCAGGTAATGGCCTCCTAAAATTTGTATTCACTAAATAACAGAGAAATATCATTGGTTGCCAATTTTCATAATTTTCCAGATAATTCTTGACCTCTAAAGGATTTATTAAAATAATTCCTAAAATCAAATATAATGAAGGAAGTGCCACATATATGTCTCCAATAATTATGTAAAAATTACTAGGGCTTCATAGGGAACTAGAAACATCATGATGAAGAAATTAGAATTTTTCAGACAATCTAAAAGTCATTATTAAATTTCCCAAGGTTCCATGGAATTAAATAATTAAAGAAGCAACTACTAAATATCATTCTTCAAAAATTTCATAAAAATTTACAGAGATGGGTATCATGACTATAAGCCCCTTTGCTAAGTTTTATCAAGTTTAAACAAGTATAGTTCTCTGCAAAAATTCTTAAGTGGAAATTATAAAATATGACCTTGTGAATAAAGTACCAAAATATTCATCCAAAATTTATTATAAAATTTCCAGAGACATGTATGCCCTAAGCAACTACCCATTCAAAATCTCAGGCCTTTTCAGATAGTTTTGGTATTAGATCTTATGGTTTCAAAGCTAGTGCCCTAAACTAGGGTTATGGATTTAAGGGGTCTTAAGTCTTCCAAATGCCCTAAAATTTTAACCACAGGACCATAGTAACCCTATGGACATCATTCCCAAGTTTCAAGTCCATCCAAGGTCTTTTGACCCCAATTTCTTCAAACCCTAGAAATTTACCCTAAAGGGCCTTCCCTAACATTCTAGGGCTACCCTAGTCCAATCCACTCCAAACTCCATAAGTGAGTGTAAAAAGTCAAATTATATCTGTGGCCAAAATTTCAGCCTCTGTTGAGGTGATTTGGTCACTCAAAACCAAAAGTGCAACTTTTGACCAAAATGCCCTTCATAGGGTATAAATAGGGTTGGGTCAAAACCTATTCAAACTCATCCAATCTAAATGAAATTTCATACAGGAACCTAATTGGAGCCCAGGGACCACTCACCAAAATTTGGGAGGGTTTGGATGTGTTTAGGGCACCTATTTAATTTATCTAATGATTATTAAATTTTTACCAAAACTATAGAAATATTTTCCCCAAAAATTCCCATTTTTTGGCAGGCCCTAGGTATGTCTAGGATAGACTCTCTGCCAAAATTTCAGCCAATTTGGGCTTGGGGTGAAGAGTGGGCACTCAATTTAGTGACTGCCTAGCCCTAAGGGTATGTCCCACCAAAATGGGTGCCCTGGTCTATCCAGTGTCCCAAAAGGGTCCAAACAATTTTTGCTGCAAACTAGACACCCTAAGCTACAATGTTCATGTTGGGCAAATTTCCATTCAGGGTCCCTAAGTATTTTTAAACATTAATTACATTAAATACATCCAGTGTGACAGAAATGAAATAATTTTTATTTAATTCCTATAGTATTTGATCTGATGCCGCACGAATCTTGGCGCAGATCGACGGCATCTGGTCATCGTCCCCACTGAGCCAACGGCTGGGATTGGTTCTGCCTGGAGCGATTTCCAAGCTCTGCCGCCGGCAATCCAGCCCCTTCCCCGGCCGGCCACCGCCACCAACACCTCCGTCGAGGTGGTGGCTATCGTCAGACGGCGGCTCCGCCGCCGGAGAGGCGTTTTCCGGCGGATTAAGCAAGAATTTTTCTTGCCGAAACCAGGAGAAATCCCGGATTCGATCGGGCTCAATTGAGCCCGAAACTCAAGCCTAAGGATTCCTAGGATCTACCCGCGAGTTAAGGAGAGGAGGAGGACCTTCCTGGCGGCCTGGATGCGAGAGGAGCGGCGGGATGCCATTGGCGACGGCGGCGGCGCTCGGCTTCTGCAACTGCACAGTGGAAGGGCTCGTCTCCTCCAGGTAAGTGCTCCAAAATGATCCCCTCGGCTTCCTGATGGTGTTTAAATGGCAATTGGGGGAGGGGAGAGGCTGGTTCTTCAATGGCCATTATCTCCATTAATGGAGTGGCTCGGGTTGTGTGGAGGGGGGCTGAACCCACCCCTTGGTGGCCGGGAAACGGCTGGAATCAACTCCTCTCCCCTAGAGGAGTTGATTGCAGCCATAATGGGTGGCTGTTAGTCTCCCTTGGCCGGCCTCTCACTTCCCCCTTCTCCTTCCTCATTTCTCTCTCCTCCATTATCATGGAGAGGAGCTCCTTCTCTCTCCTAGTCACCTCTGGTTGACTAGTCAACCCCACAAGCTAAAGGCAGCCCACTGGATTATGATGATCATGGGAATGGGTTTAGCCTAAGGGAGAAGGGCTTGAGCTTGGGTTAGCCCTTTTTGGGCTAAGTTGACTTGACCCTCAATGAGGGTTGACTTGGCCAATTTGACCATCTAGGTTGCATTGGGTCCTGGGTGATTCATTGGCCTCCCCTAAGGTCTATGTAGGGTTGGGTAGGGTTGACTTGGCACCTTAAAGGTCACTTGACCCTTGGTAAGGTCACTTTGACCATTTTAGGGCTAGAGTTGACTTGGGTCAACATGACCATTTGAGATGACCCCAATGGATCCTTGGTGACCCATTGACTCCCCTTAGGGGTAGGGTTACCCTGCACTTTGGAGGTCACATACCCTTAGTAAGGGTACTTTGACCAGATTAGGGCTTGAGTTGACTTGGGACCTGGCCTCTAGGGCTGACCCCAATGTGTCCTTAGTGACCCATTGATCCCACTTTAGGGTTAGGAGGGCATGGGTGGGGTCCTCTGGACTAGGAGTAGGTCAATTGGCCCTAAGTGGGCTAGGTTGACCTATTTAGGGCTAGGGTTGACCTTGGTCAACTGGGCCTCTTGGGTTGGCCCTAATGGGTCCTTTTGGCTCTAATGGGTCTCCCAAAATGTTTGGGAGTGTTGTGGTAGGGTCTTGTCATGGTGAAGCCCCATTGTCATCCTAAACTATTGTTCAGAATTCTACTATCTGCAGACCATGTGATCCCTACCTTGGCCTCCTATCTCTTCACTTCCCAGGGTTTTGTCATGACCTAGTCATGGCCAAAACCACTCTTAGGGGTCTAGTTGGAAATGGGATGTTACAGACACAGCTCCTTGTGTCGACACTTTCTGTCTGGTGTTCAGCATCCCTGGTGTCGACACAATGACTCCAAGTGTCGACACAGCTTGCCTGGGTGTCGACATAAGTCTTTTTAAGTGTCGACAGACACATGGACTTAGAAACTTTTTCATCATTTCCTGCAAATACTTAACCTGCATAAGTAAACTCAAAACACATCAAATACATTTTGATGTATATCATTGAATTGGGTGGGCTTCTTCAAATCAGGTACATTTAGACCAATTTACCCAACACGATCGCCTGCTCCAACGGTTCTGATTCCATGACAAAGTCCACGGACGACGTTTCATGACGACCCACAGCACAAGCATGGCGGAGCGGCATCACTCAGCTTTCCCTGCAAAATAAAGCCGGGGAAGTACCTATTTTTCAATTCTGTCTTTCATTTCTGTACTTTACTTTTCTCTCGTTCTCCGACCTCCTTCTCCATTGAGGACAATGTAGATTTTAAGCTTGGGGGATGAGTTCCTCCTTTTTGCTTTTTGTAAATATCCAAAAAATCCAAAAAAAATCAAAAAAAAAAAAATATATATATATATATATAGCTGCATTTTGGTATTTCAATAAGTACCCCATGTTTATGTTTTGTTTTTCTCAAACTTCTTAATAAACAACGTAGTTAATTATAATTTTTCTAATCATTTTTTAATCATATTTCACAAGTAAAATGTTGGTCATGTTGTGTTTCTAATTCACGGTAGCATGTTAAGGTAAAATATTTCTCTAAAACGTGCATTTCTATTATGGTTTTCCGTTCTTTATTTTCTTTACTTTCTCTAAAAATTTATCATCCACTATTTTCCTTTTCGTCTTTAGATAATTTTTGTAAGAATAAATTTTGAATAACGTAGTAGATATGAACGATCCAAGTCACATATTATTTTTATTTTCAAGATAATTTCATCAATCTTCTTTTATTATCTCGAACTTGCTTTTTGAAATTTATTGACTCTATGTTTTAAATAAATTTAAAAAAAAGCGTGAAAATGATTTAGGCCATTTTTGTTTGCGTTTGAGCTTTCCTGCCAACCTAAAATCTTTTACCACTAGTTAGCCGCTTTTGAGCCTTTTTTCCAAATTCATTTGATAACTCCACACAGCATTTCATTTTCACCAAAGCCCAAATTCCTACCTATCTAATCACGCTAATTTTTTTGATAGGAAATTTTGTGTTATCTTTGGAGAAATTGTTGAAAAAAGTGTACTCAAAAGCAATGTATTGAAAAAAAAAAGAGAAAAAAATGAATGAAAATAATAATAATAACAAAAAGAGATAAATAATCATAAAGAAAAAAAATTTATTTATACATATTTTGTTTAAAATAAATTTTTTTTTTTGAAACTCGTTGTTTTGGTTTAGTGTGATTTTTAAGCCTCCATGTTTATATTTGAATTCCACGCCTATTCATATTCCTAAACCAAACGTTTCGGTCCTATTAAGTTCTTTTGATTCACGCCTTTTTTTTAATTTTATTTAACAACTAAGAAAAGAAGAAGAGTAAATCAGTTTTAGTTTTGGATTTAAACTTAGATTTTTGTTATTTAATTGATATAATTATAATGCGTTGCTTGGATCTAGTAATAACTCAATACGTTCTTTTCATTTTCATTGCCTTGCTCAAATCTATTTAAAGAATTTCGTCAAAATTCTGGATGATTTATTTTATTAAGTAAAGTTTATAAAAGTTAAACCATACCTAAATAATTGTTTTAGATTTACGTTTTACATTCTCCCTGCCAAGAATTTCGCATAGTACTTGTGTAAGTATGATTAAAATTTTTTGAATTAGTCACTTTTTATGATTAGCTAGTCTTTATATCTTTGATTGGGGACAAGCAAAACTTAAGCTTGGGGGAATTTGATAATACGTTTTGCATTCAATTTCATTAGGATATTTTAGCGGTTTTAAAGCAAATCATGTCTTGTAAAGTACTTATTTTGATTCCCCTTTGTATATATTTTTGTCGCTAATGCATTTTTTCTGCTTTTTGCAGGTTTTCACGGCTTTCAGCCGAATATTACTGTGACACGCCCCAAGGTCACGCCCTACCAGGGCGTGTACCTAGGGCGTGTCACCCAGAGGAATGAAGCAATTGGTACGAAACTGCATTCTGTGGAAACTTAATGTACACGCCCTCGGTCACGCCCGTGTCACATCCGACACGGGCGTGTTCTAGAGGCGTGTCCCCAGGTTCCGAGGAATCGCCGTAGCGCACTCGTTTTTCCCGCTCCACCGTCGCACCGAAAGTGTCACGCCCCAGGGTCACGCCTGACCCGGGCGTGACATATGGGCGTGTACTTCAGCAATTCCGCCCATCACCTCCAGCATTCAATTTCAGCTCAATAAAGTCACGCCGCAAAGAACACGCCCCAGGTACACGCCCTACCAGGGCGTGACTTGTGGGCGTGTACCTCAACTACTTCGTCAGAATTCAATTCCTGCCCGAAAAAGTCGCGCCGAATGTGTCACACCCCAGGGTCACGCCCGACCAGGGCGTGACAGGGGGGCGTGACCCGACCCGAAAAATTCTATAAATAGAGCCAAACTCTAAGGGTTCAGGGACACTTTTCGGATTGAGAGGGGAGGTTCTGTCGTTTGTATTTTTGAACTTTTTAAGCATGTCTTTTCATTTTTAGTTCGTAGCCCTAGCTTTATGCTTTTCCTGTATTAGCTCCTAGCTTCTTTCTGTAGTATGATGCTAATAATAGAGTAGTTTACTTTCCATGCACTTGTAATCTCTAGTTTTCAAGCTGTAAGATCTCTGTTTCCATTAATAAAAAGTGTTGTTTTCTTTTACGTTTCTGCTCTGTTTTCATTTTCTTCTTCTACTCATCCCCCATCTTCCACCTCACCATGATTAACTAATCCTCCATGTACTCGATCTTAATGATCCGAGGTTCGAGTGATTAGGTTATGATGCTTTGAATCTTACCTTTTCTTTTTAGGGTTTAGCTTTGAATTACTCTTGATTTATCACGGGTTGGAGGTATATCATCGATATATACTCTCCACCTTTGCTTTCATTCTGGGCTAGCCGAGAGGCCAAAGTTTGAAATGAGCACTCAAGAGAAAAGGGAGTTGTTCGCACCCCTCGAGAGAGGCAGACGTTCAAATCTCCCGGATTGGAGTAAAATCCAATAGCGGGGTTCACCACGTAAAGCGAATTTTAGGCCTCCGATTTAGGCGAGAGTCGGTCGGACCTTCCTAAACTCAGTTAGGCACGGCCTTCGAGAGAAGCGTGTCAATATTCATGGAACCTCCACGGTCAAGGACCTTTACCCTAATTAGCTTAGGTTTATTTATCGTATTTTTCTAACCACTCTTGCCGAGGTGATTTCTGATCGAGTGCATTTTCCCCTTCATCGTTACTAAGCTTAAGTTAATCGCTCTTTTAGCTCTCTTTAACTTTTCATGCAAGTAGCTCTCTTTCATTGCAAGTAGTTCTCTTCCTTTAGCACGTTTAGCTTTCTTCTAAAAAAACTTAATTTTTTCGTCGATAAAATAATAGATTTCGTGTGAGTAAGCTTACTCAACTGTTCCCGGATTTCAATACGACACTTTTGTCCCCTAGCTGCATTTCGATAGGTATACTTGCCTTGATGAATTGTTAGTTTGGTTATTTTCTCCTTGCAGATATCTAAGAGACAATCACACCTTGATATTTAAAAAATATTGTACTATTACTCGATAGGTACGTTTGCCTTAAATCACAGTATATAAGTAAAAAGATATAGAACGCACAAAAGCATAGTTTCTTCATCGAACTTAATTTTCAATTTAAACTGTCTCCAAAGCTAGTTTTTACTTAGCACCAGTGTCGGTTGCAGCTCCTCTGTTGTCTCAAGATGACAAGTTTGGATCCCGTAAAAACTTTTTTTGGGAAGCCGCTGGGGAATGCCCTGCAAGAGTTTTGAATTTTCATGGAAAGTTATCCATATCATCCTGCTCCTGCAGTTGCTTCTCCTACAACTGCTTTTCATTCTTATTCTCCAGCGTTTTTTGTATCTGTAAACTACGCTCCTCCTTATCCTACCTTTCCTTATGCACTTGAGGTATTAGAGGATCCATCTCCATTCATAGACAATGTTTTACAAGAGCCAACTCCTATTCACTTCAGAGAGCCATGATTACCAGTGTTTATCGGAGAGTCTGCCCCAGTTACTCGCGTGCAAGCATTTGAGTCTACTATCACTTTGAAGACTTCCACTTATGCGACTAAGTGCAAACTTCCCGTGACATCCTTAGATGAACAAGCACGGGAGTGGTTCTACGGTCTTTCCACCCTTCAATTATCTTCTTCATTGATCTTCGAAGAGAACCTTTGCAATGGTTCTCTACTTATAAGAAGATAAAAAGTGGCCCGGATGCTTTATTTGAAAACAAGCTATGCGATAATGAGACTTGAGACCTCTTCATTGAACGCTATCAGAAAGAGATTTTGGAAGTCCAAAATGTCAATCCAGAACTGTACAGGGTTTTTTGATCAGCGGCTTGAGAGAAGGTCCTCTCAAATTCGAATCTAACGTCTGAATGTTAAAAACTTAGCAAAAAATGATTAGTCTCACTAACATGTACATTCGAGGTGAGAAAAGCAATACAAATTATGTTTCAAAGCTTACAAAAGATTCTCCTTCTTTTGTTACTTCAGCTGAACGACCAGCATGGTCTCCTCCGTGAGATTTTTTTGCCTCGTGCTCAGAGGGAAAGGTATTTCAACCATCGTCGTCACCCTTTCCTAGGCCAAGATCAATTTAAGAATTAAAGAATAGCACTACGCATTGAGCCTACTTATCCAATTCCAACTTCGTACGCTGCTCTAATATATCGGCGGTAGTATGATCACCCGCAAGACACTAAGATGATCATGGAAATGGTAAAAGACCACCTGTTGGGTCTGGCGTTCCTTCACTTGACCCGTGGCGTTCTTCTACTTATTTAAGAAATTAAGTAGCACCCTTTCCAACAGTCCGGGCATTTGGTGAAGTTGGGTATGAGCTTGATCCTTCAATTGGTATCAGAGGAGGTCATGGGTTCAAGACCGGGGGAGCGCTATTAAATCCTGATTTTTCCCTTCTACCTGTGTGGGTTCCGCGTGTCATGCAACCGTGGACATGTGGTAACCCCACCTCTGAGCCGTGCAACCGTGAACATGTGGTAACCCCACCTCTGAGCCGTGTGGGCCATGTGGTAACCCCACCTCTGAGCCATGTGGGCCTTGTAGTAACTCCACCTCTGAGCGGACAGGTTGTGCTGGACGCCGAGGGGGGGGGGATTGTTGGGTCCGACGTTCCTTCAGTTGACCCGTGGCGCTTTGCTACTTATTTAAGAAATTAAGTAGCGCCCTCTCCAACCGTCTGGGCTTTTGGTGCAGTTCGGTATGCGCTTGATCCTTCAATTGGTATCAGAGGAGGTCACGGGTTCAAGACCGGGGGAGCGCTATTAAATGTTGACTTTTCCCTTCTACCTGTGTGGGTCCGGCGGGTCAGGCAACCGTGGACATGTGGTAACCCCACCTCTGAGCCGTGCAACCGTGGACATGTGGTAACCCCACCTCTGAGCCGTGTGGGCCATGTGGTAACCCCACCTCAGAGCCGTGTGGGCCATGTGGTAACCCCACCTCTGAGCCATGTGGGCCATGTGGTAACTCCACCTCTGAGCCGACGGGTTATGCTGGACGCCGGGGGGATTGTTGGATCCGGCGTTCCTTCACTTGACCCGTGACGCTCTTCTACTTATTTAAGATATTAAGTAACACCCTTTCCAACAGTCCGGGCTTTTGGTGTAGTTGTGTATGCGCTTGATCCTTCAATTGGTATCAGAGCCGATGGGTTGTGCTGGACGTCGGGGGGGGGGGGGGGGGGGGGGGGGGCGATTGTTGGGTCCGGCATTCCTTCACTTGACCCATGGCGCTCTTCTACTTATTTAAGAAATTAAGTAGCACCATTTCCAACATTCCAGGCTTTTGGTGCAGTTGGGTATGCGCTTGATCCTTCAATTGGTATCAGAGGAGGTCACAGGTTCAAGACCGGGGGATCGCTATTAAATCCTGATATTTCCCTTCTACCTGTGTGGGTCCGGTGGGTCAGGCAACCGTGGACATGTGGTAACCCCACCTCTGAGACGTGCAACTGTGGACATGTGGTAACCCCACTTCTGAGCCGTGTGGGCCATGTGGTAACCCCAACTCTGAGCAATGTGGGTCATGTGGGCCATGTGGTAACTCTACCTCTGAGCCGACAGGTTGTGCTGGTCGCCAGGGGGTATTGTTGGTTCCTGCGTTCCTTCACTTGACCCGTGGTGCTTTGCTACTTATTTAAGAAATTAAGTAGCGCCCTCTCCAACAGTCTGGGCTTTTGGTGCAGTTGGGTATGCGCTTGATCCTTCACCACCTTCTCAGCCTGCGGATCCAAAGTTTAAAGGCTTTGATCAATACTGCAAGTATCATATGTAACATCCCATTTCCAACTAGACCCCTAGGAGTGGTTTTGTCCATGACTAGGTCATGACAAACTCTAGGAAGCCATGAATGGGCCAAGAGATAGGAGACAAAATGTGGAAAATCATCATGGTCTGCAAATAGTAGAACTCTGAACAATGGTTTAGGATGACCATGGGCTACACCTTGACCCCAAGACCCTACCACAACACCCCCTAATACCTTGGGAGGCCCATTAGAGCCATAAGGACCCAATGGGGTCAACCAAAGAGGCTCAGTTGACCAAGGTCAACCCTAGCCCTAAATGAGTCAAACTAGCCTATTTAGGGTCAATTGACCTACTCCTAGACTAGAGGACCCCACCTATGCCCTACTAACCCTAAAGTGAGGTAAATGGGTCACTAAGGACATATTGGGGTCAGCCCTAGAGGCCAGGTTGACCCAAGTCAACTCAAGCCCCTAATCTGGTCAAAGTACCCTTACTAAGGGTATGTGACCTCCAAAGTGCAAGGTAACCCTACATAACCCTACCTAGACCTTAGGGGAAGCCATGGGTCACCAAGGACCCAATGGGGTCAACCCAAATGGTTATGTTGACCCAAGTCAACTCTAGCCCTAAAATGGTCAAAGTGCCCTTACCAAGGGACATGTGACCCCCAAGATGCCCAACCAACCCTATTCAAGTCTTCCTAGACCTTAAGGGAGTCCAATGGGTCACTAAAGACCCAATGGGGTCAACCCAGATGATCAAATTGACCCGGGTCAACCCTAATTTAAGCCAAGTCAAACCTAGCCCAAAAGGGCTAACCCAAGCCCAAGCCACTTCTTCCTTAGGCTAACCTCACTTTCATGATCATCATGACTAAGTGGGCTGCACTTAGCCTATGGGGTTGACCAGTCAACCAGGGTGACTAGGAGAGAGAAGGGAGCTTCCCTCCATGTTAATGGTGGAGAGAGAAGATGGGGGAGAGGAAGGGGAGAGTGAAGCCGGCCAAGGGAGGCTAACAGCCACGTTTAATGGCTTCAATCAACTCCTCTAGGGAAGAGGAGTTGATTCCAGCCATTTCCCGGCCACCAAGGGGTGGATTCAGCCCCCTCCACTCAACCCGAGCCACACCATAAATGGTGTTCATGGGCATTGAAGAACCAGCCGCCCCCTCCCCAATTGCCATTTAAACACCATCAGTGGGTAGAGGGGAACATTTTCGAGATGTTACCTGGAGAAGACATGCCGTCCCACTGTGCTGTTGCAGAAGCCGAGCACCGCCGCCGTCAACAATGGCATCCCGCCGCTCCTCCCGCATTCAGGCCGCCAGGAAGGTCCTCCCCCTCTCCTTAACTCACGGGTAGATCATAGGTCTCCTTAGGTTTAAGTTTCGGGCTCAATTGAGCCCAATCAAAACCAAGATTTTCATGGTTTTCAGCAAGAAATGATCCTGCTATAACCGCCGGAAAACGCCTCTCCGGCGGCAGAGCCTCCGCCTGGCGATAGCCACCACCTCAACGGAGGTGGTGGTGGCGGTGGCCGGTCGGGGAAGGGGCTGGATCGCCGGCGGCAGAGCTTCGAAGCGGCTCCAGGCGGGATGGATCCTGGCTATTGGCTCAAGGAGGAAGATGAAGGGATCCCGTCCCTTTTGCTTCAAGATCCGTGCTATTATATGATTAAACTATAGGATATTATATGTGGATAATTTGATTTATGTCACAGTTTTGGTATTATTTGGATTTAATTTGTAAAAATACCTAGGCTCACCTGGTGGGAAAACATCCAACATGAAAGTTGTAGTTCTTTGTGTCTACGTTAGTTGAAAATTTGTTTGAACCCATTTGGGTGCATGGTCTGACCAGGGCACCCATTTTGGTGGGACATGTACTTAGGGCTAGGCAGTCATTAAACTGAGTTCCCACACTTCATCCCTGGTCCAAATCAATTGAAATTTTGGCAGGAAGCCTAACCTAGCTATACCTAGGGCCTGCCCAAAACTCAGAAATTTTGGAAACACTTTTCCTAAATGTTGAAACCGAAATCCGGTCTCCCGTGGAGTTCGACCCTTGGGGAAGGGGTGGTCTCGCGCCTACTTCGCTCCTGCAAGAAAAACAACAAAGAAAGCAAGGTGAAACAGACCCAAGGGCTCGGCAGGGAGGTCCCACCACAAACCGGAAGATCTCAGAGCGCTTCCCCTCCTTAGCCAGAAGCCGAGCTAAGGTACCCTCAGAAAGCACTCGAAGAATGGGGCAGGAGAGTACAGGGAAGAACCTGCTTTCTGAGGGTACCCCTTGGGTTCTATTTATAACTTTTGAAATCCGGACTACCAATAACCAAAAGAACTGACCTGAAATTACCAGAAAACCCTTGGTTGGGTCTGCTAACAGCCAAACTCTGTTGTTTTGAAGGGCTATGGGCAGACCAGCGGGGGTAAAACAGTAAAAAGTACCTCAACCATCCAGGCGAGCTGGGGGGCTTTGGTTACCTCGACATTTTCTGCTCGCCTGTTGTTGCCGAGCTCCACTGCGAGGGTGCGAGTTGTGTGTCGCTCGGCGAATGCCGAGCTCGGGGTCACCGATCGTCGATCTCTGGCCGACGGATGCTGAGCTCGGGCTCGGCCCCTTTACTGTCGAGCTCGCCTATTGCCCTCAGTCCGATCTGCCTATACCCTGGTGACCTTGCTCGCCGGACACGTGGTTGTACACAATCCCCGCTCTTTTCGAGCTTGTCAAAGCTCGGAAAGAAACAACCAACCCTGAGTGTGCGGCGAGCACTGGTTGGCGAGTTGGAGGGAATCTTCTGGTGGGGGCCACCTGTGGCTATATATATATGTGCACCTGCCCAGCTGCCTGGCTCTTTCCATTCCTTCTGTTGCCTTGCCAAGATGCCTCTTCCCAAGGAGATCCAAGAGTGCATAGACCGAGACCGCCAGGACTCCGCGGCTCGCGTTGCCGCCCTGACGGCGGTCCCCGCGAAAGCTCCCAAAACCGATCCTGCCGAGCCCAGTTCCAAGAAGTCAAAGCCATTCCCTGAAGCGGCCGAGCCCATTTTCAACGACCTGAGGGCCACCCTGGCTCGCGAGACCGGCTCTTCCACCCGAACCATTCTAGAGAAGGATAGAGAGGTTGTCGTGGTTGGCGACGACCTGGACGGTCAACCAGATGGCGAGGGCGTCGTGCCGCGAGACCCCACGCCGCGAGGTGAGGCCACGCTCGCCGCCTCGCGATTCTCGGCGCCGGACAGCCATCCCCGGGATCCACCGGTTCTCTTTGGGATCCTACCTGTGAGCTCGCAGAGGCCAAATTCGCCAGCGGGCTCCCCCCCTCCTCGACAAATTGATGCGGCCGCAGGGGAGGGTTTTGGGACCATTCCCACCCCGGGATTCGAGGTCATCTCGCTGGGGGCTCGCGGCCTTGGTCGCGGGAAGGTTCTGAGGTTCATCCCTCCCCGCATATCTTTTGAAATGCCGAGCTCTTCGGGTCAACCTCGCTTGACTCCTTGCTTCATAAGTTTTTGCTCTTTTTGCTAATACCTGTCTTCACAGCTCTTCCCAGTCAATCGGCTGCCGAGGAATCCTCGCGGGCAGCCCACTACTCTCCCCTCCCCTCCCCGAGCTCGCTGGACTCTTACCTGGGTCCTGAGGTGGATCAAGGCGAGCTGACGAGGAGGCAGGTCAAGCTCCTCAAGAAGCTGGTGTGCGGGCTGCACGAGGTGCAGGGAGTCAACGAGACGCTTCAGCGCGACTACGCGCGTCTCGCTGACGAGGTGCGCCGCTGCCAAACTGGCGAGCTGATGTCCCCCTCCCGGCTCCTGGACGAGATAGACGACGGCCTCTCGGTTGCGCAGAGGAATTCCGGAAGGATCCGAGAGTTGCTTCGCGCGTGGCAGCCTGGGGGCGGGGGTCGCGAGGCCGGGGTAGGTAATTCAGCGACTCCTTTGCCGAGCCGACCGGCACTCGCATCCCGATGCCCTCCCTGCTTGCGTGACCTGCTTCTTTAAATCCCGAACTTTATTCCTGTAATGAATAAATCTTAGAATATTCTGGATCATGTTGAATAAAATGCTGCAATGTTTTACTTAGCCTTGGATGGGATGCACCGGAAGTCGGCGAGCTGGGGTAGCGAGCTGGGGTTGCGAGCTGGGGTGGCGAGCTGCGCTGATTGGACAACCTCCATGCTCACCGCACCAAAATGTTGAAACCGAAATCCGGTCTCCCGTGAAGTTCGACCCTTGGGGAAGGGGTGGTCTCGCACCTACTTCGCTCCTGCAAGAAAAACAACAAAGAAGGCACGGTGAAACAGACCCAAGGGCTCGACAGGGAGGTCCCACCACAAACCCAGAAGATCTCAGAGCGCTTCCCCTCCTTAGCCAGAAGCCGAGCTAAGGTACCCTCAGAAAGCACTTGGAGAATGGGGCAGGAGAGCACAGGGAAGAACCTGCTTCTGGGGTACCCCTTGGGTCCTATTTATATCTTTTGAAATCCGGACTGCCAATAACCAAAAGAACTGACCTGAAATTACCAGAAAACCCTTGGTTGGGTCTGCTAAGAACCAAACTCCGCTGTTTTGAAGGGCTATGGGCAGACCAGCGGGGGTAAAAAAGTAAAAAGTACCTCAACCATCCAGGCGAGCTGGGGGGCTTTGGTCACCTCGGCATGTTCTGCTCGCCTGCTGTTGCCGACCTCCACTGCGAGGGTGCGAGTTGTGTGTCGCTCGGCGAATGCCGAGCTCGGGGTCGCCGATCGTCGATCTCTGGCCAACGGATGCCGAGCTCAGGCTCACCCCCTTTACTGCCGAGCTCACCTATTGCCCTCAGCCCGATCTGCCTATACCCTAGTGACCTTGCTCGCCGGACACGGGGTTGTACACTAAAGTTTTTGCTTTTATTTAATAAAGCTAGGGTAATTTAATTAAGTGGTCAAATGACCTCCAAACCCTCCCAATTTTGGGGAGTGGTCCATGGCATCAAGACCTAGTTCTATACAAAATTTTACCTCATTTGGATATGTTTTGGTTAGGGAATCACCCAACCCTAGTTTGGCCTTAAGAGGGTATTTTTGATTACAAGTGCACTATGGACTTAGGGTGGTCCCCTCCCCTCAACAGAGGCTGACGTTTTGTACACTGACTTGGCATGGTTAATGTCACCCTCTTAAGGAAAATGGGATGATTTAGGCTTGATTTGCCCTAGGGTTCAACCTCAAACCCTAAGAAAGGACTTTTGAGGGTTGTGAAGGTCATGGGGGCAAATGACCTTGCATGACCTTGGGAACCTAGTAGAATTGAGGGTAATGTAACCTAAGATCTCTGGTAGGAACTTTAGAAGAATTGGAGCAAGGTAGACACCTCAAAACCCTAACCCTAGTTTTAGGGTAGGAGCACAAATTTGAAAATTCAGCCACTAAACCTTCTCCAAATGTTATGAAACTTGGGTAGAATAGGTTTTAGGCCACCTAGAACCTCTGGTAATTTTTGTAGAATTTTATGGATTTTATTCTTGGTACTTCATTTGTTAATTACCAAAAGGCCCAAAATGATGTTTGATTTTCTTATGGATATTATTTACTTTAAAATATGATGAAACTTGGTCAGAGGTTAGTCTAGGGCTAGTTGAACATCTCTGAATTTTATCACAATTCTTAATTAATTTTATTGGGTACTTCCTTCATTAATTTCAGAAAGGGGCTTTGGTAAAGAAAATTCATTATTGATGATATATCTGTTGACAAATCATGAGGCTTAGGTTTTGATGTTTCTAGGCCAGAAAGTACTTGTAGAAATTTATTTATAATTTTTAGAGGTCTGTTTTCAGAACTTTCTTTACAAAGCCATATTTTTGAGAATAGGATAATTAATTAATTTAGGGAATAATTCTTTCAAACAAATTATGAAAGTTTACTTAGAGGTTTTATGTGCCTTTACAATCATCCTGGAATTTTCTCTGAATTTTGGGAAGTATTTTTATTGTACATCCCCTTTTAATGATTTATTTTGGGATAAATTGGAAATAAAATTTAAGGGCCTAAATCTTGCTGGAAAATTTGGAGATTCTGGATTTTTAGATGATTACCCATTTTGCATTTATCATAATTTTAGTGGAGCTTTATCTTGCATAACTCTTGTACTTCATGTTCAACCTTGGAACTTTTGGTGTTTAAAATAAATAAATAAATTAGCGGTTAAACTGTGAAAATTA
The DNA here is from genome assembly GCA_039583875.1 of Platanthera guangdongensis. Lineage (NCBI taxonomy): Eukaryota > Viridiplantae > Streptophyta > Magnoliopsida > Asparagales > Orchidaceae > Platanthera > Platanthera guangdongensis. The sequence continues at coordinate 53,582,160 of CM077149.1, forward strand.
GGAAATTATGGATTCAGGCTACATATGCTAATATAGACCTCTAATAATTATTATATGAGCATTGAATGATCATTTGGCATACTTCCCTTTTTACGGGTCATATAGCTTAAGTGGTCAGCATCTAGTAATACTGCAGGAAATCATTCGGGATATGAATTATAGCACATGTGTTGAAACCGGAATCCGGTTCCTCGTGGAGTTCGACCCTTGTGGAAGGGGTGGTCTCGCGCCTACTTCGCTCCTGCAAGAAAAACAACAAAGAAGGCAAGGTGAAACAGACCCAACGGCTGGGCAGGGAGGTCCCACCACAAACCCGGAAGATCTCAGAGCGCTTCCCCTCCTTAGCCAGAAGCCGAGCTAAGGTACCCTCAGAAAGAACTCGAAGAATGGGGCAGGAGAGCACAGGGAAGAACCTGCCTTCTGGGGTACCCCTTGGGTCCTATTTATAGCTTTTGAAATCTGGACTGCCAATAACCAAAAGAACTGACCTGAAATTACCAGAAAACCCTTGGTTGGGTCTGCCAACAGCCAAACTCCGCTGTTTTGAAGGGCTACGGGCAGACCAGCGGGGGCAAAACAGTAAAAAATACCTCATACATCTAGGCGAGCTTGGGAGCTTTGGCCACCTCGGCATGTTCTGCTCGCGTACTGTTGCCGAGCTCCCCCGCGAGGACGCGAGCTGTGTCTCGCCCTGCACATGCCGAACTCCGGGTTGCCGATCGTCGATCTCTGGTCGACGGATGCCGAGCTCCGACTCGCCCCCTTTGCTGCCGAACTCGCCCCCTTTGCTGTCGAGCTCGCCTGCTGTTCTCAGCCCGATCTGCCTATACCCTAGTGACCTGCTCGCAGGACACGGGGTTGTACACAATCCCCGCTCTTTTCGAGCTTGTCAAAGCTCGGAAAGAAACATCCAACCCTGAGTGTGTGACGAGCACTGATTGGCGAGTTGGAGGGAATCTTCTGTTGGGGGCCACCTATGGCTATATATATGTGCACCTGCCCAGCTGTCCGGCTCTTGCCATTCCTGCTGCGTTTCTAAGATGCCTCTTCCCAAGGAGATCCAAGAGCGCATAGACCGAGCCCGCCAGGCCTCCGCGGCTCGCGTTGCCGCCCTGACGGCGATCCCCGCTAAAGCTCCCCCAACCGATCCTGCCGAGCCCAGTTCCAAGAAGTCAACTCCATTCCCTGAAGCGGTCGAGCCCATTTTCAACGACTTCAGGGCCTCCCTGGCTCGCGAGACCGGCTCTTCCACCCGAACCATTTTTGAGAAGGACAGAGAGGTTGTCGTGGTTGGCGACGACCTGGACAACCAACCAGATGGTGAGGGCGTCGTGCCGCGAGACCCCGCACCGCGAGGCGAGGCCACGCTCGCCACCTCGCGATTCTCAGCGCCGGACAACCATCCCCGGGATCCGCCGCTTCTCTTTGGGATCCTGTCGGTGAGCTCGCAGAGGCCAAATTCGCCAGCGGGCTCCCCCCCTCCTCGCCAAATTGATGCGGCCGTAGGGGAGGGTCTAGGGACCATTCCCACCCTGGGATTCGAGCTCATCTCGCCGGGGGCTCGCGGCCCTGGTCGCAGGAAGAATCTGAGGTTCATCCCTCCCCGTATCTCTTTTGAACCGTCGAGCTCTTCAGGTCAACCTCGCTTGACTCCTTGCTACACAAGTTTTTGTTCTTTTTGCTAATACCTGTCTTCACAGCTCATCCCAGTCAATCGGCTGCCGAGGAATCCTCGCGGGCAGCCCACTACTCTCCCCCTCCCCTCCCCGAAGCTCGCTGGACTCTTACCTGGGTCCTGAGGTGGATCAAGGCGAGCTGACGAGGAGGGAGGTCAAGCTCCTCAATAAGCTGGTGTGCGGGCTGCGCGAGGTGCAGGTGGTCAACGAGATGCTTCAGCGCGACTATGCGCGTCTCGCCGACGAGGTGCGCCGCGGTCAAGCTGGCGAGCTGATGTCCCCCTGCCTCCTCCTGGACGAGATAGACGACGGTCTCTCGGTGGCGCAAAGGAATTCTGGAAGGATCCGCGAGCTGCTCCGCGTGCGGCAGCCTGGGGGGCGGGGGTCGCGAGGCCGGGGTAGGTAAGTCAGCGGCTCCTTTGCCGAGCCGACCGGCACTCGCATCCCGATGCCCTCCCTGCTTGCGCGCCCTGCTTCTTTAAATCAATAACTTTATTTCTGTAATGAATAAATCTTAGAATATTCTGGATCATGTTGAATAAAAACGCTGCAATGTTTTACTTAGCCTTGGATGGGATGCGCCGGAAGTCGGCGAGCTGGGGTAGCGAGCTGGGGAGGTGAGCTGGGGGGCGAGCTGCGCTGATTGGACAGCCTCCCTCAGATTTTATTTCCTATAAATAGCCCCCCCCCCCCGGCTCTCACCTACCCACCGTACTGTTCCTTTATTGCTTTGCTTCCCTCTTTCTGTGTTCTCTTCTTCCCCTGCTCGCGTAGTGCTTTTTTCCTGCGAATATGGGCAAGACCAACCTAGATGCTGATGGCCGCTCTAAGTGCGCGCTGCACTTCACGGAGTACTGCTTCTTCGAAGGGCATACCAGCGAGGAGGAGCTCGCCGAATTCGTGGCGGAGCGCGTGCCGCCGGGCTTTGAGGCACGCAGGCCGCGGCCGGGCGAGGCCATCAACACCTTTTATGAAGATGAGCTCGCCTTCCCCATCTCTGGTTTCAACAACATGTGATGGGTCTTGTTGGTACGCTGGAAGGATAAATAGAATTAGGTGCATCTTTGGAGGATAAGTGAGTAGGGTGTTGTTTTGTCTAGGGTCTAGAGGCGCTCGGGTCCGACGAAAGATCGTCCTCCCTGAGGTGAGTGGAGTCAAATCACCTTAGGATTAGCCTATCATAACATAAGGAAGTAATGGGTAAGGGAATCAACCAATAACAAAAAATAAGTACCTTGCGAAAGAGAACGTTGGGCGTAATCCCATCATACTTCCTAGTGCCCCTTGAGAGCCCTTCACAGGCAATACCGGGGGCAGTCCTGGGTTAACATAAACTGTTTTAACAAGCTGAAAAGAGTAACTTAGTAACTAGGGTTGCACCTCTCACAAACACTGATATCACCGGAAGATAGCTGGGAGATTCGGCTCGGATGGTTAAAAGACGGACTTTGGGTCCGGGGAGCTTCGGCTCGATTGTTTGAGACGGACGTTTTGGTCCGGGGAGCTTCGGCTCGGTTTTTGTTTACGCTAAATTTGCAAAGGCATTAAAGGAAATGAAATTAAGGTGGTGGGTCTTCGGTATTGGAGGGTCGATGCACCGATGCCAATACGCTGACTCGGCAAGTGTGGTTAGCACTTTTCCAACAGAAGTCCGATGCGCCAGCCGGCAAGAGTACGCAGGAGTCTGCTTCATGCACCAAGCATTGAGGCGTACGATAGGTCTGACCGGTAGTGCTTTACTGGTTTAGAGTTGGGCGAGGCCCAACCCACTACTTCCGTCTGCCACTACAGAGGTATCCTGGGAGGTTACGGCTCCAGAAAGGGGGAACTAAAGGTCTGTGTGCACAGAGTCAGGTGTGTGTGTTGCACTTGCATGATCCATCATACCCACTTGTATGTCATAGCATAATCGATTCATGTAACCCCTAACACCTAATGTATAAGTGGAATGGGATGCTTATACATTAGGACCTGCAAAACGACCCTTGGTCTATAAGCTTGTGTGGGCAAGTTTATAAATTAAGGTCAATTTTGATATATAAATACATTTACTATTGTTTGATAACCGACACCCCAACGTATAAATTGGTTGGGACTTTTTATATGATGGGAGCCTTGCAGAAGACCCCTTGGCTTATGTATTCTCACATAAGTGAAGGTTACTTTTCATATTTCAGCTCATTGTCTATACCTGTTATAGAATTGCTAGTATAGGTCCGCTGCAATCTGTTTTTGATATTCTCCACCTCCAAGTCCTCCCCTTTCTTCCTCTCCGCTCGGTGCCTAGGAGCCGTGGGGGAAGGGGTGGGGGATGATAGGACTTAGACTTTTAGACTAACGGTTTTCGAACCGCATCATTTAGGGGATCGTGGAGACCAGCATGGAGGAGCAGCCCCAGAGACCGGTGCGCTTGGAGGTGGGGCAGTCTAGCTCCGGAGTTCATACAGCCGAGACCGTGAGTCTCGACCTCGAGTAGATTTTCTGTTTTTGCTTCCGCATGAGTGACTTGTAGAGAGGACATGATGTACCGGGCATAAGCCCATATTTTGCTACTCTGATGTGTTTTTCTGTGGACACTCCCTTCGTGGAGATATATTTACTGTGATATGAGATTTTCTGTGGACTGTTAGTTTCCATTTACTTATTGTGCTACTTTTCTGTGATCGAATTGGCCGGCAGAATCGGCGCTTTGTGGTGATGACCCTTCAGGGCGTGAAGGAGTCACCACAAAATGGCGGTTCTGGGCCTAAGACCCCTGTGTCGATAAGAGAAAAAAAGGGGGTCTTACAAGTGATATCAGAGCAGACCTCGATCGAAAAGTAGCAGTCCACAACCCTGGGTCACCCCCGCGCGAGTTTAGTTTGGGGACAAACTAAGCAGCGGAAGCCGTGGTGTGCCCATATGAGGGATCACATGTAAATTGTCCACTTTTTATTAGGTATTGAGTCGATTACCTACTAATACAGTTCATTTTGCAGCCCCCAGCTCAGCCCACCCCACAAGGTGGAGATCAGCAGACTCCGGACATTGCACCACCTCCCATGGTCCCCACACCTTTCCTTCAGTCAGACATGGGACAAACTCTTACAGCTATCCTTGAGGCCTTCCGAGCTCAACAGGCCCCGGCCCAGCAGACAAACCCAGGGGCCAACTGGATGAGCACCTTTCGAGGACTCTCTCCCCCATCCTACTTTGGGACAGAGTCGGCAGTGCGGACAAATGAGTGGCTGGATGTTATGTACGAGATGTTGACCGGGATACGGTGCCCCCGGGAGGAGAGGGTGGCTTTGGTTGTATCTTGCTTGGAGTCGCATGCCAATAGGTGGTGGAAGACGTTGTTGGACACGACGTTTGCTGATAGGGAGGTTGCGGAAATTACTTGGGAGGAATTTAGGGCCACGCTGCTGGAGCATTTTGTTCCACAGTCGGCCAGGGATGAGTTGGAGGAGCGGTTCTTACAGCTGAAGCAGGGCACCAGGATGGTGGTGGAGTACCATCGAGAGTTCGACCATTTGGCTCGATTTGCAGGTTCTTACCAGCTGGACGAAGCAGGATACATCAAGAGGTTCTATAAGGGTTTGGAAGAGGAGTTGAGGGAGGCTTTGTTGTTTGTATCCGATGGGCCTATCTCCCGGATTTTGGAGGTGGAAAAGAGGATTGAGGCTGATTGGCACACCACCCGGGGCCAGAAGCGGCAAGCGGAGGATCAGGGTCGGAGGGCCAAAAATGATCAACGGCGAGTCGCTATACCAGATGGGAGAAGGACGGAGGATCAGCCTCGTCAGGAGGTGAGGCAGGAGACGAGAGAGCAGGTGATATTGGCCCCTCAACCTCTTCGGATTCAGGAGATGCCGAGACCCGGGGGTATGGCGTATCCCCCACCGGAGTGCTTCCATTGTCATCAGGTGGGACACCTCCGGAGAAACTGCCCCATGAGGGGGGGCACCACCTCCAGCACTACAAGGTGGCCCACCTGCCCAGCTTTTCGGAGGCTGAGGATGCGGCCGAGGACGTGGTTACCAGGGAGGAGATCGTAGATAGGAAAGGGAGCAGGCATATTCCTTGGACCTGGCACAGCCTCGAAATCCAGAGTAGGTCATCACAGGTAAATCAAGACGTTTAAATTATTTAAATTAAATTCCCGTTCTCAGTTACCCAACAAGTAGAACTGCCCTAAGTAGAATAAATAGGAAAGAAAACCCGTTATAAAATACTAAGACATTTAATCATCCCAGGTATAGTCTTCATCAGCGGCAAGCCCGCCTATACTATGTTCGACACGGGTGCCTCGCACTCGTTTGAGTCGGAGGCCTTTCTGGAAGGGCTATAAGGAGTGGAACGGTTCACAGGCCGGATGAGGAGGGTGCGTCTACCCGACGGATCGGAGATACTCACCTCATCCCACTGCAGCATGGAGGCGGATATTGGAGGAAAGTCGTTCGAAGTTCCGGCAACGGTCCTGAGGATGCCCGTGTTCGAGCTGATCCTGGGCATGACTTGCTTGCAGTGGAATCATGCCCAGATTGATTGTCAAGCGAAGAGGATCACCGTGAGGCACGGGGACTCTACCATAATCATCGAAGGTATAAGACCTGCCTCACGTATACCCTTATCTTCGGTACAGGCCGTTAAGGCCTATTTATAGGGGGAGGATGTTGGGTACATTGGAATAAATGTACCTGATTTGAAGAACCCTTACCCTACTCAATGATATACATCAAAATGTATTTGATGTGTTTTGAGTTTGGTTGTGCAGGTTAAGTATTTGCAGGGAAAGCTAAAAAGTTTCTAAGTCCATGTGTCGACACCCAGAAGAAAAGTGTCGACACTTAAGAAGGCTTGTGTCGACACCCAGAGAAGTTGTGTCGACACTTGGAGTAATTGTGTCGACACCAGGAATGCAGAGTCGACACCAGAAGGAAAGTGTCGACACATACAGGCTGTGTCGACACACAATGAAGAAATGTCCAGTGAAGCAGTGTCGAAACTTAGAAGCAGTGTCGACACATAGAGGAACTTTGTCGACATCAGAAAGTGTCGACACTTGAAGGCAGTGTCGACACTCAGCAAATTCAACAGAGTTTAAGTACAAGTGTCTACATAATGAAGAATGTGTCGACACACAGCAGAAGACTCAACACATGAAGAAAGTGTCGATACTTGGAGGCTGTGTCGACACTCAGCAAAGTTCAACAAATGCTAAGTATAAGTGTCGACACAAAGGAGATGTGTCGACACTCAGCCAAAGTCTCAACACAAGAAGAATGTGTCGACACAAGGTGAAGTGTCGACACTCAGCAAGTATCAACACAGAAGGCATGTGTCGACACCAAGAAGATGTGTCGACACTGAACAAGTTCAACACAATAAGATGTGTCGACACAAAGGAGTTGTGTCGACACTTACAAGAATTCAACTAAGTACTAAAGAATAAGAAGTTGTGTCGACACACAATATCAGTGTCGACACATGTTGAAGAGGCAGTGTCGAGAAGCAAATTCTACAACACAAGAAGTTCTGTCGACACCATGAAGGCTAGTGTCGACACTTAGTCTACTTGTGTCGACACTTAGACTATAAGTGTCGACACTTAAAGACTGACTGTATCGATACTTTCAGACAGTTACAGAAAATTCAAGAAGTGACTGGATGACAGGACAGCTGCCATTCCATCCAGCCTACTGCAACTGTCAGAGTTGTCAGAAAGTCGTTAGAAACCGGATCAGCCGGTCACCATGAAGAAGGCCTATATATAGGCTCATTCTGTCAACAGAAGAAGGATGATTGATAAGAATATCAAGCACTTCATTGAAGAATCAATTCAAGTGAAGATCTAAGTAGTTGGAGAGAGAGAGCTCCTTCCAAGAAGACAGCAGTTGAATCAGGCTGTAAAGAAGGGTTCAAATTGAGATCTGAATCTTAAGTTACAGTGATTGAAGATCAGCTGCATAGAGAATCAACTTTACCGTGTTCTACATTCAAGAAGTTTTGAAGGAAGCAAAGGGAGGTTGATCTCAGCAGAGTTCTTCCAAGAAATCATCAAGAAACCTGTCAACTCTTCTCTCTTATTCTGAGTTGAGGTTATATACATTGTATTTCTAAATTTCTTGTAGGATCCTTAGGGATCTGAGTTGTAAGCCTGAAATTATAAAGTCTGAGTGGTAGGGCCTGTGTGCCTGAGTGTAGGAGATTCATTTCTCTGAGTGTAGTCCTTGTGCCTGAGTGTAGGTCTTTGTGAAGACTGAGTGGTAGGGCTGTTGAGCCTGAGTTGTAGGACTGGGATCACTCTGAGCTGTAGGAACCTGTTTGGGGTTCTGAGTGTAAGATATGAGGATCTGAGATATAGTGGAGGAGTTTGGTCGAATCTAGTACACTACTAGATAGGCGAAGGGGGAAAGTGGATGTACCCAGACCTTGGGAAACCACTATAAAACTTTGTGTACTCTGTGTGTGTGTGTGATTCTGTGATTGCTGTGCTAAATTGCTGTGAAGAATTATTTATAATCTGTGATAAAATCTGCCTAAAAGTTTAAAAAGATAAGGTCACCTATTCACCCCCCCTCTAGGTGATTAGGTACAATTTCTTTCAAGTGGTATCAAAGCGAGGTTACTCACAAAAGGACATAACTGTCTGAGTAAAAGATCATGTTGGCAGATTCAGTATAATCAAGTGCAGAATCAAGAAAATCAAGAACATGGGTTCCACAGAGAATCATAAAGAAGTTGGATCCATGAAGTTGCCAATCTGTAGAAAGGAGATTTTTGGCATCTGGAAAGAAAGGGTTAGACTATTTATGGAATCCTCTGACCCTAGAATCTATATCACAGTTAAAGAAGGGTCATATGTGCCAATGAAGGTATCTGTGTTAGATGCAAATCAGAGAACTCCAAAAGACTTTTCTGAAATGACCAAGGATGAGATTATTCTGGCCACCATGGACAAAAGGGCCCAGAATATAATAGTAAGTGCAATAGATGATGCTACATTTCAGAACTTGATATACTGTAAAACATCAAAGGAGATGTGGGATACTTTGATAGTGTACATGGAGGGTTCTGAAGAAGTTAGACAGGACAGAAAGTCTTTATTAAACCAAGAGTATGAGAGATTCAGACAAGGAAGGTCTGATAGCATAACTGAGTGCTACGAGAAATTCTATAGGATAGTTAATGAGTTAATGTCCTATGGAAGAGAATTCAACAATTATGAGCTGAATGATAAGTTCTTGAGATCCCTAACTAAAGACTGAGATACAAAGATTTGTGTCATAAGGGAAATGGCCAAGTTAGCAGATATTCCTCCTCCAACATTATTTGGAAAGTTGTTATCCTATGAAATGCAGCTAATGGTTAGGAAAGAGGAAGAGAAGACTACAAGAATTGAGCATAAAGAAAGAGTTGTGGCATTCAAGACAGAAGCCACCAAGAAATATAAAAGTAAGTCTCCATCTCCACCACCAAAAGTTGTTGAGACTAAGACAGATGAGTCAGACAATAAGAATTCTGAAAGCAGTGAGAGTGATGAGGACTTTTCAGCTTTCACAAGACATTTTCGGAAGTTCCTAAAGAAGAAACAGTGCAGTTCTAAGCCATCCACTTCACAGAAGTCATCAAAGAATGACAGGAGAAAGCCCAAGACAAGTAGAACTACATCTTCTAAGATATTCTATTATTGTTGTAACAAACAAGGACATGTTGTTGCTGACTATCCAGAGAAGAGGAAAGAGTCTACTGATAAGAAGAAGACTCAAATCAAGGGCAAAAAGGAAAGGTCCTTTGTTGCAAAGAAGGACAAAAGTCTGTCAGATATGTCTTATTCAGAAACTGATTCAGAAGTTGAAGCTTACATTGGACTGTTTGCTGAAGAAGAAGAAGAGAAGTTCATCCAGTTAATGAATTCTATATATGAGCAAGAGGACAATCAGTGCCAGGAACTGATGGCCTTATCTGAAGGTGATAAAATCCAGGAGCAGCCTGGACGTAGTCAGGTACAAAATTGTTCTGTTAGTTCAATTTCTAGTACTGCATCAGATTCAGATACATCATCATCAAGTGATGAGAGTGCTTCTGAATCTGAAGGAGATATTCATCAATTGATTGATGAATATAGAGTAGTGTTGCAAGCTTTGAAGAAAAGCAAATCCTTGACCAAGAGTCAGGCTAAGGTGATTGCTAATCTCAAAGTAGATGCAACAGATTTTGATAAGTTGATTGATCAAAAATTAAATTAAATAGCCAGGCAGAAGAACATAACTATTATTCAGATGGGGACTATAACATTCAAGAATGATCAAATCAGAAATCTGGAGATTAGTCTTCAGAAGGAGAGAGATATAGTTGCAAGGTTTTCTAAACCAAAATCTATTTTACCTTTGATAGATGAATTTGTACATCAAAAGGGTAAAACTGGATTAGAGTTTACACAACCTGCTAGGACTGTAAAGGCCAAGTCTAAGGGCAAAGCCCCAGCACTCAACAAGCCTGTTGTAGATAAAACAGCTAGGGTTGTACCTAAGCAAAGGTACAACAGATTTGAGTGCTGGTGTTGTGGCAAGGTGGGCCACTTTGTCATGGACTGTTGGCATAATTCAAGTGCCAAAGTGAGTAGCAATCTACCTGCTAGAAAAGCTACAGGTAGTTTTGTTAAAGAGGCAAACTAACCAGCACCAAGGACCTAAGAATTCTTTGGGTTCTAAGGTTAACTAATCTGTTTTGCAGGTGACTCCAAGTGACCATGCCCCAATATGGTACTTGGTCAGTGGATGTTCCAGGTACATGACTGGAACTAGGGGATTGCTAAAGGACTACACACCAATCAAGGATGGTCCTAAAGTCACCTTTGGTGGTTCTGAAAAAGGAATCATCAAAGGTTTTGGTAACATTTCTAGGAACCTTATAACAATTACTCAAGTGGCTTATGTTAAAGGTTTGAAACATAACCTTATTAGTATAAGTCAGCTAAGTGATTTAGGATATGACATCTCATTTGTCAAAGATGGTTGTCATATCAGGAGATCAAATGATCAAGAGATCATTCTGACTGGTTACAGAAAGAGAAATGTCTATTGTCTAGACATTATGTGTGAGAACAATGTTTCTCCAGTATGACTTGTAGCTGATGAGAAAGTCTCTCATTATGTCAAATGGCACAAGAGACTAGCTCATCTTAACTACAAGATAATTGGCCAACTCTATAGCAAAGAGTTAGTGAAGAATGGTCCTCAGGTTAAGTGTATTAAAGATGAGATATGCTCAGCTTGTCAAAAGGGCAAGCAGACTAGATACACCTTTAATAGCATTGAAAACAAAGATGCTGTGAGGTGCTTATACCTCTTGCATATGGATCTCTTTGGTCCTATGCCAGTTCACAGCCTAGGTAGGAAGGTCTACACTTTTGTAGTTGTAGATGACTACTCAAGGTTTCCTGGGTGTTCTTCCTTAGACAGAAATCTGAAACTCCTACTATCTTTCATAGTTTTGTCAAACAAATTCAGAATGTGTTAGACAGTACAATGGTCAAAATAAGAAGTGACCATGGTACTGAATTCCAGTCTGATAGTATGACAAAGCTATGTGAAGAATTTGGGATATTTCAGGAATTTTCTTCACCAAGAACACCTCAGCAAAATGGCATTGCTGAGAGGAAAAATAGAACCTTGATTGAGGCTGGTAGAACCCTATTAAGTGACACATCTCTCCCAGAATATTTCTGGGCTGAGGCAGTAAACACTGCATGCCATGTAATTAATAGGGCTATTATCACCAAAAGTCACAACAAGACCCCCTATGAGATTGTGAAAGGCAGAAAACCAAACCTATCATATTTCAGGATCTTTGGTTGTAAATGTTATATACTTAACAATGGTAAGTCTTACTTAACCAAGTTTGCTGCCAAATCCCAAGAGGGGATCTTTGTTGGGTACAACAACAACAGTAAGGCTTATAGGGTCTACAACTTGACTACTCAATTTGTAGAGGAGTCAGTACATGTAGTATTTGATGAAGCTAGACTCATTAACAATGAATTGTCTCGAAGTATTTGCAGCTCCACAGGTGTGACTAAGAAGATGGACAAGCTCACTATTAAAGAAGGATCTACTGCAAGTCAGCATGTAGATGATAGTGGATGCTGTCCAGGGGGAGTACTAGAAGCACCAGATCTAGAAGAAGATCAAGGGGTGCAGTAAGTTGAAGAAGCTGAAGGAGTTCAACATGAAGACAGGCTGCCTCCAGCTAATAGACATCTAAAAGATCATCCAGCCAATCAAATTATTGGTGATCTAAGTCAAGGGTTACAAACAAGGAGCAGAAGTCTAAGTTCAGCACTCTACTCCAGTTTTCTATCCCAAGTTGAGCCAAAGAAATTTGAAGAAGCCATCCTAGACCCTCATTGGATTGAGGCAATGCAAGAGGAGCTGAATCAGTTCAAAAGATGCAAAGTCTGGGAGCGTGTTCCTAAACCAAAATACTACAACATAATTGGAACTAAGTGGATCTTCAGGAACAAGATGGATGAACATGGAGTCATTATAAAGAACAAAGCAAGACTGGTTGCTAAGGGATATATGTAGGAAGAAGGTATTGACTTTGATCAAACCTTTGCTCCAGTAGCCAGACTGGAGGCAATAAGGATGTTCTTGGCCTATGCAACCTATCAAGGGTTTAGAGTATACCAAATGGATATTAAGTCAACATTTCTAAATGGAAATCTGAAGGAAGAAGTCTATGTGGAACAGCCATCAAGTTTTGTTGATTCTACTAAACCTAATTATGTCTATAGACTTAGGAACACTTTGTATGGGTTAAAACAAGCCCCTAGGGCTTGGTATGAAACCATGTCTAGTTTCCTCATTGAGAATAAATTCACAAGGGGAAAATAGACAAGACTTATTCCTTAGGGAATCCAGAGGCAAGATCATACTAGTCCAAATATATGTAGATGACATAATATTTGGATCTACTAAAAATAGTCTTTGCAGAAAGTTTGCAAAAATTATGCAAGGACAATTTGAAATGAGCAGTATGGGGGAACTTAAGTTCTTCTTGGGTCTCCAAGTTAGACAGACTGAGAATGGTTTATCCATATGCCAGTCTAAGTTCACTCTAGAATTGATCAGGAAGTATGGTATGGAATCATCCAGTACCATGAAAACTCCTATGGGGTCAAGTATGTCTCTTAGCAAAGATGATGCAGGGAAACCTGTAGATGAGACTTTGTATAGAGGGATAGTTGGCTCCCTACTATATTTGACTACAAGTAGACCAGATATCATGTATGCTACATGTGTCTGTGCTAGGTACCAAGCTTGCCCTAAAGAGTCTCATTTGACATCAGTCAAAAGAATTTTGAGATATCTTAAGGGCACTCCTTATCTAGGCCTTTGGTACCCTAGGAATGGAGACTTTGAACTGATAAGTTATTCAGATGCAGATTTTGCAGGCTGCAAGGAAGATAGGAAAAGTACAACTGGAACCTGTCAATTCCTAGGTGGAAGACTGATATCATGGAGTAGCAAGAAACAAATAAGTGTGGCTATCTCCACAGCAGAATCAGAATATGTTGCTGCAGGAAGTTGCTGTGCTCAACTTCTATGGATACAACATCAGCTAGAAGACTATGGTATACAAGTAAGTAAAACACCTCTATATTGTGATTCTACTAGTGCTATTTCTATTGCAAACAATCCTGTCTCCCATAGTAGGACTAAGCATATAGAAATAAAATACCATTTTCTAAGAGAACATGTGGAAAAGGAGATATTTCACTAGAATATATAAATACAGATAATCAACTAGCTGACATGTATACTAAGCCCTTAGATGAAACCAAATTCAATAGGTTCAAAATTGAATTAGATATGATAAACTTAGATTAAGTTTTCACAAATTTGGCTAAGTAAAATGGTGCTGACACATAGAGTTGTCTGTGTCGACACAGAAAAGTAGTGTCGACACTTCAGAGAAAAGGTGTCGACACATCTAGGAAGTTGGTGTCGACACTTTAGATAATTAGTGTCGACACATGCAGTGTAGGTGTCGACACATCCAAGGTGGTGTCGACACTTAAAATTTACACAGAATTAGACAAGTAAAGTCTCGACTAAGTGTCGAGCTAAGCGGTGTCGACACATAAACAAGTGTTGACACATATATTCTGTCGACTATACTTGTGTCGACACATAGTTGTTGAGATATTATAAGTTTGTGTCGACACTTATCAACAGTGTCGACACAATTTAAGTATTTTGACGCGCCCTTTCATCTTCGATTCTAGAAAGGTATAAATAGGTTTTCGCCATTGTCTGTCGACACACTCACCAAAGTTTCGAGACCAAACTTGTGTGTTTACACCTCTCTTCTCTACATTCAAATTTCTTCAAAACCCTAATGGCGCCCAAGCTCGAAGAGAATGTGAATGAGGGATATGAACTCGTGCGGCATGCTTTTGATGACGCAGAACCAGATATCAAAGGCATGATAACCCTAATCGCAAAGACTAGGTTAGATTTTCTGGTTTCAGAGCCGATCAAGATTTGGAAGAAGGAGGTCCTGGAATTTCTAAATGGAGCAATAATAGATGAATCTGGACTCAAGATAAAGTCTAGAGTTCATGGGGCTAAAGTAAAAGTCTCTCCTAAGAGTCTGAGAAAGGTACTACAACTACCAAGGACAAAGGAAGAAGATGATGTTTCTACTTCTAAAACTAGGGAAGCATTAACATGGTGTGGACTAGATTCCAACATGAAAATTGGATCTGTGTTCAATAGAAAAGGAATGAACATGCAGGGCAAATTTCTATTTGAAATTGTTGGCAAGGTTATCCTGAGCAAGTCTGGTGGCCATGACAGAATCTCAGCTCACCTGTTTAGCCTCATGACAAGGATTATCTTCAAACTACAAACTGATTGGTCTGCAGTAGTGTTTGAGAAGATAAAAGAGAGCATGAAGAAGCCCAATTTGGGTAGGATTCTAAGTCTTTACCTAGCTGGTAGTATACCAGAGGTCATGAATCAAGCAGCTGGAACTAAGATTAACCACATGAGGAGAATGGGTTTGAGAATCTTCTCTAGGTGGGATAGATTCTTGACCAAGGAAATGCCAACTCCTGAGAAGGAAACAGTCCTGAAGAAGAAGAAGAAGACAGTCCTAGTGCCTCAAGAATCCTCTAACAGCTCTGAGGAGCAAGTTGTCTTTACTCCTGATGAGGAAGAAATTTGAAATGCCGAACAATCTCCAGCAAGACAAGAGAATGCACTAAGGCAGGGGGAGCTACCTCAAGCAAGCCCAATTCACCAAGATTCCATCCAGGGGGAGCCCTTACTTGTGGAAGAGCCAACTCCATTAGAAAGTGAAAGAGCTACACAAACCATACTTGAGGTAATAACTGCAATCAACGAATTAGATTTCTCTCTTGATAATGAAGATATGACTGACAGATTGTCTGGTATTAATCAGCAACCTAAGATTCCTAGTCAACCCCCAGATGTTGTCACGGAGGACACATCTGTTGCTTCTCAAGTGGTGTCTGATCAAGTGGTTGATGAACTTAGAAATTCTCCACCCAATCATCAACAGGAATTTACTTTAGAAGTACTGTTCCCTGACCTTCTCCAAACTGACTTTGAGAAAGAAAGTGTTGCTGCTGAGGGGGAGAAAGTAATCATTGATGGGGAGCAAGTGGAGAATAAAGAAGAAACTACAGGCAAAGAGACTGAGGTGCCCAAAGATGTTGAAGGCCTACAAAGGACTGAGAAGGCTTCACATCCTAGTCCTAAGGACAGAGTAGATATTGCAAGCACATCTGCTTCTGATGATGAAGAGGCTGCAAGAGCCAAGAAGAGAAAATTTCAAGTTTTCAAAAGTAGGAGCCAAACATATAAGAAAGCCTTACAAACAATTGCACCACAGCCTGCACCACATCCAGCTCCATCTAAAGATTTTAGTTCTCTGATGGTTGCTTTACAAATAAAGATGGATGAGCAAAGGCAAGCAAAAGAAAAATATATAGATGAGGGGCATAAGTCACTACAATTTGATCTCACCCAAGACATTAAGTCCATCAGATTTGAAATGAATCTGAATAAGAAAGAGATGACTGACTGCTTCCATAAAGGAGGGAATGCAGTAGTCTTTTTGGCTACTCATCAAGAAAATATCAAGAAACAAATTGAAGACTTGGCAGTAAAGCAAGGCTATGTCCTTGAAAACTAAATAAGAATGAATGATAATTTAACTGAATCACATAACGTGATAGTCACTGAGATGCATAATCTGGCTGCTGCTCAAACTACAGCCATGACTACAGCCAAGGCAGAATTTGATAAAGCCTTACAAGAAGGGATCACTGCTGTTACTTCTGCACTTCAGGATTCTCAGAAGTTAATAACTGAAAGTCCACCTAGTGTCGGCTATGTGCACCTATGGGGGGGGGGGAATAGGTGATGTGTAGCGCTTTTGCTGAACTTACGAATGTACCTGCACAATAAAAATAAAAAGCACAGCACACAGAATACACAGGCAATTTATAGTGGTTCCCCGACTTGGGTACATCCACTTTCCCCCTTCGACCTATCTCCCAACACGGGACGACTCGGTCTCTTCTCCAACAGGATTGAAATCCAATCCTTGCACTATCGGAAGGAACCCTTCCACACGTGAGAGTCAACACTCCCACAAAACGGGTTGCACCCAACCCTTACAACACGGAACAATCGTTCCTTTACAACAAAAGTAAATATAGAATGTACACGACATACAAACTTCGTTTGGAGACTACAGTGTTCCTCTTCGTTCGACGACGTGTTCGTGAAGTCAATGAAGAGTCTACAACCTTGGTCTCTCTTGGAGAGGATCTCCCCGGAACCGGCGGCGGCAACACGAGCGGCGGCTAGCTTCGGGATCGGCGGCTATGATGATGAGCGGCTGCTGAACTTGGAGATCCAAACTTCGTAGCGAAGCTAGCTAGGTCTACCAACGGTCACACGAAGATCGGTCGTCTCGATCGATTCGGACGGGAAAGTTTTTCCCGGTCAACAAATCGAGAGACAAGGGATCTCTGGATAGACGCGTGAGACTCAAGCTTTGCTAAGCTTCTGTCGCCGGAGATCGGGAAGAAAATCGATCAGCAGCGGCGACCAACTTGCCCGAGCGTGACGGCGGCGGCGGAGAGGAATCGCAATTTTAGGGTTACGTCGCGGCTCAGTTTTTGATTTTTGTCTTCTTTACTGTTCAAAATACCCGAATATATATATTGTAGATAACTCCAATATGACCATTTGTGGGACCCACACGTATAACCCCGAAATCCTGTTCAAACTAGTCCAGCGGCATAATCCGGTCCAGCAGCATCCCGAGAAATCGCTAAGTGAAAATCGGCGAGAATCGCAGGTGATTCTCGACGAATCGGCGAGAATCACCAAGTGATTCTCGACGATTCGTCGAGAATCGCTAGTGATTCTCGCCGAATCACTTATTGATTCTCAGCGATTTTCACTTGGTATTCATGAGCTGCTTAACCACTGGTTCGGCGAGAATCACTAGTGATTCTCGCCGAATCTTACTTGGCACCGTTTTGAGGTAGCCAGAAGGCGTTGGCGAGAATCACTAATGATTCTCGTCGATTCGGCGAGAATCACTAGTGATTCTCGCCGAATCGGCGAGAATCTCTTGGTGATTCTCGTCGAATTTTCCTTGGACGAATTTTCGTCTTCCACCCAGGAGCTGCTCCTTGACCCATCCATGCTCCTTGTCTTCTCTTGCATATGAACGGCCCTGTACTTGAAAGTAAGTGCACTCCAATAGAGAGAGTACACGTAGGCCAACACACTGATCTACTCAATGAGGGATTACGTCTTGCAGACCCGTGTATATTGACCTACTGCACCCTGACATTGGTGTGCACTTAGCGTGGAGGAGCTGCAAGTACAACTTAAGATGTTTCATCAAATACATTGTGAATTCATCTTAGCTTGACAGGTGGCTTCCTCAAATCCAGGTAATTGTGGATACAATACCCAACAATAACTGAAAATCTCTAAAGGTTGAAACCTTTCTATAAAGATGGAGTAAATTACCTAAATACACAAATCAGATTTCAGAAAGATGATCTAAGAGATCACATTGAAAGAGAAGTCATAAAGGGGGAGAGGGTGTTAGTCAAAACAGGCTCTGATCATGCCAAGTGGATTTCAAATTCCATCAGAGCCACCCTTGGATATCCTCCATTATGTGATGATGACAATTTTGCGGTGTCTGGAATTAATCCTGCATATCTTGGAGGGGAGCAAGCTGAAGTGGCTCAAGTAATTTACCCTCCACCAGACTTTGATATGGTACATCAAGACATACAATCAATGTATAACCCTCCTGAGGGAATTGAGAAGGTCATCATAGAGAAAGTGGTTCAGCCAGTGCCAGAGGCTATACTGAAAGAACAAGAAGCTTTGCTAAAGGAACAAGAAGCCCAATTATCTAAGAAGAGATTCAGGGAGCAAGCTGAACTCAGGCCTGATTTTGAACAGTGGAGCCCCACCTCCAGGAATATCTTTTTGACTGCTTGGAAGGCTGCCAAGGATAATATCCAGGATAGAAACAAGTGGTATTCTGAACTGGAGTGGAGGAAGCATGAGTCCAGGCAAGAGGCAATTGTGCAATACAGAAGAAAGGCTAAGATGGGAAAGCTACCTCCTACTGCTCAGGAGCCTAGCAAGTACTTTCCTAAGCCTTATCATTACTTTGAAAGGCAAAAGATCAAGGCTGAAGATTTGAAAAAGAAGGATCTTAAAGGGAAGAAGCCTGCTGCTGCTGAAGATGCTGAAGCCCCAGTCCATGCAAAGATACAATCTGGAAAGGGCATAGTGATCAAGGAGACTGAGCAGCAATAGTATAGAATTTATCTTTAGTTTACAGTTGTAATCATTTGATCCTAAACTCTCTGTAAACTTTTGAATAATAAATATGTTGAAGTTGTTAGAACAATGTGATATATGTTAAATCTATTACATTAATGTTCTGTAATTTTTGTGTATGCATGTTTTGCTTATACATGTTTATGTACTTACCCTGTCATTTAACATTGTTTTACATCATACTATAAATTTGTTATGTATGGCGTATATCATTGACTAAGGGTTATGACTTCTCCAAATAGGGGGAGATTGTTGGGTACATTGAAATAAATGTACCTGATTTGAAGAAGCCTCACCCTACTCAGTGATATACATCAAAATATATTTGATGTGTTTTGAGTTTAGTTGTGCAGGTTAAGTATTTGCAGGGAAAGCTGCAAAGTTTCTAAGTCCATGTGTCGACACCCAGAAGAAAAGTGTCGACACTTAAGAAGGCTTGTGTCGACACCCAGAGAAGCTGTGTCGACACTTGGAGTAATTGTGTCGACACCAGGAATGCAGAGTCGACACCAGAAGGAAAGTGTCGACACATACAGGCTGTGTCGACACACAATGAAGAAATGTCCAGTGAAGCAGTGTCGACACCCAGAGGAACTTTGTCGACATCAGAAAGTGTCGACACTTGGAGGCAGTGTCGACACTCAGTAAATTCAACAGAGTTTAAGTCCAAGTGTCTATATAATAAAGAATGTGTCGACACATATCAGAAGACTCAACAAATGAAGAAAGTGTCGACACTTGGAGGCTGTGTTGACACTCAGCAAAGTTCAACAAATGCTAAGTACAAGTGTCGACACAAAGGAGATGTGTCGACACTCAGCCAAAGTCTCAACACAAGAAGAATGTGTCGACACAAAGAGAAGTGTCTACACTCAGCAAGTATCAACACAGAAGGCATGTGTCGACACCAAGAAGATGTGTCGACATTGAACAAGTTCAACACAAGAAGATGTGTCGACACAAAGGAGTTGTGTCGACACTTACAAGAATTCAACTAAGTACTAAAGAACAAGGAGTTGTGTCAACACACAATATCAGTGTCGACACATGTTGAAGAGGCAGTGTCGAGAAGCAAATTCTACAACACAAGGAGTTGTGTCGACACCATGAAGGCTAGTGTCGACACTTAGTCTACTTGTGTCGACACTTAGACTATAAGTGTCGACACTTAAAGACTGACTGTCTCGATACATTCAGACAGTTATAGAAAATTCAAGATGTGACCGGATGACATGACAGCTGCCATTCCAGCCAGCCTACTACAACTGTCAGAGTTGTCAGAAAGTCGTTAGAAACTGGATCAGCCGGTCACCATGAAGAAGGCCTATATATAGGCTCATTCTATCAACAGAAGAAGGATGATTGAGAAGACGATCAAGCACTTCATTGAAAAATCAATTCAAGTGAAGATCTAAGTAGTTGGAGAGAGAGAGCTCCTTCCAAGAAGACAGCAGTTGAACCAGGATGTAAAGAAGGGTTCAGATTGAGATCTGAATCTTAAGTTGCAGTGATTGAAGATCAGCTACATAGAGAATCAACCCTACTGTGTTCTACATTCAAGAAGCTTTGAAGGAAGCCAAGGGAGGTTGATCTCATCAGAGTTCTTCCAAGAACTCATCAAGAAACTTGTCAACTCTTCTCTCTTATTCTGAGTTGAGGTTATATACATTGTATTTCTAATTTCTTGTAGGATCCTTAGGGATCTAAGTTGTAAGCCTGAAATTATAAAGGCTGAGTGGTAGGGCCTGTGTGCCTGAGTGTAGGAGATTCATTTTCTCTGAGTGTAGGCCTTGTGGCTAAGTGTAGGTCTTTGTGAAGACTGAGTGGTAGGCTGTTGAGCCTGAGTTGTATGAGTGGGATCACTCTGAGCTATAGGAACCTGATTGGGGTTCTGAGTGTAAGATCTGAGGATCTGAGATATAGTGGAGGAGTTTGGCCGAATCTAGTACACTACTAGATAGGCGAAGGGGGAAAGTGGATGTACCCAGACCTTGGGGAACCACTATAAAACTGTGTGTACTCTGTGTGTGTGTGATTCTGTGATTGCTGTGCTAAATTGCTGTGAAGAATTATTTATAATCTGTGATAAAATCTGCCTAAAAGTTTAAAAAGATAAGGTCACCTATTCACCCCCCCCCCCTCTAGGTGATTCGGTACAATTTCTTTCAGAGGAGGTCTACAAAGTGTTGTTTGAGATGACGGAGGCCACGAGTTCTATATCGAATATCCCGGTGGTGCGGAGTTTGAGGACGTCTTTCCAGAGAAATTACCCAGATTACCCCCGCGCAGGGAGCAGGACTTCCAGATACAGCTTGTGCCGGGGGCCAAGCCAGCGTCCAAGGCGCCTTACCGGATGGCCCCAAGGGATTTGACAGAGTTCCGGAGCCAGCTTCAGGAGTTAGTGGAAGCCGGATTTGTCCGTCCAAGCTCTTCACCTTGGGGAGCCCCGGTATTGTTCGTCAAGAAGAAAGACAGGACCCTCAGATTGTGCATCGACAACCGAGCACTAAATCGGCTGACGGTCCGGAACACCTATCCACTTCCAAGGATAGACGAGTTGTTCGACCAGCTGTAGGGAGCGCAGTTCTTTTAGAAATTAGATTTGAGGTCGGGATACTACCAGCTTCGGATTCGAGAGGAGGACATTCAGAAGATGCTTTTAGTAGCAAATTTAGATTATTTGAGTTTACGGTGATGCCCTTCGGGCTCACCAATGCACCCTCGGCATTCATGACTCTCATGAACCAGGTTTTCAAGGAGTACCTAGACGTGTTTTGTCATTGTGTTTATCGATGACATCCTCATCTACTCGAGGACGGAGGAGGAGCACACTCGCCATCTGGCACTGACCCTACAGAGACTGCGGGAGAATCATCTATATGCGAAGTTTAGTAAATGTCAGTTCTGGCTGAAGGAGGTGGGCTTCTTAGGCCATATTATCAGTGGAGCCGGGTTGGCAGTGTATCCGGCAAAGATTCAGGCTATTCGGGATTGGCCGCAGTTGAAGATAGCCACCGACGTACGAAGTTTTCTAGGACTTGTCGGTTACTACTGGAAGTTCGTGGAGGGATTCTCTCGAATCGCCCTCACGCTCACATCCTTGACGAAGAAGGAGGTACCGTTTGTGTGGACCCCGTAGTGCCAGGCAGCTTTCCAGGAGCTGAAGGATCGGCTAACCTCGGCTCCCATACTCTCTCCCTCGGGGAGGAAGGATTTCAGGTCTACACTGATGCTTCCTACCAGGGTATGAGAGCTGTACTGATGCAGAAGGGCCATGTGATTGCATATGCATCTCGCCAGTTGAAGATGTACGAACAGAACTATCTGGTGCACGACCTTGAGATGGGGGCGGTCGTTTTTGCTTTGAAGGTCTGGCGCCATTATCTTTATGGAGTCCACTGCGACATCTATTCCGACACAAGAACCTGAAATACGTGGACACGCAGAAGGAACTGAACATCAGGCAAAGGCGCTGGGTGGAGTTCTTAGCAGATTATCAGTATGAAATGCACTACCATCCAGGGAAGGCAAATGTGGTGGCGGACGCATTGAGTCGGAGAGCTGCCACTTCGAGGTCGGGCCCCAGGTTATGTCTATGGAGCTGGTAAGGAGATTGGAGGATATGCACATCACACTAGTGTCGTCCGAGGACCCCGAGCTTTACATGCAGTATTTAGCTGCGGTGAGTGCTACAGATGATATCCGGGACCGAGTTAGAGAGGGACAGAGGCGAGATGTCAAATTGGAGCCGATATTCTGGGCCTTGGAGAACGGTACAGCAGGAGATTACACGATGAGGGACGGCGTGGTATGCTTCAGAGGTTGGACTTATGTACCGGAAGGAGGCCAGGTCCGGGAAGATATTATGGCGGAAGCCCACCACAGCAGATAATCGGTGCACCCGGGCATTATGAAGATGACTGTGGATTTGAAGAAGACAATGTACTGGCCTGGCATGAAGAAGGATATCACTCGGTTTGTGACCCACTGCGAAGCTTGCCAGCTAGTGAAGGCAGAGTGCAAAAACCCGCGGGTTTGTTGCAACCACTCCCGGTAGCAGAGTGGAAGTTCGAAGACATTGCGATGGACTTTATTCACGGACGTCCCCGATCACGAACAGGAAATGACTCGATTTGGGTCATCGTCGATCGTTTGACTAAGGTAGCCAAGTTCATTCGATCAGGAAGACGACGTTGTGGGAGTATTAGTACGGAGATTTGTGGAGCAGTTCGTTCGATATCACGGGGTGCCCAAGACGATCGTGTCGGATCGGGATGGCCGGTTCACTTCCAGGAGTGGAGATCGTGCAAGCTTACTTTGGCAGCGATTGACCTTCAGCACTGATTCCATCCCAGCGGATGGACAGACAGAACGCACCAACCGGACACTGGAAGATCTATTGAGGTATGCATTTTGGACGGAATCTGGGAGATGGTCGAGTTCTCTATAACAACAGCTACCAGTCCAGCATCATGATGGGCCTACGATCCAGGAATGCCGGAAGCTTTCTTGGCAGGATGAAGATCCAGGATCAGAGTTGTTGAAGACACCGAGCTCACAGACAGGATGCTAGATGAGCAGACAGGCTAAGTATTACGCCCGATCGGCAGGTGGATTCCAGGTGGGGACGAGTGGAAGATCCGGCCCATGCATGGAGTCTCGGGGTGCGTGGTCGAAGTTCTAGGTACATGGGCCCTTACAGGATCTAGAGCGGATCCTAGCGAAGGCTGGAGTTACCACCAGAGCTATGAACTGCACGACTACTTCGCGGAGGATGTCGCCGGAGCAGCGATTTTGAACCGAAGGGCCGGTAGCTTCAGCCGGTCTGTACGTTTAGAGCGGTTGGATCGACGACAGGAGGTAGTCTTGCGTCGCAAGAAGGTACCGTCAAGGCTGTGGAGGACGGCAGCCTGGGAGTGCAGAGATGTGACAAAGACCAGAGTTGTTTGTCAGGTACCTCACACCCCTCAAGATGTTTATTTTCCTTCGTAAACTAGCAAGGTTGCTTTAGGCAGTAGAGGCTTATCTTTTGTTTATTGGGGGCTTATCTTTTGTTTATTGGGATCTTGACTTCATCAATTGGTGTGATTTGGTCATAGATTTAGGCTTAAAACCTAGTTTAGCAAACATGACATCGTGAGGTGTTACAAGTTTCTCTTTCGGTAGAAATTCCGTAGGCTACCTGATCGGGGACGAATTCTTTGTTTTGTTTATTGTAGCATTTCCAACTAGACCCCTAGGAGTGGTTTTGTCCATGACTAGGTCATGACGCCTAGGAAGCCAGAATGGGCTAAGAGGATAGGAGATAAATGTGGAAATTCAGGTCTGCAAATAGTAGAACCTGACAATGGTTTAGGATGACCAATGGGTACATTGAATACCCTACCACAACACCCCCTAATACTTGGGAGGCCCATAGAGCCTAAGGCAATGGGGTCAAAGTGGCTCAGTTGACCAGGTCAACCTAGCCCTATGGGTTCAAATAGCCTATTTAGGGTCAATTGACCTACTCCGCCTAGGTACCCCACCTATACCTCAGAACCCTAAGTGAGGTCAATGGCTAAGGATTGGGTCAGCCCTAAAGGCCAGGTTGACCAGTGAACTCAAGGTCCTAATTAGTCTCAGTACCCTTACTAAGGGTATGACCTCAAAGTGCAAGGTAATCCTATATAACCCTACCTAGACCTTAGGGGAAGCCATGGGTCACCAAGGACCCAATGGGGTCAACCCAAATGGTTATTTTGACCCAAGTCAATTCTGCCCTAAAATGGTAGTGCCTTACCAAGGGACATGGACCCCCAAGATGTCCAAACAACCCTATTCAAGTCTTCCTCGACCTTAAGGGAGTCAATGGGTCACTAAAGACCCAATGGGGTCAACCCAGATGATCAAATGACCCAGGTCAACCCTAATTTAAGTCAAGTCAAACCTAGCCCAAAAGGGCTAACCCAAGCCCAAGCCACTTCTTCCTTAGGCTAACCTCACTTTCATGATCATCATGACTAAGTGTGCTGCACTTACCTATGGGGTTGACCAGTCAACCAGGGGTGACTAGGAGAGAGAAGGGAGCTTCCCTCCATGTTAATGGTGGAGAGAGAAGATGGGGGAGAGGAAGGGGAGAGTGGAGCCGGCCAAGGGAGGCTAACACCACCTTTAATGGCTTCAATCAACTCCTCTAGGGAAGAGGAGTTGATTCCAGCCATTTCCCGGCCACCAAGGGGTGGATTCAGCCCCCCTCCACTCAACCCGAGCCACACCATAAATGGTGTTGATGGGCATGAAGAACCAGCCGCCCCCTCCCCAATTGCCATTTAAACACCATCAGTGGTAGAGGGGGAACATTTTCGAGCTGTTACCTGGAGGAGACAGGCCGTCCCACTGTGCTGTTGCAGAAGCCGAGCGCCGCCGCCGTCAACAATGGCATCCCGCTGCTCCTCCCGCATTCAGGCCGCCAGGAAGGTCCCCCCCCCTCTCCTTAACTCACGGGTAGATCATAGGTCTCCTTAGGTTTAAGTTTTGGGCTCAATTGAGCCTGATCAAAACCAAGATTTTCATGGTTTTCGGCAAGAAATGATCCTGCTATAACCGTCGGAAAATGCCTCTCCGGCGGCAGAGCCGCCGCCTGGCGATAGCCACCACCTCAACGGAGGTGGTGGTGGCGGTGGCCGGCCGGGGAAGGGGCTGGATCGCCGGCGGCAGAGCTTGGAAGCGGCTCTAGGAGGGATGGATCCTGGCCGTCGGCTCAAGGAGGAAGATGAAGGTATCCCGTCCCTTTTGCTTCAAGATCTGTGCGATTATATGATTAAACTATAGGATATTATATGTGGATAATTTGTTTTATGTCACAGTTTTGGTATTATTTGGATTTAATTTTTAAAAATACCTAGGCTCACTTGGTGGGAAAACATCCAACATGAAAGTTGTAGTTCTTTGTGTCTGCTTTAGTTGAAAATTTGTTTGAACCCATTTGGGTGCATGGTCTGACCAGGGCACCCATTTTGGTGGGACATATACTTAGGGCTAGGCAGTCATTAAACTGAGTGCCCACACTTCATCCCGAGTCCACATCAATTGAAATTTTGGCAGGGCGCCTAACTTAGCTATACATAGGGCCTGCCCAAACTCAGAAGTTTTGGACACACGTTTCCTAAAGTTTTTGCTTTTATTTAATAAAAGTAGGGTAATTTAATTAAGTGGTAAAATGACCTCCAAACCCTCCCAAATTTTTGGGAGTGGTCCCTGGCATCAAGACCTAGTTCTATACAAAATTTTACCTCATTTGGATATGTTTTGGTTAGGGAATCACCCAACCCTAATTTGGCCTTAAGAGGGTATTTTTGATTACAAGTGCACTATGGACTTAGGGTGGTCCCCTCCCCTCAATAGAGGCTGAGGTTTTGGACACTGACTTGGCATGGCTAATGTCACCCTCTTAAGGAAAATGAGATGATTTAGGCTTGATTTGCCCTAGGGTTCAACCTCAAACCCTAAGGAAGGACTTTTGAGGGTTGTGAAGGACATGGGGGAAAATATCCTTTCATGGCCTTGGGAACCTAGTAGAATTGAGGGTAATGTAACCTAAGATCTCTGGTAGGATCTTTAGAAGAATTGGAGCAAGATAGACACCTCAAAACCCTAACCCTAGTTTTAGGGTAGGAGCACAAATTCGATAATTCAGCCACTAAACCTTCCCCAAATGTTATGAAACTTGGGAAAAATAGGTTTTAGGCAACCTAGAACCTCTGGTAATTTTTGTAGAATTTTATGGATTTTATGCTTGGTACTTCATTTGTTAATTAACAAAAGGCCCAAAATGATGTTTGATTTTCTTATGGATATTATGTGCTTTAAAATATGATGAAACTTGGTCGGAGGTTAGTCTAGGGCTAGTTGAACATCTCTGAATTTTATCACAATTCTTAATTAATTTTATTTGGTACTTCATTCATTAATTTCAGAAAGGGCTTTGATAAAGAAAATTCATTATTGATGATATATCTGTTCAAAAATCATGAGGCTTAGGTTTTAATGTTTTTAGGGCAAAACGTAGTTGTAGAAATTTAGTTATAATTTTTAGAGGTCTGTTTTCAGAACTTTCTTTACAAAGCCATATTTTTGAGAATATGATAATTAATTAATTTAGGGAATACTTCTTTCAAACAAATTATGAATGTTTACTTAGAGGTTTTATATGCCCTTACAATCATCCTGAAATTTTCTCTGAATTTTTGGAAGTATTTTTATTGTACATCCCCTTTTAATGATTTATTTTGGAATAAATTGGAAATAAACTTTAAGGGTCTAAATCTTGCTGGAAAATTTGGAGATTTTGGATTTTTAGTTGATTACCGATTTTGCATTTATCATAATTTTAGTGGAGCTTTATCTTGCATAACTCTTGTACTTCATGTTCAACCTTGAAACTTTTGGCGTTTAAAATAAATAAATAAATTAGCGGTTAAACTGTGAAAATTAGGAAATTATGTATTCAGGCTACATATGTCAATATAGACCTCTAATAATTATTATATGAGCACTGGATGATCATTTGGCATAATTCCCTTTTTAAGGGTCATATAGCTTAAGTGGTCTGCATCTAGTAAAACTGCAGGAAATCATTCGGGATATGAATTAGAGCACATGTGATGGTTCTTGTAGGTATGCTGGAAGGATAAATAGAATTAGGTGCATCTTTAGAGGATAAGTGAGTAGGGTGTTGTTTTGTCTAGGGTCTAGAGGCGCTCGGGTCCGACGAAAGATCGTCATCCCTGAGGTGAGTGGAGTCAAATCACCTTAGGATTAGCCTATCGTAACAAGAGGAAGTAATGGGTAAGGGAATCAACCAATAACAAAAATAATTACCATGCTAAAGGGAACGCTGGGCGTAATCCCAGCATAGTTCCTAGTGCCCTTTGAGAGCCCTTCACAGGGAATACCGGGGGCAGTCCTGGGTTAACGTAAACTGTTTTAACAAGCTGAAAAGAGTAACTTAGTAACTAGGGTTACACCTCTCACAAACACTGATAGCACCGAAAGATAGCTGGGAGCTTCGGCTCGGATGGTTAAAAGACGGACTTTGGGTCCGGGGAGCTTCGGCTCGATTGTTTGAGACGGACGTTTTGGTCCGGGGAGCTTCGGCTCTGTTTTTGTTTACGCTAAATTTGCATGTGCATTAAAGGAAAGGAAATTAAGGTGGTGGGTCTTCGGTATTGGAGGGTCGATGCACCGACGCCAATACGCTGACTCGGCAAGTGTGGTTAGCACTTTGCCAACAGAAGTCCGGTGCGCCAGCCAGCAAGAGTACGCAGGAGTCCGCTTCGTGCACCAAGCGTTGAGGCATACGATAGGTCTGACCAGTAGTGCTTTACTGGTTTAGAGGTGGGCGAGGCCCAACCCACTGCTTCTGTCTGCCACTACGGAGGTATCCTAGGAGGTTACAGCTCCAGAAAGGGGGAACTAAAGGTCTGTGTGCACAGAGTCAGGTGTGTGTGTTGCACTTGCATGATCCATCATACGCACTTGCATGCCATAGCATAATCGATTCATGTAACCTCTGACACTTAATGTATAAGTGGAATGGGACGCTTATACATTAGGACCTGCAAAACGACCCCTTGGTCTATAAGCTTGTGTCGGCAAGTTTATAAATTAAGTTCAATTTTGATATATAAATACATTTACTGCTGTTTGATAACTAACACCCCAACATATAAATTGGTATGAGACTTTTTATACGATGGGAGTCTTGCAGAAGACCCCTTGGCTTATGTGTTCTCACATAAGTGAAAGTTATTTTTCATATTTCAACTCATTGTCTATACCTGTTATAGAATTGCGAGTATAGGTCCGCTGCCATCTGTTTTTGATATTCTCCACCTTCAAGTCCTCCCCTTTCTTCCTCTCAGCTCGGTGCCTAGGAGCCGTGGGGGAAGGGACGGGGGATGATAGGACTTAGTCTTTTAGACTAACGGTTTTCGAACCGCATCATTTAGGGGATCGTGGAGACCAGCATGGAGGAGCAGCCCCAGAGACCGGTGCGCTTGGAGGTGGGGCATTCTAGCTCCAGAGTTCATACAGCCGGGACCGTGAGTCTCGACCTCGAGTAGATTTTCTGTTTTTGCTTCCGCATGAGTGACTTGTAGAGAGGACATGATGTACCGGCATAAGCCCATATTTTGCTACTCTGATGTGTTTTTTTGTGGACACTCCCTTCGCGGAGATATATTTACTGTGATATGAGATTTTCTTATTGTGCTAGTTTTCTGTGATCGAATTGGCCGGCAGAATCGGCGCTTTGTGGTGATGACCCTTCAGGGCGTGAAGGAGTCACCACAAAACGGCGGTTCTGGGCCTAAGACCCCTGTATCGATAATAGAAAAAAAAAGTGGGTCTTACATCATAAGGAAAAGGTCATCCAACAAAAAATTACAGAGTTCTCCGCTAACTGGTGGAGGTAATGCTAATGTAGGGAACAATTCGAGACTTCACGCAGAAGAACGACCCCTCTCAAATTATGTAGGGAACATTCTCTTCTGTTTAGAAGGTGTAAATCAGATCGACATGAACGACTACTTCAGTCTTGGAGGAGAATGCATCGATTCCATTGATGAAGGCTCTCTTGGTCGTCTATTCTAAAGTGAAGAAGAGCTTCAACAAATCCTAAAGTTCTTAACAACCACCGCGTAATTGGTTTATTTTTCATTGATGAACCGTTCTCTTTTATTCTTTGAACTCTTATTCATTCGATGGTTACTTGAAAGATCATATACTGACACTTTTCCTTGTCTGGAGCTCCTCGTCTCTCTCTTTTTTTTGTGTGACGAAGGGATAACTGAACCGAGGAGACATCGCCGTATCCTCCTTAGACCCCAACAAATTGTTGTCTCTATAGTAACACCATAAGGACCACGTATCGTGGGTTTTGTTTTCATACGTGTAGTGGGAGCCATCCAATTCCTGTGTAGTGGGCATCAGTATTTTGGATCCTAGCAAATATTTAACACACCATATCCATCAAGGGAGGTCTGGGTGAATGTTAGCTCTATTGGGCTTCACTTGGGATATTGTTACAGTTTTGATGATCTTTCTTGAGCAAGCAATGTTATCCCTTGCGGCGCACCTGAACTCATTGATCATCTTAGGATGTGACGATCGAATACTCCTAGGTACACTCAAGAGGTGCCTACTGGGGACCCACAACATTGCTGATCTTTCTTGAGCAAGGAATA
This sequence comes from Platanthera guangdongensis, assembly GCA_039583875.1. NCBI lineage: Eukaryota > Viridiplantae > Streptophyta > Magnoliopsida > Asparagales > Orchidaceae > Platanthera > Platanthera guangdongensis. The sequence continues at coordinate 53,611,971 of CM077149.1, forward strand.
CTTCCCCGCGCGGCGCACTTGGCCTCCTTTTTCAGCTTAGCTTGTAGCACTAGGAATGAGAACAGTGCGTCCATCGCTCTTTTTCCAGAATGACACAGTTTTGTTGATCTTTCATGAGCGAGCAACGATAGCCCTCGAGGAGCACCTGGCCTCATTGATCATCTTATGCTGTAAATCTCTGTTTTTTGCTTCCGTGGGAGTTACGGCTAGTCCGCCTTAGCTGCTTCTAGAAGGGCCGGAATCTTGATGATCTTTCTTGAGCGAGCAATGCTAGCCCCTGTGGCGCACCTGGCCTAACTAATCATCTTGAGGTGTGGTCCTCATTTTTTGAACTGTCATTCCTTTTCAGGACACCGACTTATCTTATCCAATTTTCAGGCATGCGGTTTATTGTATTTGGCTTGTTCTATCCTGCCTATCATCCTATTCCCTGGCTTTCGATTTAGTGGATTAATTATTCAGCATGCAGTTAAATTGCGCAGCTTAATTCCCCTCTATAATCTGCAACCTAAGCAAAGGCTCTCATTAATCATCTTTATTATTATATTTGCTGCCAGAGTTAATCGACTTATATTACTCATTTTTATCGGCTTGCGATTTGCCCCTTCAAGATTATTCTATATATATATATATATACTAGCATCTTCGAACGGGCTCCGCCCGTTCTCGATGCGTCGCTGCGGGCTTCGCCCGCTTGGCATTCCGGCGGGCTTCGTCCTCCCCCCCGGCGGGCTTCGCCCGCACCCCCGGCGGGCTTCGCTCGTCCGACATAAAATTTTAAAATTTTAAAGTTATTTATTAATTTTAAATTTTAATTTTCGGATTTTTTAAATAATTATTTAATGCCGGGGCTTCGCTCGCCCGACATAAAATATTAAAATTTTAAAGTTATTTATTAATTTTAAATTTTAATTTTCGGATTTTTTAAATAATTATTTAATGTCGGAGCTTCGCCCCCCGGCAGGCTTCGCACGCCCGGGATAAAATTTAAAAATTTTAAAGTTATTTATTAATTTTAAATTTTAATTTTCTGATTTTTAAATAATTATTAAATAATTATTTAATTATTTAATAATAATATAAATTATTTAAATATATAGAAAATTAAAAAATCGTAAAAAAAAATTAAAACCGGCTCACGGGCAGCCGCCGCTTCCGCCCGCCGCCGCCGCCGGAGCCGCCGCCGGCCTGCCCGGCGCCCACCGGCGGGTTCGCCGGAGGGCGGCGAACCCGCCGTTGGGCGCCGGTCAGGCCGGCGGCGGCTCCGCCGGCGGCGGCAGGGTGAGGCCGTGGGGGAGGGATGCAGGAGGGGCTTCTATCAGGGCTTTCACCAAAATGAACAGTAATTGTTTTTATGCTTTCGATAATTGCAGGTCATCCTATATTGATCCAACGGTTCGAAGCAATTCTTTGAAGATCGGACGGTACAGATGAGTTTTATGGTGTGATCCAAATATGCATATTGTATTATATAATAAAGATATATTTGGCCTGCAGTTTGCCGGCTTAACAATTATTTCATTTATCATGCGGTTAACAACAACATTTCAGATTATCTTCTTAAGTGTTTATAGCCGCATAATTAGCACATATCTCGACTAGCTATAAGCGGTTAAAGTGGACTCATATATTGCAAGGAAAACCGTACAATATCTATCTTAGTTATGGACATCTTAACTCTCGCAGTTGATAACACGGCCTGACTGTGTTTCATCTAAGCCTCAACTACAAGTGTTGTGTTGGGATCCCGACATGTATCAGCTCAGAATAGCCTAGACCGTTCAGATTGCGACACGGGGCAACATCAAAACCTTCAGCCATTTCAAACAAGGACATCCCAGATGTTGTCACATGGCATAATCAGAGCCCTCCAGTAAAGAGGAAGAGGACTGCAGATCTGCTGGCACGTGGGCGTTTGCCATCCATCGTAGGAGACAAATCAGCAGGCATCAACCGGCAACAACATCATCGCCGAATAGCATCCCAACAGCTGGCTTTTTCATGAGATTGTATTTTATTTCTCCGGTTATGTTAAGTATAGCAATCTAACGGGTATATGACCGTTATTCTCCTTATATAAGGAGGATTAGTGTGTAATTTGGTTTATGATGGATGAATGAATAAAGTAATTCTTGCTCTTGTCTCTCTCTCTCTCTCTCTCTCTCTATCTCTCTCTCCACCTCTCCCTCTCCCTCTAGTCTGAGTTCTTCTTCACCTCCTCCGGCGGCCTTCCGGCGTCGGTTTGTTTTGTTTAATCACTGGATCTTTTAGATCCTTCACAATCACGTTCATCTCTATCATCTCCGGCGGGCCTCCGGCGCCGCCTTGCTGTTTTATAGGTCTAACCAGGGCCTATCATTTGGTGCTCTCGTTCCTTGAACTTCCCACCCCTCATGGCCGATCATACAAGATCCAAAGAACTACACTCCCAGTATCTTGAATTAAAAGAAGCTCTTCATGCCGAGCAGGCCAACAGGGCTACTCAATTAGCCGACCTGCGGGATGATCTACAGACAAAGGAGAGATTTCTTGTCCAACAGATAGTGGAAACTCGCACGGATGCGGCTGACAAAATTGATACGCTCCGCAACAATATGATGGCCCAATTCAAGCAGATGCAAACATCGTTAGACATCCTGCAAGCCAGAACCACTGATTTCGGTCAAGGATCAACCTCATATGGCGTTCTTGGACATTCCCCCCAGATTCCGAGCACGCATCAGGTCGTTTCTAACCTTTCCGATTCTACTTTTACTTGCACACGCTTTAGTGAAGGCGACCCCACGGACTGGTTGTATAATTTGCAACTGTATTTTCAATATCATAAAACCAACCAACGTGATTATCTCCTAATCACGGCGTGTCATCTTGATCGACCAGCTTCACGGTGGTATCAAGCAACACTCCGTGATTTACCATCCCTTACTTTTCCTTTTTTCGTTGACGCCTTAATTAAACGTTTTGGCCCATCCAGTTATGAGGATCCCGCGGGCTCATTAAAACAATTGCAACAAACAACCACCGTTAACGAATATAAAAACCAATTTGAGGAATTACTCACACGAGTCCCGGGACTAACGCCGAGCTTCATCACTAGTATCTTTGTCTCCGGTCTCAAACCTAGTATTCGTAGTATTGTCAAAATGCAACGGCCTACGGATCTCCATGATTCGTATGCTCTAGCACGCATGGTTGAGGACCAAGAGATGGATACCACTACATCACCCCCACCTCGCCACTATACTACTTCATCACACCCGTCCCACAAATTTGACCATCTCCGTAGACCAGCAGTCCCACCACCAGTTCCTCGTCTCCAATGGCATTTCGTTCCTCCTCCGTCGGACATACCTAAACCAACATACACACCCAAATACCCAGTTCGTCGTTTATCTGCCGCTGAACGGCAACGCCGTCGAGATCTAGGTTTATGTTACAGTTGTAATGACAAATAGTCTTACGGTCATCGTTATAAGGGGTCCGGCGTTCTGCTTTACTTCCAGGGGAGTGATGAACCGGAAACCCCGGAAGACCCACCGGATGACCGTATCTAAGAGGCAGTCGACTCTTCGGGATCTGTTTATCTTTATGCCCTCACTGGGGAACCCTCAGGCACGTGTATTCGAGTAACTGCTTCATTAGGCTCACACAACTTACAAACGCTCATAGACAGTTGTAGCTCACACGACTTTATCTCGAACCGCGTCGCTAACTATTTACAACTACCAATATTAGCGATCCAGCCTTTTACAGTTTTTATGGGCAATGGCGCGTCAATGCTATGCACAGGCAAATGTGTGGACCTTGACCTGCTCATTCAAACCAAAATTTACAAAATTACTCTGTATGTCCTGGACCTTCACGAGGCAGATATCGTTTTGGGAGTACGATGGCTTCAGTCCTTAGGACCGGTTACCACCAATTACTCAACCCTAACGATAACTTATCAAACGGCACAAGGTCCAATCACGTTACAGGGTCAACCAACTCGCCCTGATGGACCGGTTTCATCATCGCAGGTGGCCAGATTAATGTCCTTGCAATCTGCGACACTGTGCATATTCACCAACGATCCGCCACTTATTAGGCCTAAGGATCAGCCTTTTGAAAAGTTAGATCCTTCTTTACCCCCACAGTTTCACCACTTATTGACGACATTTAAAATGTTCTTCCAGGAATCAGCCGATCTACCCCCAAAAAGTGTAATAGACCATACCATTCCATTATTACCAGATACACAACCCATTAATGTCAAGCCATATAGGTACCCTCATTTCCAGAAAAACGAGATTGAACGGCTAGTTATTGAAATGTTAAAATACGATTTTATTCGACCAAGCACATCGAGTTTCAGCTCCCCAGTTATTTTAGTTAAAAAAAAGATGGCACCTGGCGTTTTTGTGTCGATTACCGCATCCTGAATAACCACACCATCAAAGATCGATTCCCTATTCCTACCATTGATGAGTTGTTAGACGAACTTTACTACGCCCGTTATTTTACAAAATTAGATTTATGCTCAGGATATCACCAAATTCGTATGACCGAAAAGGATATTCATAAAACATCCTTCCGCACGCACCATTGCCACTTTGAATTCACAGTAATGCCATTTGGCCTAACCAACGCCCCATCCACTTTTCAATCATTAATGAATTCCATTTTTCAACCTTTTTTACGAAAATTTATTGTGGTTTTTTTGATGATATACTCATCTTCAGTAAAACACAAGACGAACATTACATCCATTTAACCCAGGTGTTTCAAATTCTACACAAAAATGTTCTGAAGGTTAAAATGTCAAAATGCTTTTTCCTCAAACAAGAAATTGAGTTTTTGGGGCATTGCATTACTAACGGCACAGTTTTTCCTAACACCACGAACACTCTTGCAATAGAACAGTGTTCCACGCCTAGAACACAAAAGGATGTCCGCGCTTTCCTGGGCCTAGCGGGTTTTTACGGAAAATTCATCAAATACTTTTCAGTAATTGCAGCCCCTCTTTCCGATTTGTTAAAGCAGATAAAGTTCGAATGGAATGAGCACACCGAACTGGCATTCCATACTTTAAAAGAGGCCATTGTATCCAAACCAATTTTGTCACTACCTAACTTCACAGAACCATTCACGATAGAAACGGATGCTCCGGGTATAGGAATAGGTGCGGTTTTATAACAAAACAATAGCCCAGTTGCCTATTTTAGTAAGAAATTGACGCCACAAATGCAACGCAAATCCACTTACGTACGGGAAATGTACGCCGTCACATCGGCAGTAGCCAAATGGCGCCAATATTTACTGGGCCACCGTTTTATGATTCTGACAGACCACAAAAGTTTACATAACCTATTGACGCAAGATTTACACACACCGGAGCAACAACTTTTTTTAGCTAAACTAATTGGTTTTGACTACACAATTAAATATAAGCCGGGCAAAAACAACATAGTTGCTGATGCACTTTCCCGATCATGCACTTCGCACATCACCACTACCACGACAAATAATATTAGCACAGATGATACACCCACACAGCTATTTGACATGACGATTTCAATTCCCGCATCCTCTTTACTGGAGGGATTGTCACTGGATTACTCCAAGGATTCCTTTACCCAGCAATTACGGGAAGATTTAAGAACCAACCCGCACACTCGACCGGATTGGACACAGTTACGGGAAAAATTTTATTACAAACATCGTTTCTTCATTCCCCAAAACTCAACCATAATCAAATATGTTATTCATAACACACACAATTCACTATATGGAGGCCACTCCGGATTTCGTGCAACAGTCCACAAAATTCAGAATAACTTTCACTGGCATAACATGAAACAACATATAACCGACTATATCAGCCAATGCGAATTATGCCAAAAGGCAAAACCATCTAATCACTTACCCTACGGATTACTTCAACCACTGCCTATCCCAGACCAAATTTGGTCGGATTTAACTATGGACTTTATCACCCAGTTACCAAAGTCCAACAACTTCACCATAATAATGGTCATAGTTGACATGCTCTCCAGGGCGGCTCATTTTGCAGCTATGATTCCCCCATTAACTGGCCCTAATGCTGCAGCAGCATTTTTGGAATCTGTGGGCAAACTCCACGGAATCCCTACATCCATCATTTCAGACCGTGACACAGTATTCCTGAGCCATTTTTGGACGGTCCTATTCACATTACAGGGAACCAAATTATGTTACAGTTCCACATACCATCCGCAAACAGATGGTTTAACAGAGCGCACAAACCGTAGTTTACAACAATATTTACGGCTATTCACCCATGAGCATCCAAAAAAGTGGTCTAATTACTTAAGCTTAGCAGAATTTCTTTTTAATACTACTCTAAACACAGCGACCGGCATGACTCCCTTTGAGTCAGTATACGGTCTCTTGCCCCCTGGGCTCCTTACTTTTGTGCAGGCACCAGTCGGAATGAAGCAGTAGACAAGACTCTTCAGACGCGGGACACAATCATCAATCAACTAAAAAAACATCTACAACTATCACAACAGCGAATGAAAATTTTTTCCTTCAAGCGCCGACTCGAGAAAACGTGTCAACTCAATGATTGGGTTCTCCTCAAACTCCACCCATATCGGCAACTCTCACTAAAGCGCATGAGTTGCAGGAAACTAGCTCTCCGATTCTACGGTCCCTTCCAAATATCAGAAGTCGTCGACAAAACGGCGTACCGACTGAAGCTCCCAGATGACTGAAAAATCCACCCGGTGTTCCACGTATCACTATTGAAACCGTTCAAAAGCGACAACAACCCACAAGTTACGCCCCTACCAAAACAGTGCCACAAGAATATGCTGGTGCATATTCCATTATGCGTGGTTGATCTGCGGCAGATTATCAGAAATAATCTACCGATCCGGCAGGGACTGGTCCAGTGGAAGGATCTTCCACCCGAAGATAGTACCTGGGAGGACCTAGACTCTCTACCTACAGTCCTATAGCAAGAGGCTACTAATCCTACGACCAGGGCGCCAGACGCAGAAATCTCGGATCAACTACCCACAACGTGGAAGCAACAGAAAAAACGCTCAGCTCGCCAACGACCTCACTCACTTCGCCCACCTGAAGAAGAGTAGAAAGGAGTACCATAATACCAAGTCCACCATGACGCGGAGGGTGGAAGTGGGTTTACCAAAGCTTCTTCTTCTTCATCACCAAGCTTCGTCGACATCCATGGCGTTTACAGCTCCCTCCTTCAGCTTTCCAAAGGCGATGTTTGCAGAAACCCTAAACCATAGAGATTAAACACATCGACGACGGCGGATGGATCGATGAGGACATCGATCGTTTTTATAAGGGAAGAGTATTGCTGGGATCCCGACACGTATCAGCTCAGAATAACCTGGACCGTTCAGATTGCGACACGGGGCAACATCAAAACCTTCAGCCATTTCAAACAAGGACAACCCAGATGTTGTCACATGGCATAATCAGAGCCCTCCAGTAAAGAGGAAGAGGACTGCAGATCTGCTGGCACGTGGGCGTTTGCCATCCATCGTAGGAGAGAAATCAGCAGGCATCAACAGGCAACAACATCATCGCCGAATAGCATCCCAACAGCTGGCTTTTTCATGAGATTGTATTTTATTTCTCCGGTTATGTTAAGATAGCAATCTAACGGGCATATGACTATTATTCTCCTTATATAAGGAGGATTAGTGTGTAATTAGGTTTATGATGGATGAATGAATAAAGTAATTCGTGCTCTTGTCTCTCTCTCTCTCTCTACCTCTCTCTCTCTCCCTCTAGTCTGAGTTCTTCTTCACCTCCTCCGGCGGCCTTCCGGCGTCGGTTTGTTTTGTTTAATCACTGGATCTTTCAGATCCTTCACAATCACGTTCATCTCTATCATCTCCGGCGCCGCCTTGCTGTTTTATAGGTCTAACCAGGGCCTATCATGTTGTCTTCTCAATTATTATGAATTATTCTCAGTTAAGTCACCTAATCGCTCTGTTTCATATTTACCATGTATCTTCGAAAATCTGGCTATTGTTCGCTAATCCTGATTAGCTATCATTTTGCGAGTATCTATTAAGATTCAACGAACTTCTTTCTTACGGCTAAGAAGTGTGAAGCCGCAGTTTTGAAATTCATGGTCTTTGGCATGACCTACAACCGTTTAGTTCAAAAATTATTTCTTGATCGAAGCCAAATAATTTGAAGACCGCACAAATTGACATAAGTAAAAATGCAATAAAGCTTCCAGAATGCATATAAAAAAAGGTAACTGTATTTTCATTTATTTTTAAAAAATTACATCGGTAAGACCATGTGGTAAACAAAATAACAGACAAGGCCTTTTTAAAAAATCAAATAATAACACAGGTTTAAATTGTATTTATTCACTCGGCTTGAGATTTTAGCCACAAGAGTACTTGAACCGGTTCTGAAAGTCTTTAATTACAATGGTAGTTAATCACCTAGTTGTGGGGGGGGAGGGGGGGGGGGTGAATAGGTTATTGCAGTTTTTTAAGATTCTTTAAAATATTCTACGACTTATGTCCAACTGTGCATACTTAATTAATTTTTCAAGAACACAATACTCAGCACAGCAAAACACAAGACACGGCACACCAGATTTTTATACTGGTTCCCCATTATATGAGTACATCCACTGTCCCTCTCCGGCTTTCTAACAGTATGTTAGACAAGACTCTTCTAAAAAAACTATGGCTTCTCAGAGATTAAAACACGATCCCACCCGATCAGTCAGTCTCTACTGAGACTTACAACACTGGCTCACAGCCCTCCACACAGTAATATTCTGACAACCAAACACATGAACAAATGCCTTATACACATGCTGGGAGAAACAACCCCACACCGATCCGCACAGGGATCCAATCACAGGCCCACGACCCAAACACAGATCTCACAAATCCTTCTCACAGCCTTTATAATTTAGGCTTTACAATAAGATCTCACAGATCTCTCACATAGCCTAATTGTTAACCCGGAATGCGCGACTAGTTATCATGGCTTTCAAGACCGAGCGGCCTGCATTTTCTAGCCGCCGTACACAGCAAGCCGGCTAGCTGTCAGAGAAGGCGAGCAGTCTCCATTTCAGGCCCGTGTCAGTACCGGCACTGCTCAACGCCAAGTCCCAGGGCCCAGACGCACAACCCACTAGGAGGAATCAGCCAGGCCATGCGGTTTCCCTCCTTTCTCCTTTTTTGTTTGATGGTTTCCCCTCACCTCTGGTCGGTTCGCCTGTACGACGGGCAGCCGGTAACTTTAGCTCTACCCTCTTGAGAAGGCCCCCGAGCATATAAATAGGCGGAGGTAGCACTCCCCAAAGCACGCTGACTCGTATCCAGGAGCTCGCTTGTTAAGAGCTGCGGTCTCGAGACTAGTGCTTTGCGGCCTGCTGACCGGCCAGCTTCCAATTTTCTCCTTCTTGTAACCTCTTCATTTTTAAATAAAACGAAAGTCCGTCATGTAACACCCCTATCCGTCACATAGCATATAGCAGTAGATCCGGCCGGGGCACGACGCCATCTACCACAGAGAGACCGAAGAGTTACTAAATGAAACCATCCTTCCAATAACACACGTCCTACAAAGAGCACATTCTAGCGGAAGCATTTTAAAGGTTGCAAAGAAAAGACCCCAAGTCAACAACATGAACGTCCACTAAATACCCAAAATAAGAATGAGCTTACAAAATACACAAAGTACTTGGTCTTATGGTCTTACAAGAGTTTACTTAAATAAATAGTGTCTTTCAAACATCGGCACGCAGGCCGGTCACAAATGAGTATAACAAGTAAACATTTACATTGGCCTTCGAGGGTCGGCTCAGCTACAAGGGCTTTTGTCCGCTATTTGTCATCAGGCTTCGCAGCACCTGCAATCAACAATCCACTGCAGCGGTGACAAATAAAAGCAACGGTCAGCTTAGCTGACCAAATTATAATGACCTCGCCCCTTTACTCGGGGCAGCGATGCTCCTTCCCTGCAGTTTATTAGCATAGCCAAACAATATAGTGAAAATTACACTTCACCACAGGCATAGGCATGCACGGCCACACACCCCGTGCTCTCAGGGCACATTCTTGGTGAACCCGGTCAAATCCGCGGTCTCACCACCGTCCCTTGGACCGCAAATATTGTGAGCATTTTTGTATTTCCGGACTAAGCCTAAGAACCTCCATCTATGCTAATGGCAAGTACCACATACTTTCGGTCGCTTTAACCGAAGGACATAGAGCGGGTATGGTTCTGCCTAACCCGTTGCTCACAATGCAACGTCAATTTAAGTCATATGCGCGTGTCAAGCTTCCCCGAGTCCCAAATCGATTACACACTTTACATAACCCAGTTATGTGCAAGTTGGCTCCCAGGCCACCAAGATGGCAGAATCACACTTCTGCCTAGTTTTCCCGGTGCACCTTAGAGTTAGTCCCCAAGGTTCCCTGTTGCAATCTACCGCATAGAAAACCCGAAAACAACCATCGGCGCGGAGACTTCTCCGGTCATTCATGCATTATGAAACATCACCGATCTAGACCAACATGTCTGGGTAGGCTTCACACACCATGTCTATGTCCGTTCTTCGATTCCGGACTCTACATGCAAAACAACGGGGACTATTCATGTCTACCTGAAGGAAAAACTCACACTCACTGCATACTCTCGAGAGCGGGCTTCCTATGAAAAAAGGAAAGATGACTTCACATGTCCAAGAAGAAAATCGTTACCCTTGCGTTTCTCTTTGGCTCCATGAGGATCTAGAGGGATGAAAAGCACAGCAATGGCCTTGCCTCCATAGATCTGAACTCGGCTTGCGATTTTGGTCTCTGAAGCTCCTCCGGTGGCCAGATCTCTCCTTCTCCTTCTTCCTTGATCTCCACTCTCTATAAAGCTTTAGAAAGATAAAGCTCCAAGTGGAATGAGGGTTTCAAACACTATTCCCAACCTTAACTTAGCAAGGACCAGCCTGGGCCCTTGGATCCCAAAAGAAGGAAACGAACGACCACGATTCGCACTAAAAACCAATTTCCTGGGCCGAACATGGCTTATGATATGCCCGTGTCACAGGCCATGTCTCACGATCCAAAACCGATCGTCGAACACAGAACAGGACACGGGTTTAGACACACCTGTGTACTGCCTGACACACTCGCGTCAGATTATGACACGCCCGTGTCACGGGGCGTGTCCCTCAAGCGACACAGGAAACAGTCACGTCCCGACCAGAACGGTCTTAGAAACATCCGTGTAATAATTGACACGCCCGTGTCGACAAGTACACACCCGTGCGCCAGGCCGTGTACCACACCCGACACAGCCCGACCAACACAGAGAAGGACACGACCACGGACACGCCCATGTCCGACCTGTACACACCCGTATCCGGCCACCAAAGATCGTCGAACGCATTTTGTCGACCACTGCAAAAGTTCGTAGAACCCAAGCACGACATGGCCCTAGACTCGCCCGTGTCCCAGGCCATGTGACCCTTAACAGGCCCCAAACTTGGCTCTAACGCTCCCCATCCCTCTTTTTAGTTTCGGGGCGTTATAATTCTCTCCCTCTTAAAAGAATTTTGTCCTGAAATTACAGAAAGGAAAATATACACAAAACTTAAACAGTACCTGAGTCGAATAACTTTGGGTACTCCTCAAGCATGGTTTGTTCTCGCTCCCATGAGAGCTCATCCCGACCGCAGTTGTCCCAACGGACCTTGACCATCCTGATGTCCTAGTTACGCAGTTGCTTGACTTCCGAGTCCTCGATGCCAACATGCTTGACCTTCATCGTAAGCCCATTCTCAACCGGTACTTGACCGACCGTAATAACTTGCGAAGGCTCTTGCATCGCCTTCTGCAGCACCAAAATGTGGAATACGTCGTGTAGGCCACTCAATTCCACCGATAGCTTCAGTCGATAAGCTGCTTCACAAATTCGCTCTAGAACCTCAAACGGTCCAAGGTACCTCGGGCTTAGCTTCTTCAAGCACCGTACCCGTGAGATGCTCTTGAATGGCTTTATCTTCAAATACACCCAGTCGCCAATAGCAAACTCAACGTTTCGATGTTTAACATTATAGTATTTAGCTTGCCGGTCCTGAGCGATTAATAATCGTTCTCGAATAGTTAGTACCAACGAAGTTGCATCTTTCACTTCTTGTTGTTTGTACAGCTTTGACTCACCCATTTCCAACCATGACAACGACGTGCGACAATTCCTACGACAAAGGGCCTCAAAGGGCGCCATTTGAATGCTCGCTTTGTATCTATTGTTATAAGCAAAGTCCACCAAGCACAAGTGATCTTCCCACTGCTTCCTGAAATCCAAGACGCACATCAGAAGCATGTCTTCCATCGTCCTATTGACTCTCTCGGTCTGACCAACCGTATGTGGATAAAAGGCAGTGCTGAAACTCAGCTTGGTTCCCAACATTTATTGCACCAACCTCCAATCAATGGACATGAACTGCCCATCTCAGTCACTCATGAGGATGCGGGGCACAACGTGAAGTCGAACAATGTTATCCACATAGATTTTTGCCAATTTCTCCACCGAATCATCCTTCCTATTCGGAATGAAATGCGACACTTTCGTCAATCGATCTACGATCAGCCAGATGACGTTGTTTCCATTCTGCGACCTTGGCAATCCATGCACAAAGTTCATTGAAATATCGTCGAACTTCCACTCCAGGATAGGCAAGGACTTCAAGAAACCTCCAGGCTTTTGGCAATCCGCCTTCACTAAGGCGCACGTTTGACACTTCACCACATAAAGTTCCATATCCTTCTTAAGTCCTAGCCACCAAAACAACTTCTTCATATCACGGTACATCATCGTGCTCCCTTGGTGAATCGAGTACTTGGTATGATGTGCCTCGTACATCAATTCCACCCGCAGTTTACCCACATTTGGGACGCACAGACGCATGTCCTTCCATAACAACCGGTCCACAACATAAAATTGGGAATTTGACCCATCCAAAGCCTCATCTATGATTTGCTTCATGTTGCTATCCAAATCCAGAGCCTGCCGAATCCTATCAGTGTTGGGTACATTGAAAAATGTGTACCATATTTGGAGAAACCTCACCTAACTCAATGATATGCATCAAGTTGTATTTGATGTTGTATTGAGTTATCAAGTGCAGGTTAAGTAAATGGAAGAAATATTTTTCTAAGCACAAGTATCGATACTGGGGAATGGATGTGTCGACACCAAGGGCTAGATCGTGTCGACGCCCAGAATTTATGTTGACACACAGAAAATTTGTCGAAAACACTGTGTCGACAACAAGGGCCAGATTGTGTCGATATAAACAGGACTTTTGTCAACACATTCCACAATTCTGCCGACAACGACAGTGTCGACACACATAACTTGTGTCGACACACACCAGAATTCTGTTGACACCCAGAAGATATGTCGATAGTGTAAGCAGAAGCTGTGTCGAGACCCAAAAGTTATGTCGATATTGGAAGCAGAAGCTGTGTCGACACATAGGACTTATGTCGACACATTTAACAAATGTTGCGTCGAGTACCAGAAGAATGACTATGTCGACACATGGAGTGTTGTGTCGATATCATCAATACTTGTGTCGACACTTAGTCTATTTGTGTCGACGCATGTGAAGCAGTTTGCTGAGTGGTTCATGCTGTGTTGGAAAAACTTAACCAACCGGTCTGACACTTTTGTTAGAACTGTCAGAAGACTGTTACAAACCGGATCAGCCGGTAATCATGAGGAAACTCTATATAAAGGACTGACACTATACAACATAAATGAATGAAGTGAAGTAGTAAAAAAATAGAGAAGAGAAGCAAGAAACACTACATTAAGAGGTGAATTCTTCAGAAGTTTTCTACAACAAGAAAAGGGGAAACCCTTACGAAGGGAGATCCATATCAGTCTGCAAGGAAGATTCAGATTACATTCTGAATTCAAGAAGGAAGCTATCTGAAGATCAACTTCTACATCAAGTGAATATCAACCTTATTTTGTTCTATCAAGAAGCTTTGAAATGGCTAAGTCAGGTTGGATCTGAAGATCAGTCCATTCAAGAACTGATCAAGATGCTCACCAGTGAAGAGGTTCATCTGGTGCAATTTCTATATTACATTGTCAAATTATTTCTGGTAGGATTTGTTGTTAGATCTGAGTTGTAAGCCTATAATTATAAAGGCTGAGGCAAGGCTTTTGCCTGAGCTGTAGGAGTGGGGTGTCACTCTGAGTTGTAGGCCTGTGAAAGAGGTTGAGGTAGGGCTTTTTACTGAGCTGTAGGAGTGGGGTGTCACTCTAAGTTGTAGGCCTGTGAAAGAGGCTGAGGTAGTGCTTTTGCCTGAGCTATAGGTGTGGGGTGTCACTTTGAGTTGTAGTCCTGTGAAAGAGGCTGAGGTAGGGCTTGTGCCCGAGTTGTAGGAGTGTGGATTCACTCTGAGTTGTAGAAACCATTCTTGGTTCTGAGTTGTAAGATCTGCGGATCTGAGAAGTGGAAGGAAGTTAGGCCTAATCCAGTTCATTACTGGATAGGCGAAGGGGGAAAGTGGATGTACTCGGATCTTGGGTAACCACTATAAATCTGGTGTATGTTTTGCTATGTTCATTATTCTGTGATTTGAATTGCTGTAGTGCTGAGATAAATTTGTTATTTGCCTAAAGTTTCTGAAGAAAAATTTAGAACCTATTCACCCCCCCCCCCCCGCCCTCTAGGTGTTTAGGCTCTTGAAATCAAGTATTTCAAGTGGTATCAGAGGCAGCTTACTCAAAGTTTAACCTAACAGTCTGAGTAGATCTCCAAGGTAAATAACAGATTTCAAGAATGGGGTCAATAGAGAATCAGAAGGAATTTGGATCTATGAAACTGCCTATCTGCAGGAAAGAATGCTTTGGCATATGGAAGGAAAGGGTCAGGTTGTTCATGGAAGCATCTGATCCAAGAATCTACATCACAGTACAAGAGGTTCCCTTCATTCCAATGAAGGTATCAGTTATGGATGCAAATGTTTAAAACCTTAAGAGCTATTCTGAAATGACTATGGATGAGATCATCTTGGCAACATTAGACAAAAGAGCACAAAACATTATAGTAAGTGCTATAGATGATGCCATATTTCAGAATCTGGTGCATTGTAAAACCTCCAAGGAAATGTGGGACACCCTAATTGTCTATATGGAGGGAACAGAAGAAGTCAGAGAGGACAGGAAATCTATGCTGAATCAAGAGTATGCGAGCTTTAGACGAGCCAAGACTGACAGCATAGCTAAATGTTACAAAAAGTTCTTCAGGATTGTCAATGAGCTGATGACCTATCACAGAGTCTTCAGCATATATGAACTGAATGATATATTTCTGAGGTCACTAACAAAGGACTGGGACACAAAGATATGTGTCATCAGAGAAGTGGCCAAGCTTTTTTATACTCCTCCACCCACATTATTTGGAAAGCTGCATTTATATGAAATGCATCTCACTGCCAGAAAAGAGGAGGAGAAAAGCAGTAGGCCTGAATACAAAGAAAGGTCTGTTGCCTTCAAAGCTGAAGGCACAAGAAAGGGTTGGAAAAGGTCTTCTTCTCTACCCAGAAGGAGTGCTGAGGCTGAAGAAGAAAATCTTGACAACAACACATCAGATAACCACACCTCTGATGAGGACTTTGCTGCCTTTACAAGGCGATTCAAAAGGTTCATGAAATAGAAGAAATGGAGAACCAAGCCATCAACATATTTTTCTAAGGATGAGTATTGCAAGAAAAAGAAGTCTCCCAAGGAGGACAGGTATGCATCAAAACCTAGTAAACAAATTAATACTAAGATTGTGTGTTATTGTTGCAACATGTCAGGACATGTTATAGCTGACTGTCCAGATAAGAGGACTGAATCTAAAGATAAGAAGAAACAGCCAGTGAAAGGCAAGATGGAGAAATCCCTTGTTGCTCAGAAGCAGAAGAGTTGGACAGACTCTTCATCTTCAGGATCAGGAGATGAAGATAATGCAGAAGCATATGTTGGGCTAATCTCAACAGAAGAGGATTCTAGGGAGCTCGAATTTCTACAAATGCTAGACTCCATAAATGGAGTAGAATATTATTGCTATAGAGGGCTGATGGCTCTATCAGAAGATGATCAGTGCCAGGATCAGCCTGGACCTAGTAAGAAATACAATTCTCCCTCAGCTTTAGATTACTATACTGCATTAGATTCAAAAACTTTTGCATCAAGAGATGTTGATGGCTATG
Organism: Platanthera guangdongensis; assembly: GCA_039583875.1. Lineage (NCBI taxonomy): Eukaryota > Viridiplantae > Streptophyta > Magnoliopsida > Asparagales > Orchidaceae > Platanthera > Platanthera guangdongensis. The sequence continues at coordinate 53,628,221 of CM077149.1, forward strand.
AATCAGAGGGGGATGTGCATCAACTCATTAATGAGTATGGTGGATTGATGCAAGCTCTGAAGAGGAGCAAGTTTCTTGTTAATGATCAGGCCAAGGAGATTGAGTCTCTGAAGCAGGCTGCATCAGATACAGCCTTGTTGATAGATTCAAAACTGAAGGAGATTGTCAAACTGAAAAACATTACTGTTATTCAGATGTGAACAATCTCTTTCAAGGAGATTCACATCAAAAAACTAGAGGCAAAACTTCAGCAAGAAAGAGAGTTAGTGGCTAAATTCTCTAAACCAAAATCAGTCTTGTCCTTAATAGATAATTTCATTTCTCATAAAGGGAAGACTGGTTTAGGTTTCAAGGGTAGATCTAGGGCCACCAATTTTCATAGAAAAGGTAAGGCCCCAGCTCAGCCACTAGCTTCTAAGCCTCCTATTTTCTTTAGGAAAGTGATGCAACCACCAAACAGGTATGATCATGATAGTACTCATGGTCACTATAGGCAAGCCCATCTAGATCAAGAGGAAGTCTTGGGGTTTACTGCTCAAGCACCTACACTCAACATTACTTATGACAACAAAGTTGTAAAGTCTGTACCTAAGAGAAGGTATATTAGGTTTGAGTTTTGGTGCTGTGGCAATGTGGGCCATTTTGCCAGGAATTGTTGGTTCAACACAAGTATTAAAATCAAGAGTAGTCTACCTATCAGAACAACTGCAGGATTTAAATCTAACAATGACCTAGGACCCAATAACAATTTGGGTTCTAAGGGTAAGTGATTTTGTATTTGATGCAGGTCAATCCAAGTGACCATACCCCTATATTGTACTTGGATAATGGATGTTCCAGACACATGACTGGAACAAGGAGAATGTTGAGGGACTATGTACCCATAGAGAATGGATCCAAAGTAATCTTTGGTGGATCAAAAAAAAGAATCATTAAAGTATTTGGTAACATCTTTAGTGATTCAATTACTATCACTAAAGTGGCTTATGTGAAGGGTCTAAAACATAACCTGATCAGCATAAGTCAACTTAGTAATCTAGGTTATGACATCTCCTTTCACAAAGGGGAGTGCCAAATAAGAAGGTCAAGTAATCAAGAGATTATTTTGACTGGCACTTGGAAAGGGAATGTATATTGTCTTAACCTAGATTGTGAGTTTAACAACTCACCCATTTGTCTAGTTGCAGGAGAAAAAGCTTACCTATGTGTCAAATGGCATAAGAGGCTTACCCATCTGAACTATAAGTCAATTGGACAGCTGTTTAGCATGGGGTTAGTGAGTAATGGTCCTAAAGTCAAGTGCATTAAAGAGGGTGTGTGTTCTGCTTGCCAAAAGGGCAAACAGAGTAAGTCCTCTTTCCATGCACATGATATCAAAGATTCAATGAGATGTTTATATCTCTTGCATATGGATTTGTTTGGTCCTATGCCAGCTCATAGTCTTGGTAGGAAAATCTACACACTAGTTATTATGGATGACTATTCTAAATACACATTAGTTTTCTTCTTGAGGCAGAAATCTGAAACCCCAACTGTTTTCTAGACTTTTGTTAGACAAATTCAGAATAAATATGATAGTTTTGTGGTCAAAATCAGAAGTGATCATGGAGCTGAATTTCAGTCTGAATGTATGACAAAGTTTTGTGATGAATTTGAGATTTATCAGGAATTCTTCTCGCCTAAAACTCCTCAGCAAAATGGAGTTGCTGAAAGAAAGAATAGGACTCTAATTGAGGCAAGTAGAACACTACTTAGTGACAGTACTCTCCCAGAGTACTTCTGGGCTGAGGTAGTAAATACTGCATGTCATGTTCTCAATAGAGCCTCCATCAATATGAAACATAAGATGACTCCCTATCAGATTTTGAAAGGAAGAAAACCAAACATTTCCTACTTTAGAATCTTTGGTAGCAAGTGTTATGTTTTAGTTAATGGTAAGCACTACCAAAAAACGTTTGCTGCCAAGTCCCTAGAAGGGATATTTGTTGGGTACAACAATAATAGTAGGGCATATAGAATCTACAACTTAACTACCCAAGTTATAGAGGAATCTGTTCATGTTATATTTGATGAGTTTAAGTTGATTAACAGTGAATTGTCTACTTCTTCAGTTAGTTTTACATGTCTAACAGACAGGCTGGACAAAATGTCCATCAATGAAGAAGTACCTGTTAGGCTGGATGAAGATAAAGATGCTTGCTGTCCAGGGGGAGAACAAGTCTCACTAGATGAAGAAGACAATGAGGAGCATCAGGTTGAGGAAAATGAAGAAGGCCATGAGTTAGACAGATTTCCTCCAGCAAGAAGACACTTGAAGGATCATCCAGCACACCAAATTATTGGTGATGCAAGTCAAGGTGTTCTTACAAGAAGCAAAAGTATGACCACAGTTCTATGTTTTAGCTTCCTGTCACAAATAGAACCCAGAAAGTTTAAAGAAGCAATGCTAGACACAAACTGGATGGATGCTATGCAAGAAGAGCTAACTCAATTCGAAAGGTGTAATGTATGGGAACTGGTTTCTAAATCAAAGAATCACAACATCATTGGAACCAAGTGGATTTACAGAAACAAACTTAATAAGAATGGCACTATAATTAAAAACAAGGCCAGATTGGTAGCAAAAGTTTACAGGCAAGAGGAAGGGATTGACTTTGATCAAACTTTTGCACCAGTGGCAAGGTTGGAAGCTATAAGATTGTTCTTGGCCTATGCTGCCTATCAAGGGTTTAAAGTATATCAAATGGATGTAAAGTCAGCATTCCTGAATGGTGACTTAAAAGAGGAAGTCTATGTAGAACAACCCTCAGGTTTTGTAGACTCTCATTATCCTGATTATGTGTATAGGGTTAGGAAAGCTCTATATGGTTTAAAACAAGCCCCAAGGGCTTGGTATATTGAGAATAAATTCTCTAGAGGAAAGATAGACAAAACTCTATTTTTTAGGGAATCTAAAGGAAAGATAATTCTAGTCCAGATATATGTTGATGACATTACATTTGGTTCTACTGAGAACAATCTTTGTAGGAAGTTTGTCAAACTTATGCAAGGAAATTTTGAGATGAGCATTATGGGTGAGCTGAAGTTCTTTTTGGGACTTCAGGTTAGACATACTTATGATGGATTGTCCATATCTCAGTCTAAGTTCACAAAGGAGTTGATTATGAAATATGGTATGCACTCAGCCTCCACCATAAAAACTCCTATGGGAACAAGTATGCCTATAGAAAAAGATGAGACAGGGAAAATTGTTGATGAGTCTTTGTATAGAGGGGTAATTGGTTCCCTACTTTATTTGACTGCTAGTAGACCTGATGATAAGTAATATTTACGTGTATTTTTACTATAATATTTAGTTTAATTTTTAGTTTTAATTAATCATATTTTATTTATTCTAGTTAATAAATTACATCTTTTTAATATATGTTAAATAATTTAAGTTTTATTTATTTTTGTAGGATTTATAACTATTTTTAGTATTTATTTTAGTTTAATAATTAATATAAAATTAATAATAATTTATATATTTTCATTTATAAATCTTTATTTTATATTTTAGTTTAATAATTTAATATATATTTATTTTTGTAGGTTTATTGACGTGGTCGCGCTCCCAACGTTTGCAAAAGAAATATTTATCGAAGTTGGCCGAGCAATTCATGCAGTCTACATGAAACCAAGTCAAGGACTCGCTGCACTCGTTCAAGCCGATTAAGCGTTCACGTCGCAACTACCCATTCAGCTCTTCTTCATGCAAGCTCATGACAAATATATTATTATGCATTTATGCTGCCATGCCATCATCGCCAACTCTCAAAATGACCGGTGCCAATCAAGTCTTCGACATTCAACTATTTTCATCATTCCCATGCACAACGCCATCGCCGTCACCTTTTCATGTCAAAGCCCCCATCTCATCATACAACCTACATCACCACCCATTTCTCTTTCTAAAAACCTCCACAGTTAAATACATGCACTTTATTATTATTATTATTATTATTATTATTAATATTAATATAACCGTTTACTTCCCCTCTTCATTTCTCCATGAAACCGCTAGCTCCTCTTTATTCCATGAAACCACCAACTTTATATTCTTCTTCATTATCTCCTCCCTCCATTTACCTCCTCTTAAATATTTGATAAATATTTGATGTTTCAACTCCATCTTAATTTTAGTATTTATATCCACCATTCATCTCCTCTTTATAAACTATGAAACTCCCCTATTTAATTTGGTTGTTTTTTCATATATTTCATTAATATTTAATTATTATTACCACTTTATTTTCCTCCTCTTACCCTTGGCCTTCCAACCTTTCATGTGTCTTTCATCCTTTCTTTTTTCCTATAAATAATGGCCAAGGGGGAATGATGAGAAGAGTCCACCATTGAGGTTGAAAATCGGGTTGGGTGGCTTATTTTCGGGATATCTTTAGAGTTAGTTTTATTTTATGCAATTTTATTTTATTTGCAATATAGTTTAGATTTTTCTTTTCATGCAATTGTACTCTTTTATTTCATAGTGATAGAATGTACTTTTCAATTATTAGTAGCTAAATTTCCATAAGTACTTGATCATGATGAAGCTTGGAATAAAATAAACTCTTCTTTTCTTTATCAAATGTCTTGTTCTTAATTTTGCTCGCTTACGATTTATCTTTGATTTATATTTCGTCGAATTCATATTTCGCGGATATATTTTCGATCCAAGATCCGTATCTTAAATGACCGAGAGGTTGCGGATACGAGTAGATCACTCAAAGATAAAAGGAGTTGCATGTACTCCTCGAGAGAGGACGACATAAATCCTCCGGATTGGAGTCAAATCCAATAGAGTGGTTCACCGCCTAATGCAAGCTTAGGGGTTTCGACTGGCCGAGAGGTCTTAATCGATCAACCTAAGGTTAGTCAAAAGCATGAGCTCGAGAGAGATGCTTTTGTAATGTAGGAACCTCCATGGTCAAGTGAGAAATTTAAGAGTCTTGCGTAATTTATGTTTATGAAGGGTCATTTTAATCCAATGGGATTCTAGATCAAGTGCTATCTTTTCGTTTGTTTTCTAGCTTTAGTTTTTATTTACCTTCAATTTATATTTCCGATAAAATAATATCAATTTGCGTGAGTATAAGTACTCAACAAGCCCCGAGTCTAATACGATATTTCCTATACTATATTTCGATAGGTACACTTGCCTATTTGATATTATAGTTTGGATACATTTTAAAACTATAAAATTCCTCATCACCTGACATCATGTATGCAACATGTGTCTGTGCTAGGTACCAAGCTTGCCCAAAGGAATATCATTATACTGCAGTTAAGAGAATTTTGAGATATCTTAAGGGCACACCTAATCTAGGCCTTTGGTACACGAAGAATAGTATTTCCAACAATAAATTTCTCAGATGCAGACTTTGCAGGATGCAAAGAAGACAGGAGAAGTACAACAGGAACCTGTCAATTCCTAGGAGGAAGGTTGTTGTCATGGTGTAGCAAGAAACAAACAAGTGTAGCTATATCAACAGCTGAGTCTGAGTATGTAGCTGCAGGTAGTTGCAGTGCACAGCTGTTGTGGATAAAGCACCAACTAGAAGATTATGAAATCAAGGTATGTAGAATTCCATTGTTTTGTGATTCTACCAGTGCAATTTCTATTGCTAAGAATCCTTTATCACAGAGTAGAACCAAACACATAGAAATTAAATTTCATTCATCAGAGAATATGTTGAGAAGGAAGATATTAGTCTAGATTTTGTGAACACAAATAATCAATTAGCTGATATATTTACAAAACCTCTGGATGAAATTAAATTCAATTATTTTAAAATTGAATTAGCTATGTTGAACCTAGAATAGGTTAGCACAAACTTCTCTAAGAAGAATTAGTAAGTACAAAATTTCTCAGGAAATTTGTCTAAGTACAAAGTTTGTGTCGAGACTAGCAACATTGTGTTGACACACTCAGTATTTTGTGTCGACAAAGAATAAGGATGTGTCGACACAGAAACAGTATCTGTGTCGACAGAAGAATAAGTGTCGACACAACCTTATTAAGACCTTATATCTAGAGGATTTTTTTTTATGTGTCGACTCTGACACAAGTATGTCGACACCTAGTCGTGTCGACTTATCCTAAGTTTTTTCGAGACCTAGGTCATTTTTGTGGACACATGTAAAAATTTTGTCGACTAAGGCCCGTCTTTTGACCTGCCCTTTATGCTAACACTATAAATAGGTCAAGCCAAATTTTGGTCGACTATGCTTTCAAAATCTAGGCTCCGCACCTTGTGTCGACAAAGACCTTCTCTTCTTTTCTCCTAAATCTCTCGACAATGGCGCCTCATCAAGATGATAAGGTGAATGAAGGATATGAGCTGGTTCATGGAGGATTCACGATAGCTTCTCAAGAAATCCAGGATGTCGTTACCCTAGTTTCTGATAATGGATTAGAGTTCTTGGTTTCAGAACCTACAAAGATTTGGAAAATGGAAGTCATGGAATTCTATTCATCTGCTACTGTGGACCCAGAAGGGAAGAAGATCAAGGCCATAGTTCAGGAATCCCGAGTTAGACTAACTCTAAAGAATATCAAGAAATCACTCCAACTCCCCATGACTAAGGATGATGATGAAATTATACCTTCTAGGACTAAAGAAGCACAAAGATGGTGCAGGCTGAATTCTAATATCAAGTTTTGATCATCCATTGACCCTAAAGGGATGAATTCCCAAGGAAAGTTTCTGTCAGAGATAGTAGGCAAAGTGACACTGTGTAAAACTGGTGGACATGACAGAATTTCAGTCCACATGTTCAATCTCATGACAAGGATCATTTTCACCATAAAAACAGACTAGGCATCCATAATTTTTGACAAAATTCAAGAAGGAGTCAAAAAACCAAATCTGGGAAGGATTCTAAGTTTATGTCTCACTGTAATAATACCAGATATTATGAACCAACCCTTAGGAAGCAAAATCAACCACGTGAGAAGAATGGATGTTAAGATTTTATATAGATGGGATAGAGTGTTGACAAAGGAAGTAAATACTCCACAAAAAGCTGTTGAGAAAGATAAACAGCAGAAAAAGGCTATTCTACAAGCAGAATCCTCCAGTGATTCTGAAGAAGAAGTGGTCTTCAGTTCAGATGAAGAATAACAAGAATCAACAAGGAGATCATCTGCCACTGAGAATGTAGGAGATGGTCAGATGCAGGGGGAGTGTATTCCAGAGAGCACCATCCCACTGGATCAAGGTCAGGATGTGCCTTCTCTAGGGGGAGCCAATGAACTTTCCCCAGTTCAACAAGAAGGCTTGCCTCCAGAAAGTGCTCCAGAGAAAGAGCAAGCTGCTTTAGAGAGTGAAACAGCCACTCAAACAATTCGTGAGGTAATAAATGATATTAATCAAACTATACTAGATACTGAGCCAGTCTCACTCACTGTATTCTCTGAATAATGTTGAACAGACACACCATGACAACATTCCTACACAAGATGTATCTATGGATAATATATCTGCACTAGAAGATATTCCATCAAATGTTCAAGCTACAGATATTTCTTCAGTTCAACAACAACATGAATTCACTCTTGAGGAATTATTTCTTGATCTACAAGAAATAAGAACTGAGGAAATAGTGACAAGGGACTCAGGGGGAGTTACCAAGATCTGGCAAGGAGCTGCGCATAAGTCCTAAGGACACAGTAAATCTCGAAAGTTCTTCTGAATCTGATGATGGAGAAGCATTAAGAGCAAAAAAGAGAAAATTGATGGTTTATAAGAAGAAAAGCTCAACTTATAAGAAAGCTTTACAGACAGCCTCACAACCCTCAGCACCAACAGTTGATTTCAGTTCACTGTTGGTGGCTCTTCATATTAAAATAGATGAGCAAAGAGCAGCCATTGAGAAATATATGGATGAAACTCATAAAGATTTGTAATTCTCCTTGGCTCAAGATATAAAATCAATTAGATTTGAGGTAAACTAGAATAAGAAGGAGATGACAGATTGCTTCCATAAAGGAGGTAATGCTGTAGCTTTTCTAGCAAAATAGCAACAAGAAGCAAGGACACAAATTGATGATATAGTAGTGAAGTAAGGCTATGTCCTAGAAAATCAACTAAGGATGAATGACAATCTTACTGAATCACATAATGTGATTGTTACAGAATTAAAGAATACTGCAACTGTACTGACTGAGGCGAGTGATAAAGAGAAATCAGAGTTTGATAAGAAACTTCAAAAGGATTTAGCCACTTTCCAATCTGCACTTCAAGCCTCTCAGAAGATAATATCTGATCAGCTTCAAAAGTTTAAAGCCTATTATATAGAGGGAACAAATTATCTGGTCAATCAAATAACGTTCCAAAAGTATGATCTCAGGGAACATATTAAAAGAGAAGTCATAAAGGGGGAGAGGTTGATAGTCAATGCCAGCTCAGAGCATGCCAAATGGATAACAAATGCACTCTGGGATATCCACCCCTATGTGATGATGACAACACAGCTGAGTCAGGAATTCAAGTTACAGTAAATGAAGGGGGTTAGCAGGAAGTAGTTGAAATCATATATCCCCTTTCTAACTTTGAGGAAATTCAACACCTGGTTCATCAGATGTACAGCCCTCTAGAGGAAACTAAGAATGTTATCATTGAGAAAGTAGAAATGTCAGACACAGCTTTGTATAAAGAGCAAGAAACTCAACTCTCAAAGAAAAGGTTTAGAGAATAGGCAGAATTGAAGCCTGATTTTGAGCAATGGATTCCTACTTTCAGGAACATTATATTGACTGCCTGGAAAGCTGTGAAGGACAAGACCCATGAAAGGGGTAAATGGTACACTAAGAAAGAATGGAACAAGTATGAAGCCAGGCAGGAAGCCATTCTTCAATACAGAAGGAAAGCAAAAACTGGGAAGTTACCTGCTAATGCTCTGGAGACTAGCAAGTACTTCCCCAAGACTTTTAATTATTTTGAAAGGAAAATGATAAGGGATGAAGAATAGAAAAAGAAAGATCTGAAAGGAAAACAACCTGCTGATGATGTTGAACCTACTATGCAGGCTCAGATCAAATCAGGAAAAGGCATAGTGATCAAGGAGCCTGATCAGTCTTAGGATAAATTGACTAGATTCTTATAACATTGTAATTTTAAGTTTTTTAACTCCATGTAATCTGTTGATAACACATTTTTGTGAAGTTTAAACAAAACAATGATTTGTGCTTATTAAGTTAGTATCATATTCTGTGATGATATTGTTTACCTATTTTGTTTATATGTTACCCTGTCATTGAATGCTTTTATACATCATATTGTCATTTTATTATAAGTGATGTATATCATTGACTAAGGGTTATGACTTCTCCAAATAGGGGGAGATTGTTAGGTACATTGGAAAATGTGTAGCAGATTTGGAGAAGCCTCACCTAACTCAGTGATATCCATCAAGTTGTATTTGATGTTGTATTGAGTTATCATGTGTAGGTTAAGTAAATAGAAGAAATATTTTTCTAAGTACAAGTGTCGACACTTGGGAATGGATGTGTCGACACCAAGGGCCAGATTGTGTCGACACCTGGTGGGCCAAAACCCAAACAGGCAAGCGTACCTGTCGAATTGTAGTACCAAGGTCGTATTTAAACACGGGGTTGTCAAGTACTTCTACTCACGCTCTAACTATTATCCTACCGGAAGACTATTGGGATTTTGAGAATTTTTTTAAAAGTAAAATGAACGATAAATTGCGAGACGAAAACTTATATAAAAAAAGCTAGCATTCGATCATTGATTCACCATGAAATGAAACGAGAAAATAAAAGGGCATAGTTTTAAATTTGCAAATCCAACTCGGCCGTGACGGATCCGAAAATGAGACAAAATCTCGCTAGAGCATTAGGTCTCCTAACTTATAGACTCTTTGATCGAAATCTCTTTACAAACCAAAGAAGCCTAAAGTTGCATTATCGAGGTGATCCGCACTATTGGATTTGACTCCAATCCGGAGGATTTACGTCGTCCTATCTCTAGGGTTGCGTTCAACTCCTTCCTTCTTTGAGTGATCTTTCACATCCACGAGCCTCTCGGCTACTCGAATATGAGATCATAAGCCTACTACCGTATACCGGAAATACGGAGTCGACACAATAATTATTCAAAGAAGGACCGAGTAGAATTACGCAAAAATAAAACTATGAAATAAAAATAATTCTCATTTTAAATCATGGATCCTCATGATCAAATGCTAAGAGGGAATTAGCTATGCATATTGCAAAAGGAAACAACAAAATAAAGAGAAGAGAATTTCATTGATACTAAAAAGAGGTGCACAAAAATATTAAAAGGATGACAAAATTTTACTAAGAAGAAAATTACACAATAAAACTAGAACAACAATGAAGAAAACTAGAACTCTCTTGCTCACTTGCTCTCTTGCTCCAATCCAACCTCTTAATCTAACTCCAAAGGAAAAACTCTTAAGGAAAACTCTTCCTTAAAGTATGGGTCTTGGGTTCCTTTTATAGGAGAGGATGGAAGCATCTAGAAGAAGGAATGAAGAAGAGGGGGCAAGGGGGGGTGGCCGGCCATGTGTAGGGGAGAGTGCATGCAGGGCATTTAATTAGGTGGAGAGAATTCATGCATGATATTAAATGAAGGAAGAGGGAGAAGATACATTCATGCATATAAATTTAAAAGAAATGAAATAAATATAAGAGGGGGGATGGATGGTAATAAAGAGTGGAGAAAAATAATAAAAAGGAGAGAGAGGAGGGAACATGCATGAATGTGGCTTATGGAAATGAAATAAAATAAAGTAGAGAGGGGGAATGGATGTAGAATAATGAAGGGGGGGGGGGGGGAAATAGGGGCCGGCCAAGCATGAAAAAAATGAATGCATGCATGCAATAAATGGAAGGTAGAGAGAGAGAGAACATACATGTATGACATGAAAGGTGGCCGGCCATGTAGAGGGATTAAGTGGGCTGCTAGTGTGGGCTTCATGGGCTCGGGTAGAGCTAGGATTGCATGTAGGGGCTGCTCTTGAGGGAGGGGCTGCATGTATCCTTGAAGTGGGCTGCATTTTTGAAGTAGATGGGTGGCCGGGCTGCACCAAGGAGAGGGCCGGGCTGCATGCTTGAAGTGGGTTGCATGCATGGGCTTTAGCTGCATCATGTAGGGGCTCGGGTAGCTTCAAGGGTTGCTCCTACATTAAACAAAATAAACATTAGTTAATGATTATATAATACAAAACAAAATACATAATATAAATAAAACATACAACACATAGTATTTATATTCAAAATAAAACACACGTTAAACATATAATATAAAATTAAACATAAAACATTAAATTAAACATAACATACAAGATATAATAATATTTATAGATAAAGCTAAACATAAAATATAAAATAGCCACAAAACATAACATAAACATTATATTAAAAAAAGATCATAACAAGCATACAAAAAACACATAATTGTAACAAAAACTTAGGAAAATAAGCTACTAGAATAACCCAAAAACGATGACTAAAACTAGTCATCAAACTCCCCCATGCTTAGACATTTGCTTGCCCTCAAGCAAATAAAGATGAAAACTAGGGAAGGAAATAGAAAATAAACAAAGCTAATTTAGGTTTCATAATTAAGAAAAACAAAACATGAAAAATTAAACTATCCTAATTCCTATGTTAACAACTAGTGGGGTGAGAAGTGCACAGTAGAAAACTTGAAAGTGGAGACCTGAAAATATCATTAGAACATAAGAAAAGTCTACACATTTCTAAATCTTAAAAACAAGGCATCCAAAATAAATGAAAATAAGGACAACAAAAGTAGAGGTTCTAAATAAACGGCGCATTAACAAACTACTAGGTTGCTAGATAAACATTAACCCTAAGACACTCCAAGATAACCTCCAAAGAAATCCATCAATGATGGTGGCCATAGGCTTGTACGTTCACACTTTCTCCACTACGCGAAATTAAGTTCTAAGATCATTAGGACTTCTACTAGGCATTAAAACTTGGCTTAGGTAAATGATTAGGAAGTGGAATCAAAGATAAACATGAAGGTTTTAGGCACTAAACCAAGGTGAGCTCAAAAATAAACAAAGCAATAAAAAAATGAGAAATAATGAGTATGTCATTTCTCCAATATGAAACTACAACAACAAGGCCATGAAATTTTTTTCTTTTATAAACTTGGCCAAACATAAACTTTTTGCATTCATTTTTTTTTGATTTTGTAATGATTTATTTTTTCTTTCTCATTTTTTTCCTTTTGAATAACATTTGATAAGAAAGCTCCAAAAATAAGCTTGAGAATTTCCTATTCATTCCAAAAATAATACCCTTCCCACAAAAATAATTTTTAAGCTCAAATTTATAGTGCAAAAATAGGAAAGGTATTTGGCTTTGGTGAACATAATGAAATGAAAGGTGGAGCTAAAAACAAAGAAAATAAGGAAAAAGGCCCAAAATTGTTTTGCAAGGGTTTTGTTTTTATGGGCAATAAAAGCTCAAACTATTCAAATGGTGGCCTAAATCATTTCTAAAGAACGTAAAAACGGCGCAAATGCTTCGAGAGTAGCTTGGTACAAGTTCTAGACACCAAGAAAGACTACCTCGCAAATGAAAAAGAGATAATGATACCTAGCAACCATTCGTAAGTAACTAACCGAATAAAAAGACATAACTACAAATTGCTACTTATAACGTAAAAAACGGATGCCTATATTTAAGAAAAAGAAACTAGTAGAACTAAACTATGCTAAAATGATAAGTTTAGAAAACATTTTCAAAGGATTCTACATAGAACTACAAAAATCGCACGGGCCTACACTTCACTAGAAGAAACATAAAAATAAAGATAGAAATAATTTTAGGTTTTGTTTTTCAAATAGATTTTAGCACAATTTTTTGATTTTTGTTTTTCTAATTTTTTTGGGTTTTATATTTTATAATTTTTTTGGATTTTGATGACATAACATACTATACTATACTAGCATAATATTAATTTTTTAAAGAAGAAAAATAGAAAGAAAAGACCAAAAGGAACTAGACCTTCCCATGCTTAAATTCTTCATTGCCCTCAATGAAGGAAATATAAAGAAAAAGAGAAGGGGACTGAGAAAAAGAAAAATGCAGGAAAAGTAAATAAATAAGAACAGGACTTCCCCGGGTTCGTGAGATGAAGGCGGATGTCGCTCCCCCATGCTTGCTTTTTAGAGTACTTGATCGTCAGCAGGTATGACTTGATCCATCTGATATCAGCAACGGCGGAGCGGCGACCACGAACATGGACTTGATTGGCCTCCGGTAGGAAGAGCAAAATAAAAGCAAAAAATAGATAGAGTCCATGGGCAGATGCCCGATAATGGTTTTTATTATAATAGTCCAAATAAAAGAGTTTCAGAATAATAATAATAAGTCCAAAAATAAAATAAAAAAAATGTCCAACACAAGATAAATGTTTAAGAGTCCAACACAAGATTCTCCTTTGCAGGAGGCACATAATCATTAGAAAAATAAAGTTTAAGTCTATGGCCATTTACTTTAAAATCCCCCCTATCGGGGTGCGAAAGTAACACAGTTCCATCATAAAAAACATCCTTGACCGCAAACGGTCCAGACCAACGAGATTTAGATTTTCCAAAGAAAATACGTAAACGTGAATTTAAAAGAAGAACTTGATCGCCCGGTTTAAAATTTTTATGCTGGCGGAAGTTCTTAACATGATAATTTTTTACTGCAGGGTCAGGTGGTTTTTCAAAATAATTTGGCAAATTTTTATCATTTTCAAAAATAAGATTTTGTTGTCCAAAATCAGAGTCATTTTCGAATGGTGCTTGTACGGACATAACAGTGTTTTCAAAAATAGTTGATGAGGGTCCAAAAAAGGAAGAAGAAAAATCATTTGGAGGGAAATAGGAGTCTTCTTTTAAATCATCAATGAAAAAACAAGAGTGATCATTTTGTAAAGAGTTTTTCATCGATTTATTAATATCAAATATTACTTCCTCATCTCCTACATGCAGAAAAAAGTTTTCCCTCACTCACATTTATAATTGCGCGAGCGGTGGCTAGGAAAGGTCGACCAAGGATAAGAGGGACCTCGATGTCCTCTTCAATATCGAGAATGACAAAATCCACCGGTAAGATGAATTTGTCGACCTTTACTAGCACGTCCTCAATAATACCTAACGAATATTTGATCGACCTATCGGCTAACTGGATACTCATTCTTGTAGGGCTAAGAGTACCCAATCCTAGCTTTTTGAATAAAGAAAAAGGCATCAAGTTGATGCTCGCTCCTAGATCCGCTAACGCGTGTTTAACGAAAAGATCACCAAAGACGCAAGGAATGGAAAAACTACCCGGATCGTTTATCTTTTTAGGAAGAGTAGAGTTTTTAACGACCGCCGAGCATTCTTCATTTAACGTTACATGCGATAAATGTTCTAATTTCTTTTTGTTCGTTAATAAATCTTTAAGATATTTGGCGTACGTAGGCATTTGGCTAATCGCTTCATGAAACGACAAATTAATATGAATTTGTTTAAATATTTCAAGAAAGCGTTGATATTGATTATCTAATTTTTCTTGCCTAAGTCTAGCCGGATAAGGAGGTGGCGGAAATTCCTTTAGAACAATTGGAGCATCATTTTGAAAACTATTTATCTTTTTTTTAGAATCGGAAATAATAGAGCTATCCTTTTCTTTTTCAAGTGTAGATTTTTCTTTTTCAAGATCTAAGTTGTCATTTTCCATGGGGGTAAAAATAGGAGGGAAAATCACCCTTGGCTCTTCCCTTGTGGTGGGCTCGTTAACAACTTTACCGCTCCGAAGGGAAATCACATTTGCGTGTTCCCTTGGGTTAGGCTCAGTGTTCGAGGGAAGAGTTCCAGGTGGTCTCTCATAAAAAGCCTTGGCGAGTTGGCCGACCTGATTTTCTAAATTTTTAATTGATCCCGTTATGTTTCTAATAGTAGCATCGTTTGAGCTTATATACTTAGCAAAGATCTCTTCCAAAGGGGAAGTTTTCCGAAAATTTTGTTGTGGTGGTGGTGGTGGTGTAAAATCGTGCGGTGGGCGTACTACGTTAGCATTATTACTCCATGAAAAATTAGGATGGGTACGCCATCCAGGATGATAAGAATTCGTAGCAGCATTAAAACCAGGAGGAGAAGAAAAATTCAAAAAAGTAGAAAAATTATTGGCAGAATTATTTTGAGCAGGCCTGGGTATGTTCCCCAGATAATCCACCTGCTCGGCAGCAACAGCATTTTCATATACCTTAGCGGCGGAGGGAGCAGTCATCTCCGAGATCTTCTTGTTCAGCATTTCCACTTGCATCGCCAGTTGCGTCACCGAGTCCACTTCATAGATACCTGCAGGTTTAGATGGGCGAGACCTGGACGAATTCCACTGATAAGTGTTCATCGCCATGTCCTCGATAAGCTCAAGAGCGGCTTCCGGAGTTTTGCGGTCTAAAGAACCAGCGGAAGCGGCATCTATCATTTGCTTTGTCTCTTGGTTTAGCCCATTATAAAATGTCTGAACCTGCAACCAGACAGGCAGAGCATGATGTGGGCATCTTCTCAAAAGTTCTTTGAACCTCTCCCAAGTGTCATAGAGGGTCTCAGAATCAATTTGAGAATATGAAGTTATATCATTTCGAAGCTTAGCAGTTTTGGCGGGGGGAAAATAACGAGAAAGAAATTTTTCAGTTAAAATGTTCCAAGTAGTGATTGATCCTCTTGGAAGAGAGCTCAACCACTGTTTGGCTTTAGTTCTTAAGGAGAAGGGGAAGAGTCTTAGCCTTATAGCATCATCTGAGACACCATTTATTTTGAAGGTGTCACAGATTTCAAGAAAATTTGCAATATGCAAGTTCGGATCTTCATCTTGTATTCCGTCGAACTGTACATATTGCTGCACCATTTGTATGATGCTAGGATTAAGCTCGAAGTTATTGTTCGTAATTGCAGGTCGAACAATACTTGTTTCAGTCCCCTCCAGGTTGGGTCGAGCATAATCGGACATAGTCCTTTGCTGAGCCATTCCTGGGTTGGGATCTCCCATTTCAGAATAATTACAATCCCCGAAGGAATCCTCAACCGTTGTTTGAGAAGTGGAAGCCCCGAATCGTAGTTGTCTCCGAAAGGAGCGTTCGATTTCTGGGTCCAAATCAACAAGTAGCGACGGATTCGCTCGGGTCATGCACTAGTAAAGAAAACGAGTGAAGATGAGAATGAAAGCTTGGAAAAGAAAGAAAAAGAGGAAAAGAAAGGAAAATTTTTTTTGTTTTGTTTTTTTGAAGAAAAAAGATTTTTTTTTTTAGACGGCTTGGCTCTCGAACTTCCCGAGGACTACCCGGTGAAGGGTTCGCCCGGTACTAGGTAAAATGGTGGCGCTTAAAGCCCCTTACCCTTTTCGAGAGATTTTAGGTGGGGTAGAAATAAGGTGAAGTGGGTTGATTATAAATATTTAAATATATAAATTATAATTTTTTTGATTTTTGTAGAAGTAATAGCGCAAGCGTTTTCAAAATATTGACGAAGAAAAGTCCCCGGCAACGGCGCCAAAAACTTGGTGGGCCAAAACCCGAACAGGCAAGCGTACCTGTCGAATTGTAGTACCAAGGTCGTATTTAAACACGGGGTTGTCAAGTACTTCTACTCACGCTCTAACTATTATCCTACCGGAAGACTATTGAGATTTTGAGAATTTTTTTAAAAGTAAAATGAATGATAAATTGCGAGACGAAAACTTATATAAAAAAGCTAGCATTCGATCATTGATTCACCATGAAATGAAACGAGAAAATAAAAGGGCATAGTTTTAAATTTGCAAATCCAACTCGGCCGTGACGGATCCGAAAATGAGACAAAATCTCGCTAGAGCATTAGATCTCCTAACTTATAGACTCTTTGATCGAAATCTCTTTACAAACCAAAGAAGCCTAAAGTTGCATTATCGAGGTGATCTGCACTATTGGATTTGACTCCAATCCGGAGGATTTACGTCGTCCTATCTCTAGGGTTGCGTTCAACTCCTTCCTTCTTTGAGTGATCTTTCACATCCACGAGCCTCTCGGCTACTCGAATATGAGATCATAAGCCTACTACCGTATACTGGAAATACGGAGTCGACACAATAATTATTCAAAGAAGGACCGAGTAGAATTACGCAAAAATAAAACTATGAAATAAAAATAATTCTCATTTCAAATCATGGATCCTCATGATCAAATGCTAAGAGGGAATTAACTATGCATATTGCAAAAGGAAACAACAAAATAAAGAGAAGAGAATTTCATTGATACTAAAAAGAGGTGCACAAAAATATTAAAAGGATGACAAAATGTTACTAAGAAGAAAATTACACAATAAAACTAGAACAACAATGAAGAAAACTAGAACTCTCTTGCTCACTTGCTCTCTTGCTCCAATCCAACCTCTCAATCTAACTCCAAAGGAAAAACTCTTAAGGAAAACTCTTCCTTAAAGTATGGGTCTTGGGTTCCTTTTATAGGAGAGGATGGAAGCATCTAGAAGAAGGAATGAAGAAGAGGGGGCAAGGGGGGGGGGGGGGGGGGGGTGGCCGGCCATGTGTAGGGGAGAGTGCATGCATGACATTTAATTAGGTGGAGGGAATTCATGCATGATATTAAATGAAGGAAGAGGGAGAAGATACATTCATGCATATAAATTTAAAAGAAATGAAATAAATATAAGAGGGTGGATGGATGGTAATAAAGAGTGGAGAAAAATAATAAAAAGGAGAGAGAGGAGGGAACATGCATGAATGTGGCTTATGGAAATGAAATAAAATAAAGTAGAGAGGGGGAATGGATGTAGAATAATGAAGGGGGGGGGGGGGGAAATAGGGGCCGACCAAGCATGAAAAAAATGAATGCATGCATGCAATAAATGGAAGGGAGAGAGAGAGAGAGAACATGCATATATGACATGAAAGGTGGCCGGCCATGTAGAGGGATTAAGTGGGCTGCTAGTGTGGGCTTCATGGGCTCGGGTAGAGCTAGGATTGCATGTAGGGGCTGCTCTTGAGGGAGGGGCTGCATGGGGCTGCATGTATCCTTGAAGTGGGCTGCATTTTTGAAGTAGATGGGTGGCCGGGCTGCACCAAGGAGAGGGCCGGGCTGCATGCTTGAAGTGGGTTGCATGCATGGGCTTTAGCTGCATCATGTAGGGGCTCGGGTAGCTTCAAGGGCTGCTCCTACATTAAAACAAAATAAACATTAGTTAATGATTATATAATACAAAACAAAATACATACTATAAATAAAACATACAACACATAGTATTTATATTCAAAATAAAACACACGTTAAACATATAATATAAAATTAAACATAAAACATTAAATTAAACATAACATACAAGATATAATAATATTTATAGATAAAGCTAAACATAAAATATAAAATAGCCACAAAACATAACATAAACATTATATTAAAAAGAAGATCATAACAAGCATACAAAAAACACATAATTGTAACAAAAACTTAGGAAAATAAGCTACTAGAATAACCCAAAAACGATGACTAAAACTAGTCATCAACACCCAGAATTTATGTCGACACACAGAAAATTTGTCGACAATGCTGTGTCGACACCAAGGGCCAGATTGTGTCGACATCAACATGACTTGTGTCGACACACAGAGAAGCTGTCGACACAGTCCAGAATTTTGTCGACAACGACTGTGTCGACACACAGAACTTGTGTCGACACACACTAGAATTCTGTCGACACCTAGAAGTTATGTCGATAGTGTAAGCAGAAGCTGTGTCGACACCCAGAAGTTATGTCGACATTGGAAGTAGAAGCTGTGTCGACACACAGGACTTGTGTCGACACATTTAATAGATGCTGTGTTGAGTACCAGAAGAATGACTATGTCGACACATGGAGTGTTGTGTCGACATCATGAATACTTGTGTCGACACTTAGTCTATTTGTGTCGACATATGTGAAGCAGTTTGCTGAGTGGTTCATGCTGCGTTGGAAAACCTTAACCAACCGGTCTAACACTTTGTCAGAACTTTCAGAAGACTGTTACAAACCGGATCAGCCGATAATCAGGAGGAAACTCTATATAAAGGATTGGCACTATACAACATAAATAAATGAAGTGAAGTAGTAAAAAAATAGAGAAGAGAAGCAAGAAACACTACATTAAGAGGTGAATTCTTTAGAAGTTTTCTAGAACAAGAAAAGGGGAAACCCTTACAAAGGTACGTCTAGATCAGTCTGCAAGGAAGATTCAGATTACATTCTGAATTCAAGAAGGAAGCTATTGATGCGTGTAATTCGGCAAGCGCACCGGTCGCACAAGTAATAAAGTTTTTGGGAATAAATCCCCAAGTGTCGGTCTCTTGAGGAATGCAATTAGCGTAGAACGGCAACAATACCGCGAATATCGTTATGAGAGTTAAAAATAGAACAAAAAGGAAATAGCGGACTAGGGAGATTGTGGATGTTTGATCTACTGAACTAGTAAAAGCTATGCGGGTCGAAGGCACCGCTTCGCAAGGTGAAGTGGGTTTGTCGGCCGCGATGCCGAACTTCAGTTGGGCAAGTGGAAGGGAAGCTAATGGATTGCAGTGTTCTTGTGTGGATTGCAATCGGACAATGCACAGGAATGAAGTGGATGTGGGGTGAGCGAGGCGCATTCATAGACAGGACTCACAAGCATAAGAAGAGACTAACATTCCATTATCTATAAAATAAACTTGATGTTCAGAGATGGAAATGTTCATTACACTGCTCAAAACATTCATAACACAGAGAAAGGGGAAGAGGAGTAAACCAAAAGAGAATGAAGATCCACCGCGGGTCGTGGCCGGAGTAGCGAGTTGTCAATCCGCTTCCGGGCTCAGTCCAAGGAGGCTTCCGGTACCAACGATCTGTCACCTCGAAGGCCTTTAAGTCTGTTCTCTAGGTTATCTACTTCACCAACTCTGCAGGAAAGCTTGGAGTTGAAGTCCTCAATGGCCGAGGGCTTCGCCGGAGTGTTGAAAAGCTTTGGAGTAGTTGGAAATGGCTTCCCGACGAAGGTGGAAGTGATGGAGCAGCTGGAGAAGTAAAACGGCAATTCCCGCGCACTCTCCGATCGCAGCAAATGACAGGCGTTGACCTAAAATGTGGAGCAGGGCCTTATATACGGAGGCAGCAGAAGCAGTGCGCACGATCAGTGGCGCACGACCAGTGGTCGTGCGCACTGTAGGTCGATGATCGTGCGGCTTTTCCAAATAAACCTGCAACCTGGACAAGAAGCATCAACATATATGCGCACGAGCAGTGGCGCAAGACCAGTGGTAGTTCGCACTATGGCCAGTGCTCGTGCAATTACCGAGACATGGTTATGAAAAAGGGGGTGTAATGCACACAAATAGTGGCGCACGACCAGTGGTCGTGCACAGTAAGTCCAGTGGTCGTGCGCAGTATTCCTGCATCGTCGGAGTCTCCCGAGCAGTTCCGGAGCACGCACACGACCACTATACCAGCAGAAGGGGCAGAAAGGCCACCAGAACGTGCACACCATATCCCCGAGATAGAGCTAAAGAATAACAACAAAAATAGAAACACAGAAAGCACACAGAAGCGGGCCTATAGTGCACTTAATCGTGAAATAGGTACATAAGCACAAATAAGCAATAAAGGCTCTCAAGTGTAGTGCTAAGACGATAAAACTAGCCCAGATGAGTCCAAAAATCAGTGTAAAATATGGACTCATCACACCCCCAAACTTAACCATTTGCACGTCCCGAGCAAATCATTACTCCGTGGACTCGAAGATAGCTAACTGGCTCAGAAATTTCAAAAAGAAGTAAGACGAGAAATCAAATATATCATGGGTATAGAAGAAATAATAGAAAAACGTTTTAATTATACAACGTAGTTTAAACTATTCGACATACGTAAATAAATATTGTAATTGCTCAAAATTAGAATTCTGGAGAATCATGCGATCATGTGCAGGAAGAAAGTACGCAGGCCACTAAGGTGAGCATTGCCAAAGTTCGGGACTCAGGATCACCTCCAAAGGAATCCACCAATGTCGGGGACCATACGCTTGCACGTTCACACTCTCTCCACGGCGCGGGTTAGACTCAAGCGTGAATCAGTAGGACTTGTAGGAGGAAATAGGGCTTAGGCGACGGCTTTGTGGTCAAAGATAAACATGAAGGCTCTATGCAACCAAAGCGAGCGAAAACAACCCAAACCAAAACAGCCACTTAGAAAAGAATGGGGCACACGCCCCCAGACTTAGCTTGAAATCCGGGTGTGAACACGGCTGAACCCGACCAAATTCAATAAAGAGGATGGGGATCGAAATCTCAAAGCAATTCTTTCATATATATATATATATTTTTTCTTTTGCGCGAATCAGCTTTTTATTTTCGTAAACTGTTGTTTTCTTTTCTGAGCTAGCAATCCCCAAACGGAGCAATCAAAACGGGAATAAAATCAGCACCCCCCAAAACAATGTCCACTAATCACAACCTCGGCAAAACAGTAAATACAAATCAGCTCAAGCATTTGATTGCGAATGTGGGTTTAGCTTCAGGCCTTGGTGAAAGTGAGTGGAGCTGGATCAAAGGAAGGGTAGACACAAATTTGGCATGCAATGGTTAACAAGTAGGAATGTCTAAACAAGGCTCAAACTATCCAAAATGAAGGCCTACGTCATGCTCATGCTTAACTAACCGTGCACTAATGCTTCGAGAGTAGCTTAGGGCAAGTTCTTAGCCACCGAGAAAGATGATCCTTCCCCCCGACTCGAGCAATACGAGTCTAGTGGCGGCTACACACATTCCTACACTATCATTTGATTATCCCAGATTCAGATTTTGAGTAGTACAAACAATATTTACGTGTGCAGAAAAGAATAAATCTACGAGCATAAAGAAAAAGTAGTTCTATCCTAACTCTACACAAACCATGAGTATTCGATTAGGAGAACTGCATGAGTTTCGAACTACTCAATCCTGAAATCCTAAGCCAGTACCACTATTTTAAAGTTTACACAAAAACAATAAATTTAACTCGGGTTGTGCGCGTGGGTAAGAGCGCACTCGTGTGGGTGATTCAGTATGTGCAACAAAAAGCAAGAAATAAATAAACAAGAAACTGGAATGCAACCGAAAGTGCGGTGTAGTGACCACAGACATACTCCCCCCCAGACTTAAAGTTGACAACGAGTAAAAATCAGCATTCCAAATAGGATAAATATCTAGGGTAGGAAGTACCTATGCTCAAAATTGAGCATACCAGTCGGGCAACGAGATGTCCAAGTGCGGCCAAGTTGCCGCGCCTCAAATATTCCTGCACCTGCGATTAAAGGATGCAAGCCAAACAAATCTGGACATATATATATATATATATATATATATATATATATATATATATATATATATATATATATATATATATATATATATATATATATATATGAATAAATAAACAGAACTCAAAACACAGCATAGGACCAAACGGTCCAACTTGGGTTGTCTCCCGAAAGCCCTTTTGTTTATCGTCCTTAAGGTGGACCAAATACATGTATTAGCAGTTCAAATAGAGAGTTCGATACATAAAAAAAAGAAAGGACAGCAGTCGGCTCCCAGATGGGCGCTCACAAAAATATAGTAGCTGTCTTGCTCAGAAAATATAAACAATAGAAATGAAACAGAAGGCGTGGTAGACTAGCACTGTGGTGATTTCCACTCACTCCCCCTCACTATCACTGTCATGAATCTCGATGGGAGACGGACGCGGACAAGGTGCTGATGGGGCGACACAAGTTGGCAGTGGTTGAATGTTCATCCCGCCTCGCACTGCTTGCTGATAAATAAAATCCTGCATCCAAAACTGGGAAGCTTCCAGATCAGCAAGGCGCTCGGATAAATATGGGACAACCCTCTCTTGAACTGAGCTGAACTGGCGGCTAGATTGCCACTCATGCTTTATGGATCCTACCGGAGGAGAGAGAGAGACGAACCACCGAAGAGGAATCAGAAGAGGATGAGCGCCGACAACGCACGCGCAGCGGACCAAGCGGGAGATTAGGGCGCACGCACAGTGGACAGCGGCTGGAAATAAAAAGAAACCGGGCATGCGCACGACCAGTGGTCGTGCGATTATAAGTAGTGCGCACGACCAGTGGTCGTGCGCCGTGAAATTTTTCACACGCCTGAGTTGTTAGTCTATTTCACACTGCTGGCCACGTGGTGCAACAGACAGATCAACACACAGCTGGGCTACCACACCCAAATAATGAACAAAAATGTAACAAAAGAAACACTATCCTAGATAACTGTTGGGTTTATTGTCTCCCAACAGGACTTATTCAAAATCTGAGCATCTCCAAACTGATGGGCGAATGAAACTGGAAATGCTCAGGCAGAGGTTCATGGTCACGCTGCGGTAGCGGGTACCAGAACGGAGATAGAACATAAGCCCCAATACCTGTATACGTATACCTATCGGAAGTTTCAGGCATGGGCAGAAAGTCACTTGGGAAGCTCGTCGGCTCCAACTCCATCTGCATCTGGTTATAATAAGTCCGAAGGCGCATTACAGGCCCTTGTACTGATTGGACCAATTCCACAATGTGGTCCAGCATGGGAGTAGACACGAGTGCAGGGTCAAGAAATAAACTAGAAGAATAACATAAACGGAGCTCGATCTTGGGGATGATCCCGGAGTCATCCCCCGTCGGTGGA
Source organism: Platanthera guangdongensis (assembly GCA_039583875.1). Classification (NCBI taxonomy): domain Eukaryota; kingdom Viridiplantae; phylum Streptophyta; class Magnoliopsida; order Asparagales; family Orchidaceae; genus Platanthera; species Platanthera guangdongensis. The sequence goes on from CM077149.1 coordinate 53,651,986, forward strand.
ATTGTGGATGCTTCCAAACAGCTGTCTAAGCTAGTGCAGGAATGTTCTGAAGCTGCATCTGCCTCGTCCATTCCTCGGGCATCCTCACATGGGATGGAGGTCACAACCTCTGCCAGGGAGTCGTCCTCCTCGACTGGATCTGACAGAATGCGGGAAATGCTAATTTCCACCTGCAATTCAATCTCAACAGCACTGTCAGAAGAAGAAAGAATGCTATGCAAAGAAGAAGGTGAAGATACGAAGATTGGTAGGACGTTGAGCGCTGGCTCTTCACAACTAAAAGATTCTATGCTAGGTGAAGTATGCACTTCAGGAGTATAAATAGCAGTGTCGGAATGAGGATAAGAGCATGTATCGGTGCACATACCTGAGATGTCTTCTCCATAACATAAAGATGGCAATGGCACATACCCCGATACAGAAGGGATGTTGCCCAAGGTTGAAGTGGAGACAATCCGAAAATCCGGCTCGTCATCCACCGCTAGCTCAGCTAGGTACGCGGCGCAATCCTTCAATGCATGATCCCAGCTTCGACAAAAAAGGCACTGCTTAGCCGGTTTCGGCGGTGCAACTGGTGCTGAAGCTGAATAAAAGTAGTGCGGCAATGGCTCCGCAGGTCGGTAGCTAACCGGCTTATGTCGAAAATATGTCGATTCATGAATTTCCTGACTACTATACTTCTGAGGGCATCTGTCGCTAACATGAGAGATGTCTCCACAATGACGGCAATTGATATTGAAATTGGCCCACATTGCAGCGATTTCAAAAATCAGGGAAACAACTACTTGGCAAAGATTCTGCAAATAAAATTAACAATTCCATCTGACGGAATAACAACACAAGAGAAAAGGGATCAAAAACAACAAAACAGCTCGTATAACGAAATTCTCAGTCATCTGGAGTCGCTCTATAGTTGCATTCCCCGGCAACGGCGCCAAAAACTTGATGCGTGTAATTCGGGAAGCGCACCGGTCGCACAAGTAATAAAGTTTTGGGGAATAAATCCCCAAGTGTCGGTCTCTTGAGGAATGCAATTAGCGTAGAACGGCAACAATACCGATAATATCGTTATGAGAGTTAAAAATAGAACAAAAAGGAAATAACGCACTAGGGAGATTGTGGATGTTTGATCTACTGAACTAGTAAAAGCTATGCGGGTCGAAGGCACCGCTTCGCAAGGTGAAGTGGGTTTGTCGGCCGCGATGCCGAACTTCAGTTGGGCGAGTGGAAGAGAAGCTAATGGATTGCAGCGTTCTTGTTTGAACTGCAATCGGACAAGGCACATGAATCAAGTGGATGTGGGGTGAGCGAGGCGCATTCACCGACAGGACTCACAAGCATAAGAAGATACTAACATTCCATTATCTATAAAATAAACTTGATGTTCAGAGATGGAAATGTTCATTACACTGCTCAAAACATTCATAACACAGAGAAAGGGGAAGAGGAGTAAACCAAAAGAGAAGGAAGATCCACCGCGGGTCGTGGCCGGAGTAGCGAGTTGTCAATCCACTTCCGGGCTCAGTCCAAGGAGGCTTCCGGTACCAACGATCTGCCACCTCGAAGGCCTTTAAGTCCGTTCTCTAGGTTATCTACTTCACCAACTCTGTAGGAAAGCTTGGAGTTGAAGTCATCAATGGCCGAGGGCTTCGCCGGAGTGTTGAAAAGCTTTGGAGTAGTTGGAAATGGCTTCCCGACGAAGGTGGAAGTGATGGAGCAGCTGGAGAAGTGAAACGGCGATTCCCGCGCACTCTCCGATCGCAGCAAATGATAGGTGTTGACCTAAAATGCAGAGCATGGCCTTATATACGGAGGCAGCAGAAGCAGTGCGCACGATCAGTGGCGCACGACCAGTGGTCGTGCGCATTGTAGGTCGATGATCGTGCGGCTTTTCCAAATAAACCTGCAACCTAGACAAGAAGCATCATCATATATGCGCACGAGCAGTGGCGCACGACCAGTGGTCGTGCGCACTATGGCCAGTGCTCGTGCGATTACCGAGACAAGGTTATGAAAAAGGGGGTGTAATGCGCACGAACAGTGGTGCACGACCAGTGGTCATGCGCAGTAAGTCCAGTGGTCGTGCACAGTATTCCTGCATCGTCGGAGTCTCCCGAGCAGTTCCGGAGCACGCACACGACCACTGTACCAGCAGAAGGGGCAGAAAGGCCACCAGAACGTGCACACCACATCCCCGAGATAGAGCTAAAGAATAATAACAAAAATAGAAACACAGAAAGCACACAGAAGCGGGCCTACAGTGCACTTAATCGTGAAATAGGTACATAAGCACAAATAAGCAATAAAGGCACTCAAGTGTAGTGCTAAGACGATAAAACTAACCCAGATGAGTCCAAAAATCAGTGTAAAATGTGGACTCATCAGCTATCTGAATATCAACTTCTACATCAAGTGAAGATCAACCATATTTTGTTCTATCAAGAAGCTTTAAAACGACTAAGTCGGGTTGGATATGAAGATCAGTCCATTCAAGAACTGATCAAGAAGCTCACCTGTGAAGAGATTCATCTGGTGCAATTTTTGTATCACATTATCAAATTATTTCTAGTAGGATCTGTTGTTAGATCTGAGTTGTAAGCCTGTAATTATAATGGCTGAGCTGTGCTTTTTCCTGAGCTGTAGGAGTGGGGTGTCACTCTGAGTTGTAGGCCTGTGAAAGAGGCTGAGGTAGGGCTTTTGCTTGAGCTGTAGGAGTGGGGTGTCACTCTGAGTTGTAGGACTGTGAAAGAGGCTGAGGTAGGGCTTTTTCCTGAACTGTAAGAGTGGGGCGTCACTCTGAGTTGTAGGCCTGTGAAAGAGGCTGAGGTAGGGCTTGTGCCCGAGTTGTAGGAGTGTGGATTCACTCTGAGTTGTAGGAACCATTCTTGGTTCTGAGCTGTAAGATCTGCGGATCTGAGAAATGGAAGGAAGTTAGGCCCAATCCAGTTCATTATTGGATAGGCGAAGGGGGAAAGTGGATGTACTCAGACCTTGGGGAACCTCTATAAATCTGGTGTATGCTGTGTTGTGTTCATTATTCTGTGATTTGAATTACTGTAGTGCTGAGATAAATTTTGTTATTTGCCTAAAGTTTTTGAAGAAAAATTTAGAACCTATTCAACCCCCCCCCCCCCCCCCCCTCTAGGTGTTAGGCTCTTGAAATCAAGTCTTTCAATCAGCTAGGTCATACTAAATTTCTGTCCAATTCAATTGCGCTTCAGCACTAGCCTGCTTGTCAACACAAGAGATCTCTAATGCCTCCATCTCCCGAATCAAATGCTCATCATGAACCGACAACCAGTTGGCCCGCGCAGGGGCCCTGCGACTAAACGCATCCGCAATCACATTCCCTTTCCCAGGAACATAATGAATCTTGAATGTGTAGTCCCCCAGGAACTACATCCATCTCCGGTGAGCATGTTTAGATCCTTCTAATCCAACAAGTACTTCAGGCTCTTGTGGTCGGTATAGATATCGACCTTCACACCTTACAGCAAATGCCTCGACAGCTTCAGGGAAAATATCATGGCCGCTAACTCTAAGTCATGGACTGGATAATTCATCTCATGTACCTTCAGCTGACGTGAGCCATAATCTGTGGCACTTCCATATACAGTAGAACACAACCAAATCCACTGCCTGAAGCATCACTTTAGATCTCAAAGCCTTCAGTCCCACTCGGCAAACTTAGAACAGGCACCGTGGTCAACCGACTTTTCAGTTCTTCGAAAGCTCGTGCGCACTCATGCGTCCAAACAAACTTCTGCTCTTTCCTGGTCAAAGTTGTGAGGGGTAACGCTATCCGCGAGAAGTTCTCCACGAAGCGCCTGTAATTGCCGACAAGCACTAGAAAACTCCGGACATCCATTGTCGTAGACAACACAGGTCTCTCACGTATAGCAACTATCTTCTCCGGATCCACCGTAATTCCCCATCCACTAAATATGTGACCAAGGAACGCTATTGAGGACAACCAAAACTCGCATTTGGAGAACTTGGCGTACAGTTAGTTCCTCCTCAGCATCTCCAACACCAAATGCAGATGCTTAAAGTGATCCTCCTCACACTGCGAGTACACCAATATCGTCATTAAGACGATCATGAAGTGGTGCAGGTACACTCTGAAAGTTCTGTTCATCAGATCCATGAACCCGAATGGCGCATTAGTCAGCCCAAACGGCATGACGGTAAAATCATAATGCCTGTATCTTGTGCTGAAAGCTGTCTTGGGGATAACACTTTCTCTTATCCTCAGCTGATAATATCCGGATTTAAGATCCAATTTCGAGTACACCAATGACCTGACAAACTGATCGAACAGATAATCAATCCTTTGGATCGGGTACTTGTTCTTCTTTGTTAACTTGTTCAGCTCTCGATAATCGATAAAGCGTCGCAAGCTTCTGTCCTTCTTCTTAACAAAAAGGACCGGTGCGCTCCAAGGCGACGAACATGGACGCACATAACCCTGTTCCAACAACTCTTGAAGTTGAAACTTTAGCTCTACCATCTCCTTAGGTGCTAAATGATACGAGGAGCGTGACACAGGTTTGGCACCTGAAACTAGCTCAATAGTGAAGTCAATCTCACGCTGAGGTGGGGATCCAGGGAGATCGTTAGGGAACAAGTCAGGGTACCTGGATACCACTGGGATCTATCCAAAGTATGCTTAGGCTTTGAATCCTCCACTAGCATGAAGAACAGCTCTGCACCAGCGTGAACTGCCTTAACCACCTGAAGAGCAGACATCAAAGTCTTGCTTGACCCTTTCAATCCCGCAAATGTAGTCTCACTACTAGCTCCCAATTTGACCTCCTTGCGGTTGCAATCAATCTATGCCTACTGATCCGAGAGCCGTGCATACCAAAAATCACGTCGAATTACACTAGCGGTAGTAACGACGCTTGTATGTCGAACTCCTGACTCCAAATCCTTATCTTTCCACCACAGACTTTATCCGCTCAAATTGAACACCCGTTTGGAAACAACACATCCAGTTTGTCCTTGGCCATCGAAGATGGTACTCCGATGTGCGATATAAATCCTTCAGACAAAAAAGAGTGTGAAGCTCACGTATTAAAGAGTTCTCTCGACGGATTATTGAAAATCAAAACAAAGCCTAGTACAAACAGTAATAAGCTAACATACGCAAGGTAACAAGTATTTAAAGCTAACTTGCTATAAATTTAAACAGTACCTGTTACCACATCAGCTTGCTTTATATCCTCCTGCTGGCCAAGGTTATAGACACTAGGTTGAGCTAGAGCATAGTGGGATTCGGTTGACTCCACTGCCTTGCCCTTTTCCACATAGGTTGCTCCCGGCTTCCTCTCGGACTTTGGACGTCCGCTCAAACAGTATCGGGCAAAGTTTCTCTGCTTTCCATAGTTATAGCATGCGCCCGGGCTTCGGCCCGTAGTCGCCCCAGATGAACTAGAAGAAGGTACTGGACCCAAAGTCCTAGACTTCTTATAGAACTTACGAAACCCAGACTTTGAGGTAGTCGGCACCTTGAACTCCTTATTCTTTGCACTACAGTCTTTCTTCGCTTGCACATTCCTCAGATCCTTCTCCAAATATCGGGACGTATTGACCAGGGTCAAGAAGCCCTGTGTCATAGGCCCCGAGAGCAATATCCTTAGGTCATCCCTCAGACCCTCATAGAAACGGTTTGTCTTACGCTCCTCATCAGCAAATGTAGAGCTAGCGTACCGACCCAACCGTGTAAATTCAAGGAGATACTCGTCCACACTACTCTCTCCTTGCGCCAACTTCTAGAATTTGTTCTCCATCACGATCCTCTAAGCCGAGTGAAGGTACCTCGCCAAGAATAGTCTCGAAAATTCTTCCATCGAGACGTCCGTGAGTTGCCTTCCCCACAGGTGATGTAGCTCTAAACCTTCCCACCACAGCCTTTCATCTCCGTCCAATAGGAAAGTGGTTATGGTGGTCTTCTACTACTCCTCCGTATTTGTTGCTGTCAAGACTCTCTTTACTCGGGAGAGTGAATCCTCATCTAGGGATGGGGTTCCCGTCCCCGAGAACACCGGAGGATTGATGCCCATAACATGCTTCAACTGCTTTTAGTTGCTCTCCTAGGTACCAATGGCTCCACCACCACTTGCTATACCCTTCTCAGTTCTGCCACTTGAAGCGGTACCTGCTCCACTACAGGGGCAGGCTGCAGCATTTGTCTTGCAAGCTGGGCATTTATCATAGATAACTCCGCCTCAGCCACCAATCTTATGGTTTCTGCCAAAGGAGGGGTTGTAGGCACATCATTCGGTGTGCTACTTGTCTCAGAAACTAGGCGTTCTGATGGACCAACACCACTCCCGGTCACCTATAGTCGTACAAAACACCATTAAGTGACCTAACAATATTGCAAAAAGTAATTATAGTAACACGCAGGTTCCTCAAACATATGTATTTTCACTCCTAAGTAGACATTCATGGGTTCTTTTTTTGTTATAACGATGACGCACACACATGTGCTCACCACCCCTTAATACAATTCGTCAAATAATTCATTTAAGCATGACCGAAACTGGTAGTTTGACACCAAATTGTAACACCCATATCCGTCACATAACATATAGCAGTAGGTCCGGCCGGGGCCCGATGCCATCTACCATAGACAGACCGAAGGGTTACTAAATAAAACCATCCTTCCAATAACACACGTCCTACACAGAGTACATTCTAGCGGAGACATTTTAAAGGTTGCAAAGAAAAGAACCCAAGCCAACAGCATGAACGTCCACTAAATACCTAAAATAGGAATGAGCATACAAAATACACAAAGTACTTTGCCTTATGGCCTTACAAGAGTTTACTTAAATAAATAGTGTCTTCCAAATATCGGTACGCAGACTGGTCACAAATGAGTATAACAAGTAAACATTTATATAGGACTTCGAGGGTCGGCTCAGCAACAAGGGCTTTTGCCCGCTATTTTCCACTAGGCTCTAAAGCACCTGCAATCAACAATCCACTGCAGCGGTGGCAAATAAAAGCAATGGTCAGCTAAATCTAACCAAATTATAACGACCCCGCCCCTTTACTCGGGGAGGCGATGCTCCTTCCATGTAGTTTATTATCATAGCCAAAAAATATAGTGGAAATTACACTTCACCACAGGCGTAGGCACGCACGACCACACACCCCGTGCTCTCAAGGCACATTCTCGGTGAACCCGGTCAAATACACAGCCTCACCACCATCCCTTGGATGACAAATCTCATGAGCATTTTGGTATTTCCGGCCTAAGCCTAAGACCCTCCATCTATGCCAACGACAAGTACCACGTACTTTAGGTCGCTTTAGCCGAACAACATAGAGCGGGTACGGTTCCGCCTAACCCGTTGCTCACACCGCAACGTCAATTTATGCCATATGCGCAGGTCAAGCTTCCCGAGTCCCTAATCAATCACACACTATACATATCCCAGTTATGTGCAAGTTGGATCCCAGGCCACCAAGATGGCAGAATCACGCTTCTGCACAGTTTTTCGAGTGCACCTTAGAGTTAGTCCCCAAGGTTCCCTATTGCAATCTACCGCGTAGAAAACCCGAAAACAACCATCGGCGCAGAGACTTCTACTGTCATTCATGCATAAACATCACTGATCCAGGATAACTTGTCCGGGTAGGCTTCACACACCCTGTCTATGTTCGTTCTTCGATTCCGGAGTCTACATGCGAAACAATGGGGACTATTCATATCTAGTAGAAGGAATACCTCACATGTCCAAGAACAGAATTGTTACCCTCGTATTTCTCTTTTGTGCCATGAGGATCTAGATGGATGAAAAGCACCGCAACGGACTTGCCTTCATAGATCTGAACTCTGCTTGCGATTTGGGGCTCTGAATCCCCTCCGACGACCGGATCTCTCCTTATCCTTTTTCCTTGCTCTCCCCTTCCACTAAAGCTTTAGAAAGAGAAAGCTCTATGTGGAATGAGGGTTTCAAACCCTATTCCTGGCCTTAACTCAGTAAGGACCATCTTGGGCCCTTGGATACCCAAAGAAGGAAACGAACGGCCATAATTCGCACTAAAAACCAATTTCTTGGGCCTAACACGTCTTGTGACACGCCCGTATCACAGGCCGTGTCTCATGATCCGAAACCGATCGTCGAACACAGAATAGGACACGGGATCAGACACGCCCGTGTACTGCTTGACACGCCCGTGTCAAATTATGACACGCCGTGTCACTTGGCATGTCCCTCAAGCGACACGAGAAACCTTCACATCCTGACTAGAATACGGGCTTAGACATGCTCATGTAACAAATTACATGCCTGTGTCGACAAGTACACACCAGTGCACCAGGTCGTGTACCACACCTGATATAGCCCGACCAACACAGAGAATGACACGGCCACGGACACAGCCGTGTCTGACCTAGACATGCCCGTTTCCGACCACCAAAGATTGTCGAACGCATTTCATCGACCAATCAGAAAGTTCGTCGAACCCGAACACGATACCGCCCTGGACTCGCCCGTGTCCCATGTCGTTTTACCCTTACCTAAACTCGGCACTAACTCTGCCCGCCCTCTTTTGAGTTTCAGGGTGTTACACGTCGTAGGAGTGGCATTCAAGCCACGACCGGTGAACTATGTTGTTGCTGCTTCCAGCGGCCTCTCTTTCTGTCCCTCAACTACAACTGCTAGTAATCGATTATTCGACAGTCTCCCCTCTCTTTTTATCTTCATGTAACCCTGAAGCGCATTTTGTGCGTCAACAGACAACACACGACCTTCAGATATCGATTAGTTGATGAAATCATCGGACTAGTACTTCCAGACCGCTCTAGCTGCTAGAGCTCGGCGGCTTGTGATGCAAGCCACAACTGCGCCGGTTAACGCCTTCAGCCCGGCACCACCATTGGAGAACCTGCACCTCTATCCGCCAGCTTTCGTTCCGGTCTTCCTGTCAGCTTGTCATACCATCTGTTTGCCAGTTCAAGCCGCAACTATTAATCGGTTTCAAAGTATAGTTTGACTATTTCTCCTATTCAAAATTTATTTAGCTAAGGAACTAGGCGACTCTAATTTCTTATCGACTATTACGGATCTCTCGAAGGAGCAAGGTGGTTCTCAAATTAGTGATAGGGCAATTGACAAAAATAATAAATTTTCTGCCAATCCGGTTGAGCACATGTCACGATCTATTATGAGAGAGCCCCATCTTAATGAATAAGAAGAAGTCCCTTCTCCATTCATTAACGGAATTCATTGGGATACCATTTCTGATGATTTCAGAGTACCTCATCTACCAGAATATTTCGGGTGTAATGATCTATTCTCCCATCTACAAGCCTTCAAATCAGCTGTTTCGCTAAGAAAAGTATCAAACAGAATCAAATGTAAGCTTCTTATTATCTCTTTTGGCGACCTTGCAAAAGAATGGTTCTATAGTTTGCCATCTCGGTCAATCACCAGCTTTAAGGATCTCCGAAGGAAATTCATTTCAAGTTTTACTGCCTACAAGAAACGTAAAAGAGACGTAGGAGATCTCTTCTGAATCAAGCAGGGGGATGGGGAGTTTAATCCTGACTTTGTTGATCGATTCCAAAAGGAAATTCTGGATATTGTTAGTGTTCATCAAGATTATTACCTATGTGCTTTCGTGAATGGACTTCGAGCAGTCCCTCTAAAGTTTGAGCTCACTATAAAGGACCCCAAAACGTATGGAGATCTTATTGACATTGTTAATAAATTCATAATTTGTGAAGAAGCGAACAAAGATTACTTCTTGTTTCTGAATCAGAAGGCTAAGCAACCCCAGGGGACTTCTAATAATCAACAGCCTAATTCCTCGCAAAATATTTCAGAATTCAAAAGTTGCAAGTCTCCTCCTTCCTCTAAAAATAGGCTGGCAAAGCCTCCTCAGTAGAATGATTATCTGAGTTTGCAAAAGCACATCCTACCACATCTTAGGGTCCTAAAACTTTAGAGCGTGAAAACTATTCAGATAAATATGTCAAATTTAAAATACCTGTGGAGGATCTCCTCACAGTTCTTCAAGGAATGCCAGAGTTCAAACGGCCTCGATGCATGAAATCTAAGGTTAAATAACGGCATGAGGAACTTTTCTGCAAATATCACAAAGATATAGGCCATCTAGCAGAGGATTGCATGCCTCTTCAGAAGTTAGCAGATCAATTTGCAAGGGCTGGGAAGTTGCAAGACTATATCATTCAGTAATCCTCTACTGCATTCTTCTATAGCAAATTCGATGGTGCAAGTAAAGAATTGGTTTTCTCAATAATAAGAATGTTTAAGATTGGAATAATTTAGCAAGACCCCCCGGTAATTGGCATTAATGGGGTTCGGTCAAGTTCTAAATACATATCCTTTTGCTACAGCCTTAACGACAAATAAACATTTACATGCCATTTAAATCTTATCTCTTAGCCTTGCTCTTGATACTACCGTACACACGTATGGATGCAAAAACACCTTTAAATTCTTAAGCCCACCACATCCTGCTTGACATCAGTCGGAGATGTGTAGTGGAAATCCCGATTGACATAAGTTGCAGACATTACGTACTTTTCCCGCTCGACATCAGTCGCAAATATTACGTACTTATCCCGCTCGACACCAGTCGCAGATATTACATACTTATCCCGCTTGACATTAGTCGCAGACATTACGTACTTGTCCCGCTCGACATCGGTTGCGAATATTAAGAATTTCAATCTTGTTTATGTGATATTTGTGCGGAAAGCAATGCCTCACGCACCTTCCCACATCGACACATAAGCCCATAGCACCTTTTCTTTGCAGGTTAGTGAGAGCTGATCCGCCAACTTGCGGTTTTATGGAGCGGCCTGTGCCGATTTATACAATTCAGTTCAGAGACCACCCGGTTACTCATTTCGGCTTATCTTATTGGGCTTATATATGCCTGTCTGCCGGTTTATTATTAATATACTCTGGAGTCCGGCCGACCTAATTCAGTCAATAAATTCTTGGCCTGAGTCCGCCGGTTTATGGTATTCATTCTTATCAACCTGCGACTTGCAGCTTCAAAATTAGTATGAGTATGGCCTCTACTACCAGTCGACCTGTTTGCCGATTAAAGTCATGCAGAAGTATCTCTAGTCATCAGCTTGAATGCTTATATCAGAAGCTTCAGGATGTTTATCTCTATCCTTAAGTATAACTCACTTATCAGAAGCGCGGTCTACATCTGTGTTCGGCCAAGCCGCAACCATCTTGTCTATCATTGTTAGGGCTTTTCGGCGATTAAAGTACTTTGCCACGTGGCTTATTGTTCAGTGTATATTTTCAAATAAGCTGCGGGTATTTTTCTCTTCCTTGCGGATAACTTCATTGAAGTCGCAGAACTCATAATCCCTGGTCTTCAGTATGGCCTCAAACCAGTTTACATAATAATTATCTGTTAAATTGGAAGCAATGCTGAGACATTTAGGGCTAATACAAGAAAGTAAAATAACAAGAATAGAACAGTCTACACATCAAAGGAAAAGTGTTCTTTTATTTAATTTAAAAAAAGGTTACAAAAATCAAACCGCACGGTTTACAAAAACAGACCGTCGGTTTCTAAAAGATTTCAAAATACAAGTTAAAATTCTAGGTTTTCTAATCATCCGATATAAGCTTCTTAGACGCAGGAGAACTTGAGTCGCTGCCACCATCTATATCTACTTAAGATTGAGAGTAACCGCGGCCGAAGAGCTGCTCGAGTCGCTAGACCTTGCGGGATCAATCCGCGCATTCTCCGAAGCTTGACCGCCAACCTTGGAGGAGGCGACTTCACTCCGGCTTTTCTAGATGTCATCTCACTCATCGTCTTCCTCCTCACCTTCATCCTCACCTTCGCCGACCTTACCTTTACCTTTAACCGCTCGATACACAGCGGACACCCCTTCTTCATGGTAGGGTATAGGTTAGCGCAGGTGAAGTCGGTAAATCCGGTCGCGAAGCCGTCGAGATCTCGGAGGAGGTTAAGCGCTCCATCAATCCATTTGACCACATGTGGGAAGACATTATCTTGGAAGTCCAGGTTTTCCGGGTCATATATCTCCTTCAAGAGGAGAAAAAGGTTAGACCGAGCGGTTTCACAATTATGACTGCATGAACATCAGGTGATAACTTACCAGTATCTTCTCCTTTAGTTTCTTATTTTCTTCTTCTTTCTCTTCAAGTTGCAGCTCCAAGCTGCTTTTATCCTTTAACAATTTCTTGTAGGCAGGCCCATTAAGTGGCTTGTAACAAAGCTCGTCACCCCAACTTGAGCGGCTAATCGCGGCAAGTCGTCTTCCGGGACCCTTCACAAAGCATTCAGTTTGTGCTTGCCATACAGCGCCGTGCCGGCTGCGGTGGCATGGCGGCTAACCGTTTCCCTCCACAGTAAGGGAAGTCGGTGGACACTTTGATGGAGTTGCCATTCGGACTCTACAGCATGATCGGGTTGTCATGGATGTCCACCAGGCCGCTGCCCATTCCATGCAGCATGAACTCATCGGAGGAGGCCGACTCCTCTTCTTCATCAGTGCGCATTGGCCTGACATGATTGGCCCTCTTCTCCCTTTGAGTTAGGATTAAACCGCCAGACATCAGCAGCTTATTCAGCGGGACTGCCATTGCAGCTGCACAGCTAAAGCAAGAAGTAAGTTCATAAGCCGCGTAACTAGCGGAACAGTTCGGTCGGGTTGATACTTACTTTCTTCTGCTTGAACTCCCTCCAAGGATGGGAGCAGTGGGATGTAGTGGTTCACATCTAGCTGCTCGACCTTGAAGAAGTTGTAAATTTCCTTCTCCAAGCCTTCCAGCCCGTTGCTGCCGAAGGAGGCTTCATCACGGACTTGCGAGGTTACCGGCAGAAGTCCGAGATTTCCTTCAAAGATCAGATACCTCTCTGAATAACTTGGGATTTTGTTCGCCAAGTTCACGACCTTCAGCCCCCGACAGCTGAAGTATAGATGTCCACGGGAAATATTTGTCCCAGAGTCCGGGACAGATAGGATAGAGAAGCATTCGCGGAATAGATTCATTGAGAAGCAGATTATTTCTGACCTCAGATATGATATGAAGCAGAAGATGGCGGATATAGAATTCGGTGGAAGTTGTTCGGGCACAACACCATTGTGATTGAAGATCGCTACGGCTTCCATCAAGACTGGGAAGCGGAAGACGCAGTCGAAGTTGTCAATACGGATGGAGATCTGGTTGGCGTTTGAGGAGTTGATTCTTCACTCGGCAGTGGAAGCCGCGCGAGTAGCAGGATACCCTAAATGTATTTGTCCATAAAGTTGTCCAGCTTGGTTTGAGTGAGCCGGCACTCTTTGTGCTCTGCAGAATGAAAAGCGGAAGCCGCGTCAGTCCTAACCGCACTCGCCTTGTCAAACTGCATCGACTTCGACTTAGCCCGCATCTTGATTTGTCGTGCCAAACTCTCTGGGATCATCTCTATTTATAGAAACCCTGGGAAGGTATAGTAATCGATGTCAAATCGCGGTTAGATATTATGCCGCACGACCTCAACTTGCCAGGAATACAGACAAAGGACGCAGTCAAACCGCAGTTCAGAGCGGCAGTTCGCGCGTCTAAGTTCCTGTCCTTGGAAAATTTTCGTGGCAGATCACAAGTGAGAATCCAACTTTCAAGCCGGTGATCTGTTCTCCAGTTCGCGCGGCTAAGTTCCTGTACATGAGAAATTTCGGGACAAAGCAAATATATAGTGGCCACAAATTATAAAACATAGAAACCGCAAACAATTCGCCGAAGGATAAAATAAATATACAACAGTTGTTTACAGAACACAAATTGTCCAGCATCGGCAAGTAAAATTATATCATATTACATGGTTCAATCAAATCACTCAGCCTTGCATGTCGCCCTCCTGTCCCTCTTGGCCTATCCGCACGACTTGACCACCAGTCTGAACAATCACAGCATACACCTGTCTGACAATGTGGTGGAGTGAGTGCAGAGACCGGTGAACTTACGAGGTGTCGTGCTCCACACGGATGAATGGAATCATTTGTAGAGCCCGACCATCTAGCCCGCTAAGGCTACGGCCTGCCCTGCCAGCACGACCTCTAGTGGATTTGAAGTATCCCTAAAAGTCGGGCGGCTTGTTTCCTGCAGCATTCCAGAAACCGCCACAGCAGGCTGTTAGTCTCCGTCGGCCTCCTCAGGCAGACCTTTGTCATTTCCCTCGTCAAGGCAGCGAATTTCTCCACTTTCCCTCTCAAGCCGTCTGGCCATCAACACTAGTGCATGCATTTCCAATTACTCTATCCTCTCCTGCTCAAGGGCGGCTTGCATCTCTAGCATCTTTCTCTCAGCGGCCTACAATGCAGACTACAACTCCTGAAATCTCCTATCAGCGGCCTCCTGCATAGCCCACTGTTCGTCCTTTTTAATCCGAGAGGCATCGTCGTGCTCCCTCACCCTCGCCTGCAAGGTGTCGACTTCCTTCTGGAATTCGGCCATCCTTTCATCGTGGACACTTGGCGGAGACGGTGGCAGCGCAGGCAGGAGAGCCGTCAGATCGCCCGACTTCATGGCTGCTTTTGGTTCACCTGTAGCGAATAAATTGCGGTCAGATTCGGTCAGATAGTTGCGACCTTTTTTACAATAATATCAGTAGGGAAAGACTACCGGTTTGGTTTTTCTCTCCTTCAATAGCCGCAGTATCAAACTAAAACACTGGCCTCATGAATCGTTCAGGATTTATCTGCTTTAGCTTTTCTATCTATAGCCGCTCGGTTTCTTTAGCACTACTTTTCAGTTGAGTAGAGGTCAGAAAAAAGCTCGTCGGCGGATTCAAAATTTTGTCCGCCCCCTTCTTCCGTCACCGCGACTTATAGAATTTTATAGTTCGCTTAACGTCTCCATGTTTACCTTACAGAAGAGGAAGTGTGGTTGTCACCGGTTTCCCGGCGATTAGTTTCTTCATCTCTTCCATCTTCTCCCGGAGTTTCAGTTTTTTGCCTCCTTCAGAAACCGTAGAAGCCGGCTCGACAAGCTTCTCCCCGGTAACTTCGACATCGGGGTAGTCAGCCTCTTTTGAAGGTGCCGTGGTTTTCAATAGCTTGTCTTGCTACTGTAACGTCTCCATGCCCTTGAGGATGTCACGCACGGTTTAGCTATCCGCGGATACATTCTCTGGCTCGTTCGGCTTGAAGGATAGTGTCGACAGACTCTCAGATACTTCTTTTTATCGCGGACTATACTGAAGGCTAGCCGTGCCGGTCTTTACGGAAACATTTTTATTTTCAGCCTGCATCTTCAGCGCCATCCTCTTTATCCTTTCCTCGAGGGTCTCATTCTTCTTCCTCTGCAGTTTTAAGGAGCCGACTACCATTGTTGTCTGCTTACTCTTCTGTGCTGAAGACCGCGCGGCCTCCATCGACTTCACCGGCTCGTTCTCATCAATGACAACCACGTCATGTATGGTTGACAATTCGGCCGGCTTGCCACATTCAACACTTCTCTCCTCAGTCTCAAATATTTTAAGAGGGATTCACCCGATGGCGAGTAAGTTATCGCGAAGGATTTGGCAGTCCCGGTTTGTGGTGGAGTAGCCTTGGAAACCTATTCAATTTTAGTCGCGACTTATGAAGACTCGCCGATGTTTTCAATCTGCCTCTTTGCAGAATTAGAAGTCGCTGGAGTAATCGACTTCTCATTCTTCTCCACGGGGATTTGGTCAAAGCTTTCCGATTTGCGGTACTTCCTCTTTTTCTTCTCAGCTAACTTCTTTCTCCGTTCTAACATTGAGGACATGACGTCCATCTTGTGGAAGGCCGCGTCGGCTTGAAAGATTCTGACCGCAAATGGAGAGTAACGACCCGTGACTTGGCAGAAATCTTAAAAAATGACAAGGTTCTGTGCATTTTATAGACGCAAAAGCATTAAAGGCGGTCGTGGTCTCCGGCTTAGTTCTACATTATTGAAGTTTTTTAAAAACTTAAAAATGTGTGGGGATTATGTTAACCCGGAATCCACGACTAGTTCTCATGGCTTTCAAGACCGGGCGGCCTACATTTTCTAGCCGCCATACACAGCAAGCCGACTAGCTGTCAAAGAAGCCGAGCGGTCTCCATTTCAGGCCATCGTCTGTATTGACCCTGTTCAATGCCAAGACACAGGGCCCAAACGCTTAGCCCGCTAGGAGGAATCCGCTAGGCCCTGCGGTTTCCCTCCTTTCTCATTTTTTGTTTGTTTGTTTCGCCTCACCTCTGCCTGGATCTCCTGTACCCTGGCAGCTGATAACTTTAGGTCTGCCTTCTTGGGAACCGAGACTATAAATAGGGGGAGGTAGCTTTCGCCTTAGGATGCTGACTTGTATCCAGGAGCTCGCTTGTTAAGAGCTGCGGTCTCGAACCTAGTGCCTTGCGGCCTGCTGACCGGCCGGCTTCCAATTTTCTCCTTCTTGTAACCAGTTCATTTTTAAATAAAAGGAAAGCCTGTCGTTGGAGTGGAATTTAAGCCGCGGTGGGCAAACTTGCTATTCTCGATGCCAGCGGCCTCTCTTTCTGTCCCTCAACTACAACCGCAAGTAACCAATTATTTGACAGTCTCCCCTCTCTTTTTCTATTCAAGGAACCCGGAAGCACATTTCGTGCATCAACAACTACGGTCAAAAATAGAAGTGACCATGAGACTGAATTTCAGTCTAATAGCATGACCAGGTTTTATGAAGAGCAAGGGATTCACCAAGAATTTTAATCTCCAAGAACACCCCAGCAAAATGGGATTTCTGAGAGGAAGAATAGAACTCTCATAGAGTTTGAAAGGACCCTGTTAATTGACACATCTCTTCCAGAATAATTCTGGGCTGAGGTATTTAATACTCCACATCATGTCCTATCCTCCATCACCAAGAGCTACAAGAAGACTCCCTATGAGATCTTGAATTGGAGAAAACAAAACCTGGGCTATCTCAATATCTTTGGTATCAAGTGCTATGTGCTTCATAATGGGAAGTCATATGTGACCAAGTTTGCTGTCAAGTCCTATTAAGGGATTTTTGTTGGGTACAACAATCATAGTAAGGCCTATAGGATCTACAACTTAACAAGTCAAGTTGTTGAAGAGTCTGGTAATGTAGTATTTGATGAGTCAACTATGATTAACAGTGAGATGCCAAGCTCCCATTCTAGTCCTACAGGTACAGAGTTGTTGATGGACAAGCTAACCATCAAGGAAGCTTCTCCAATTAGCCAAGATTGAGTGGATATTCCAAGGAAAGTACCAGGCACTAATGGTGTGGATGAAGGTCAGCAAGATGCAGACATTGAAGCACATGTTGCTGAAGCAAGATTGGCTCCAGCTATTACGCATCTAAGGGATCATCCAAGACGCCTGATTATTGGTGTGCTACCCAAGGAGTGGTGACTAGGAATAGAAGTATCAACACATAACTATACTCAAGATTCTTGTCATAAATAGAGAACAAAAGATTTAAACAGGATAATAGAGATCAGTTCTGGAATGTAGCTATGCCATAGGAACTGAACCAGTTTTAGAGGTGCAAGGTCTGGAAGCTGGTTTCCTGACCAGAAGAACATAATGTCATTGGACTCAAGTGGGTTTAGAGGAATAAACTTGACGAAAATGGCATTATAATCAAGGACAAAGCAAGGCTAGTAGCTATGGGGTACAAACCTGAAGAAGGTATTGAATTTGATCAAACATTTTCCCCTGTAGCAAGAATGGAAGCCATCAAACTATTCCTTGCATATGTTGCACATAAGGGATTAAAAGTCTACCAGATGGATATAAAATCAGCCTTTCTGAATGGTGACTAAAAGGAAGAGGTTTATGTTGAACAACCTCAAGGTTTTGTTCGTCCTAACTCACCCGATTCTGTATATAGGCTTAGGAAATCTCTATATAGGATGAAGCAAGCCCCTAAAGCATGGTATAAGATATTGTGTACCTTCCTTATTGAGAACAAATTCATAATGGAGAAGATAGACAAGACCCTATTCCTAAGGGAATCTAAGGGCAAGATCATCCTAGTCTAGATTTATGTAGATGACATAATCTTTGGATCTACTGATGATAACCTTTGCTAGAAGTTTGCAAACTTATGCAAGCGAAGTTTTTCCTGAAAACGTTCAGGTTAAATTCTATCCGCTCCCGGCGGAGGTAGCACGCGAACTCCACCATCATGGCGATGGCGTTCGAGTTCAGTTGCGCGGGCACCGCGTCGTAGTACTTCAGAATCAGGCGGATTTCCGGCTAGAGCGGAAGGCACAACCCTACCTCGAAGTACGAGATGGGGAAGGCGAGCTCGTCAGGGTAGAAAGAATTGATGTCTTCCCCCTGCTTGGGTCGGCGCGCCTCAAAGCCAGGAGGCACGTAGTCGCCGACGAACTCGGCGAGCTCCGCTTCGCTCGTGTTTCCCTTGAAGAAACAGTAGTCCGTAAAGTGTTGGGCGCACTTGGTGTGGCCATCGGCATCTGGATTTGTCTTGTCCATGCTCGCATGAAGTCTGGAAGCTAGAACACTAGAGGAAGGGGATACACGAGAGGAGGGAGTATGAGGGCAGTAAAGACGGTAGTACGGGGTTGGTGAGGGGGTCCTATTTATAGAAATAGAGAACCTGAGGCCGAGCTGACCGATCGGTCCGGCTCGCCTGTCCCATCTTGCCAACCCCAGCTCGCCGACTTCTACGACCCATCCCATCACATGCCGAGCTGAATATAAAGTGTGTTATATTCTTCAAATGTCAAGCATAAGAATCTAACAATATTCTAAGTTATTACAGACCAGGGGAAAAATAAAGTTCGAAGAAATCAACCGCAGAATAAAGAGAAACAAGATGCGCGAGCTATGGTGGGCAAGGGAAAAGTGCCGGTAGGCTCAGTGACGGAGCCGCTTCTATCTACCCCGGCCTCGCGACCCCCGCCCCCCAGATTTCCGCGAGTTGAGGAGCTCTCGAATCCGTCTCGAGTTCCTCGGGGCGACCAGGAGGCCCTCATCGATCTCATCCAGAAGTCTGAAAGGGGACATCGGCTCGCCCGCCGGGTTGCCCCTGACCTCCTCTACGAGCCGCACGTAGTCGCCCTGCGGCGCCTCATTGTCTTCCTGCACCTGGCGGAGCCTACGCACCAGCTTCTTGAAGAGCCTGATCCCCCTACTAGTCAGCTCGGCGTTCTCCACTTCAGAGCCCAGATAAGACTTTAGTGAGCTTGTAGAAGGGAGGGAGGAGTAGTAGGTCAGTCGTGAAGACTCCTCGACCTCAGATTGGCTGGGAAGAGCTATGAAGAGTTAAACTTCAGTATAGGAGGCGAGTATCTTGGAGATGGTAGGACATGAAAACTGGAGGATGGTTTACCTGACGAGCTCCACATCCCCAAGTAGGTGCGGGGTAGGACCAGTCTCAGATTCTTACCGCGGCCTGGGCGGTGTGTTCTCGGTGAGAGGAGGTTGAAGCCCGGAACCAGGATGGCTCCAGCACCTCCCCTGGCAGTCCAGGCAGGTCGCAGAGGGGAAGAGGAGCGAACTGGCGGGTCCAGTCTCTACGAGTCCAGCCCCAAGGTCCCGATGGGGGGTGATGGGTCTCGTGGGTGATTCTCTGGGGTTTTATTCTGCGAGTCACTAAGGGGGGTATAGGATCGCGGCGCGGGAGCCTTAGAGTCATATCGTTGACGGTTCGGGTCGATGGTGCAGATATTAACAATATTTTTCCACTTATCATTTAGAGGTAGATTGGAGGACCGGTGTCGTGCTCCAGGGTGGTTTTCAGGTCGTCATAAATGGGCTCGATTGGTTGACGAAACAGCTTCATCCTCTTGGCGGGATTAGGATCAGCCGAGACTCTCTGCGGAATTCCCATGGGGACCGTGGTCAGGCTTGCAATGGGAGTAGCAAAAGCCTCGCAAACCCAGGCAAGCCTCTCTTGGATATCCTTCGGGACTGACATCTCGGCAAGGTTAGAGCGAAGGGAATTTCAAAAGTCACCCAGGTACGCAGGAACATATATATAGCCGCAGGTGGACCCCACCCGAAGATTCTCTTTGGCTCCTACCGCACTCGCCGAACACTTGGGGGTTGGATGGTTCTTTCCAAGCTTTGCTAAATTCAAAAAGAGTGGGGATTATGCACAACCCCGTATTCGGCAAGTGGGGTCGCCAGGAACCAGACCGGCCGGTTCAGACCACCACAACCCCAGGCGAGCTCGGTAGGAAGATCTGAAGTCCGAGCTCAGCATTCGTAGGGCTGAGCTCGGCATTCGTCGGGCCGAACTCGGGTTTTGTCGACCTCAGCTCGGATTTCGTCGAGCTGAGCCCTGGTTTCATCGAGCTGAGTTCGACTCGTAGAGGCCGATTGAAGTGCGATCATAGTGGTCCACCTCGCACTCGCCTTGAGGAGCTCGACAAGCGGCGTGCGAGCAGGATCTTTAGGGGTGGCTGAACTCATTAGCTCGCCCAGGCCTGCGACATATTTTTACCAAGCTGCCCTCATTGGTCTGCCCCTAGCCGTTCAGAACAGCGGAGTTATGTTGTTGGCAGACCAAGTTAGGATGCACATAGCAGCTCAAAACTGCGGAGGTTGGCTATTTGCATGCCGTTTTCAGAAATCTATAAATTGGTCCCAAGGGGCACCTTAGAGGGCACACATTCTTACTCCCGAATCATCTAGTGCTTTCTGAGGTTGCCTTAGCTCTGCTCTTGGCTAAGGAGGGGAAGCGTTTAAAGATATTTCGGGTGTGTGGTCGGACCTCCCGCCGAGCCCTTGGGTCAGTTTTCCCTTTTTCTCTTGCTTCTTGGCTTGTAGGAGATAAGTAGTTGTGCGATCACCCCTTCCCCAAGGGTAAACACCACAGAGACCGAGTTTTCAGTTTCAACAATGAGTAGTATGGGTGAACTTATGTTCTTCTTGGTCCTCCAAGTAAGATAGACTGAAGATAGATTATCCATATCCCGGTCTAAGATCACTAGGGAGTTGATCAAAAAGTTTGGTATGGAGGATGCCTCCACCATGAAAACTCCCATGGGGTCAAGTTTTCCTATAGGCAAAGATGAGACAAGGAAACCAGTTGATGAAACTTTATATAGAGGGATAATTGTCTCCCTTTTATACCTTACTGCAAGTAGGCCAGACATCATGTATACTCCATGTATTTGTGTTAGGTATCAGGCCTGCCCTAAAAAATCTCATTACTTTGCTGCTAAGAGGATTTTGAGGTATCTTAACGGCACACCAGATCATGCCCTATGGTACCCTAGAAATAAGGATTTTGAACTAATAGGCTATTCAGATAAAGATTTTGCATGCTGCAAAGAAGACAGGAAGAGCACTTCAGGCACCTATCTGCTCTTGGGAGGATAAGACTAGTGTCTTAGACATCAAGAAGCAAACAAGTGTTGCAATTTCAACTATAGAGTCATAATAAATAACTGCTTGGAGCTGTTGTGCAAAGTTGCTTTGGATCCAGCATCAGCTCCAGGACTATAACCTTCAGATAAGTAGAAGTCCTTTATTTTGTGATTGTACTAGTGCAATCTCTATAGCTAGGAATCTTGTCTCATACAGTAGGACTAAGCACACAGAGATTAAGTATCACTTTATAAGATAGCATGTGGAATATGAAGATATCAATCTTGAGTTTGTCACTACAGATAAGTAGGTGGCTGACATCTTCACTATGCCACTAGATGAAGAAAAGTTCAACACCTTCAAGTTTGAGTTGGGTATGATGAACTTGGTCTAGCTTCATCTACTCCTCATGTTTTTTTGTTGCAGGTTGTATAACTTATTGCAGGTTGAAAATACATTCAGTGGTATCAAGATTTCCAAGTGGTTCAAGAGTCTATCAGAAATGATTATAGAAGATGCTCCAATTGAGGGCGATCAAGTTCAGCTTCCTGTAGAGAACAAGAAGATATAACTATTGATTATATAAAATCAAAAAAAGGAAGAGAAGAATATCAGGTGCCAGCACCCCCCTGACTATTTTACAGAAGTCAAAAATGGGGAGAAGGACGTGATCAAGGAAATGATCAAGGCTATGCAGCAAAATAAGGGGAGCATGAAGTAGTAGTGATCACCCTGCAAGCAAGGTAAATGGGGAGATTGTTGGAAAAAGGAAATGATTAAGCATTAGACTGCAAGACAGGGGTGCTGCAAGTGTTCATCATCACCTTGCAGGTAAGGAAAGTGTGGCAATAAGACAGGGGGAGCTGCAAGTGATCATCATCACCTTGCAGGCAAGGAGAGTGTGTCAACAAGACAAGGGGAGCTGCAGGTGATCATCATCACCCTGCAGGCAATGAAAGTGTTGTAACTTATAACTAGATACTCTTGATAAATGGTGTTAAGTTTTCCAATTTACTATTTTATCTGTTATATATGTTTGTGTATATCATTGACTAAGATTTTTGTTTGAGGGTTTTGAATTCTTCAAATAAGGGGAGATTGTTGAGTCCATTGCTCATATTGTCCCATATTTGTAGAAGTCAAACAAGTCAATGGTATACATATTGTTGTATTTTTTGTATGTTTAAGTTCTGCTTGTTGGTTGGACATGCATTCCAAGTGGTTGTGACAGGTGGTCATAGGGGTGAGGAGTGGAGAGACTGAAATCTATCTAAGTCCACAAGCATTGAGTGAAGCTTGTTCATTAAATGCCAGATGTCAAAGAAGGATGCAGGAAAGGCTAAAAATCTCCTAAGTCCACAGGCATTGAGTGAAGCCATTTCACTCAACGGCAGATGCCAAAAAGCACTGAGTAAGGTGTGTAAAGTCAAAGCCCACCAGTTTGCAAGATAAAAATGCGGCTAAGTCCACAGGCGTTGAGTGAAGGCAGTTCACTCAACGCCATACAACAACCAGCGATGAGTAAAGCTGTGTCTGTCAAATCCTCAGCAATGGCAAGTAGAAAATCAACTAAGTCCACAGGTGTTGAGTGAGGACAACTCACTCAACGCTAGATGAGCAGAATCATCGAGTAAAGACTAGTTAGTCAAAGCCTTTGCCTTGACAATGAAAAAAAGTGACTAAGTCCACAGGCGTTGTGTGAAGCTAGTTCACTCAACGCCATTCAACAAAAAGCGCTGAGGAAAGACTATGTAGTCAAAGTGTAAGAAAAAGGAAGACTTAAATATGGCTAAGTGCACAAGCGTTTAGTGATGTCAAATTATTCAACGCTATACAGCTAGAAGCATTGAATCAAGCTACTTTAGTCAAAGCCACATAGAATATGTCAAAGAAATTTGGTTAAGTCCTGAAGCATTGGAGGAAGCAAGTTCGCTCAACTCCATGACAATTCTTTCAAAGCCAAAGAAGACGGAGATAAAAAAATTGACTAATTCCAGAAGCGTTAAGTGATGTCAGCTCACTCAATGCCCAAAGAGGAAAGCATCGACAGAGCTATGTTCACACAAAGCTTAATGAAGTTAGACAGAAAAATTTGTCTAACTCCAGAGGCATAGAGTGAAGCCAGTTCACTCAACGCACTCAATCACTCAGCACGCAAGCAAATTTCAGAGTTGCTTTTAAGTATATAAGAGTTGAGTAAAGCCAGTTCACTTAACGCCTCATCATGAAGATAAGCAAAAAATGAAGCGGCTAATTCCAAGGGCGTTGAGTGATAAATGATCACTCAACACACTCAATGTCTGGCAGCGCAGAAAGTTTGGACAAATCAAAAAGCATTGAGTGAAGGCCATTCACTCAATGCTCTCAACGCTTGAGATGTAGAGAAATTGGCTAAGTCCAAATTCATTAAGTGAAGGTTGTTCACTCAACGCCTTCAACACCTGGATTGAATTTGAAATTTTGGCTAAGTCCACAGATGCTAATGTCAGAAAAAGTCAACCTAAGTCTACAGAATTGTTGGATCCCTAGTTGGATTTGGGCTAGGTTCACTAAGTTAGGATCATATGACCCATCATGTATAGCCAGGGTCATGGTTGTGTCATAGAGTCTAGGCCAAGTCCTTAGAATCTACATCACATGGACCAGCCTTCAACAGACTGCCAGAGACTCAAGCAATTATGTCGACACTTGGGAAAGGCTATGTCGACACTTGAAGCCAGATTGTGTCAACACACAGGACTTGTGTCGACATACAGAATATCTTTCGACATCAATGGTGTCGACACCAGAAGCCAGATTGTGTCGACACATAGGATTTGTGTCGACCCACAGAAAATCTATCGACATCAACTGTGTTGACACTAGAAGCCAGATTGTGTCGACACATAGGACTTGTGTCAACACACAGAACATCTGTCAACATCAATTCTATCGACACCAGAAGTCAGATTGTGTCGACACCCAGGACTTGTGTCGACACACAGAACATCTGTCGACAGTAATTATGTCGACACATAGGACTTATGTCGACACACTCCAGATTTCTATCAAAATAACATCTATATCAAGACAAGAAGCAATTGTGTCGACACACAGGACTTGTGTCGACACATTCCATAGAAGCTGTGTCAAGAAGTTATATAAGTACTGTGGACTCAGCTCGATGAACTTAGACCACAATCCTGGCAATACTTGTCTAGAAGTTAAAAGTTCTCAGGTCGACGAACCCAGTTCTCAGGTCGATGATTTTTGGATACTCCACTTCAACATTTCATTCCAGAAATATCT
The DNA here is from genome assembly GCA_039583875.1 of Platanthera guangdongensis. Lineage (NCBI taxonomy): Eukaryota > Viridiplantae > Streptophyta > Magnoliopsida > Asparagales > Orchidaceae > Platanthera > Platanthera guangdongensis. The sequence continues at coordinate 53,676,597 of CM077149.1, forward strand.
AAGTCCAAAAACACTTAACTGAACTCTGGTCGACGAAGTCAAATTATCAGCTCGACGAACTTCATGCACAGAAAAGGTAAGGTTCTAGAGAATGCAGTTATCTGTTCTCAGCTCGATGATCTTGGAACTCAGCTCGACGAACAGAAGCCATCTGGTCGACGAACACAACTCTTCAGCTCGACAAACTGTGGACTCAGCTCGATGATTTCTGTTCTTTGTTCGACGAATCAGACTTGGTCATTTCCATCCTTCTGTCCCTTTCCAACTGTAATAATTCCCGAGTAATTAATGCTAAAATATTCTCTGAATATTACCATTAGATGGAGCATTTATTATGGTCTTCTCCAGGATTATTGTTTACCATTTTTCAATGGGACAGTTGGGGAAACTCAATCAATGCAAAACATTCTCCAGGCCGTCAGCATTTATTGCAGAAGAATTTCAAATTTCAAAAGGAAGATAATATGGAATATATAAAAAGGGATTTTCCATCTACTTCTCTATAAGAAAGAGACAGTCAGTCAGTTCTGTGAATCAGGAGTCAAGAATCTTCTGCTGCTCTCTCTCTCGACAACACTCTGAGACAAAAAGAGATAGAAAGTTGATACAGAAATATAAGATCTAGAATAGAAGAATATCAGCAATCTAAAGAAGAAGAACATGAAATTAAAATCAAGAGTCTTCTTCCGTCTACACTCCAGGACACTTCAAAGGACAACAAATCCTCTATCTATCAAGAAGCTCCTGTACTTTGTCTGGTCAAAGATGAAAGACTGAAGGCCTATCACCCTGAAGCAAAGCTCCATCTTCCTAAACCATTCAACATCTCAGGGGGAGCCATTTGCTAACATCAAATCCACAAAAGTCTTCTCAGTTGTACATTAAGAAAGAGAAGACAAAATCAATCTCTCACACCCACTGTAAAAAGGGTTCTTAACTCCCTTCAAAAGTTATTCCTGGTTGCAAGTCACCTGACTAAAAGACTTAAGGTTTGGTTTTTGAGCACCTGATCAAAAGCTCATTGGTGTCAGGCACCTGATCAAAAATCTGAGTGGATTCCTACCAGGGTGGTAGAAGAGTGGATGTACCCAGGTTGGGGAACCACTATAAATTCCTTGTGTTGTTTGATTGCTCTTCTCTTTTATTTCTTGTTGTGGTTGTGCTAGTTAGGGTAACTGTGTTTGTGCTTTAATTTAATTCCTGCAGTACTAGGACTAGATTAAAGTAATTAGATAATTTTATAAAATCCTAAATACTATATTCACCCCCTCCCTCTAGAGTATTCCAGATCTAACCCGTCACTTTCAATTGCTATCAGAGCAGGATTCCATTAGTTGTACAAGCTAACCCTTGAACTAAAGATCCTGAGTTAGATATATTTATTCATTTCTATTAGATATTCAAAGACATCATGGCACATAACAAAGACTATGCAAACACCAGACATCTAGTTTGCACCGTAAATAGGTTTGCCATCTGTAATGCAAGAATCAAGTTATATATGAACTCTATTGATGAGTATATTTTCAATTCCATTATAACAGGTCCTCCTCAAGCATCTACCTCTACAACAACCTCTAGAAACAATGCAGTTCCACCACCTGAGTGGACTGATGCCCAGAAGAAGGCAAAATTTGCTGATGCCAAGGCCCAAACAATGTAGATGATATTTTTCAAAAAGTGGCTGAATGAACATCAGCCAAAGCCATCTTGGATTCCCTCAATCAAATGGTGGCTAGATCTGCTCATGAAAGAAAGGACAGGAGATCCAATCTCATATCCTAATATGAGAATTTAAAGAAAGAGGAAGCTGAATCAGTAGCAGACATGTACAATAGGTTGAGTTCAATCTTTAATGAGCTGAAAACCTTAGACAAGGACATCACCATCACAGAGGTGAATGATAAAATCCTTATGTGCTTCCCAAGATCATAGGATTCAAGTATCTAGCCCATCAAGGAGGCCAGGAGCCTGAATGAGATTTCCACTGAATCTCTTTTGGGAAAGCTAAAGTCCTATGACCAGCTTATCAAATCCAGAGAAGCAGCTGAGCAAAGAACACCTCCACCAGCAAGGAAGGAGAATAGCATTGCATTCAAAGCTGCCGAGGAGACAGAGACTCCAACAATGAGTGAAGAACTGATGTCTCTCTTTGCCAAGAGATTCTATAAGATGGAAATGAAAGACTTCAGAAGAAAGTCATCTAGACAGGATGACAAGCCATGGTATGACAAGACCCCCACTAAAGAAGTGGTGTTCTTTGGCTGCAAAAAACCTGGACACTTCATATCAGAGTGTCCAGAAAATCAAAAGAAGGATTAGAGAAGTGAGAAGGATATCAGAAGACAACACAGCTCAAGACCTTCCTCCAGCAGATACAAGAAGAAGGATAAAGGATTTGTGTCTGAATCCTGTAGTGAAATTGAAGATGAATCAACATCCTCCAGCTCCAGTGAAGAAGAAGAAGAAGAGGCAAGGGCCAAAGAAGTCTGCCTCATGGCAATTGATGCTTCCAGAACTCCTTTAGATGAAGAAGAGTCAGAAAATGAAGAAGCTTCAGAATCTAAAGTTGACCAGGTATTTTCTTCATTTGACTATATCTCTAAATCAATCAAATTTGAATTTAAAATCATGTGTATAGATCTAATAAATTCACAAAAAGAAATTACGACACTTAGGGAAAAACTAGGAAACTAAGAAAATATTATTTCTGAAAACAATAGGTTAAAGGATGAATTAAATTTAGCTAATTAACAAATTATCTTGTTAAAGACTGAGTTATGTGAGGCTAAATAACTTGAGAAAACTCTCAATGGGAGAAGCCTCAAGCTGATGGACATTAAAAGCACTGTCAATGCCAGACTAAATGTCAAGCTTGGCTTGGGTGCTTCATCAAGTTTGCCCCCCATTCTCAAGAAGAATATCTTGACAACCCCCATCAAATTTGTTTCAGCTAAGGGGAATGAAATAATAAACCTTAAACAAAACATAGAAGAAATTACCAAATCAAAAGGTCAAAATAACAAAAATCAGAAAACCTTAGGTAAAAACAAAGTTCAGCAGATTTCGTCGAACTCAGATTGACGAAACATGAATAGTTCGTCGAACTCTAGTTGATGAACTCTGAACGCAAACTTTAACTATAATTATTCGTCTAACTGCGATCGACGAACTCTGTATGTTTTGTCGAACAGAGATCGACAAACGCGGATCACAGAAAAGGACTATGTTCATTCTCTGGGCAGAGATCGACGATCTCATCCCAATTCGTCGAACTCTGGTCGACGAAATCACAACAATTCATCGAACCCAAAGGACATAACAAAACTTATAACTGTAACACCAACTCTAATAAACATAGGAAAACATTTAATCTATTAGCTGATTGGATAATTCCACCTGGAAGATATCACCCACTAGGATACAGATCTCAACCAGAGTGACTTGAACCATGCCCATCCTATGGACCGGTGAGGGAGTTCCATCCGCAACAATGACCGGGGGAAATTGAGCATGTGTTTCAAGAAGAGAGAAACATTGAGGATTGCCTGTCGTATGATTTGTTGCACCAGAGTCGATTAGCCATCTTCCGCGGGTAACAACGTGAGCACTACCAGAAGAGGTGACCACCGAGGCGGACAGACTGGAGGAGGGGAAAGCCATGGAAGCAAGAGAGGAGCAAACCGCGACGATAAGAACAATCCGCGAGAAGAGGAAGAAGCCGAACGGTGAAGCGAAGAAGAGAAAAGAGCACCAAGCCGGGCGAACAGAAAACAGGTCGTGCGGCTAGGAAGGCCGCTACCAAGAAGCAAAGCAAATGGAAAGAAGTCGCACGGCTTGAAAAAGTCGGGCGAACAGAGGAGAACAAGTCGCACGGCTAAAGATGAGGCCAGGGTGACAAGCAAGCTGGAGCGGGTAGAAGGAAACAGGTCGAGGTGACTAGTAAACAGGCTGCAACGACTAAGAGGAGCAGCGAGAAGAGAAGCAAGGAGAGACAAGCCACACAAACAGGGCAGCGGTCAAAAGAGAAGGCTAGCCGCGAAGACAGGTCGCGGGAAGATGAGAATCAAGCGGAGGGAAAGAAGTCGAGCGGCTAGAAGGTAGCCCGCGCGAACAGAAGAAGAAGCTGAATCAGGAGGAAAAGATCGTTTCCTCTGATACCATGTTAGAAATGAACAAAAAACAAGCCGAAAGTGGAGCTAAAACAAACTGGAAGAGGTTTTAACAGAAACTTTATTATCTGAAAAAAGGTATCTATTACAAAGGTATGGCCTCCCTTATATAGAATGGAGGAGAGATGAGAGAATACAAATAAGAGATGTGGGACTAAAAATTTACAGGACTAAGCGGACTATACAAAACAAACCGCACAAGCCGCGCGGTTAGATAGAAGGGCTAACCGCCAGGGTAGACCGCCAGACCGCCCGATCTCCAAGCCGGCTGAGACAAACCGCCAGACCGCGCGGTCTTCAACCCGCCAAGATAGACCGCCAGACCGCCCGGTCACCATCTTCAACAGGAAACGAGAAGCGCTAGACTCCACAATCTTTCCTTTCTCCACTGCGCTGGGCCCGAAGCGCACCGACTGTTCTTGTCTCGACTCCTGCTCCGTGCCACTCTCAGTATAGAAATGAGCTATGTAGCCTGATTTGCCAAACTGGTAGCACGATCGTGGTCCCTTGAAACAAGACCCCCCGATGTCATACTATCCTTCTCCCAATTCTTATAGGGACGGGGCTTCTTTTTCCACCTACTTCCTTCTTATTTTCCTTTCGATTGAGAAGGCTTTGCTTCCCACTATTTGGATGCAAAACCCTTCCATCGTAGGGTTCGCTCCAAATCGCTCACCAACATTCTAGCACCCTCAACAAGCTCATTGGACCCGACATTCTTCAAAGATATGAGGGGTTATCTCAGATTCTCCCTCACCCCATGGTAGAAGAGGTTGTCTTTCTCCATAGCGTCAACCATGGTCGTTCCAGCATAACAACGCAATCGAGTAAATTCCTGAACATACTCATCCACCATCTTGTCCTGCTGCACCAAGTTTAGGAATTTCCTCTAAAGGGCTAGCCTTGTCGACGCAAGAATATACTTCTTCAAGAAAGCATTCCCGAACTCTTCTATGGACGGGGTACGTCCAAGAAACTGGCAACGGCTATGGCTCACCCACCACAGCTTGACATCACCTTCCAACATGAAACATGCAAACTTAGCTTGCTTCTCCATCAGTGTCTCGGTGGCCCATAGTAGTTCTTGAATCCTTGCCCACCAATCCTCTGCATCAGTCGGCGTGCCGACTCCCTTAAACATTAGAGGATGGAAGCTTAAGAAATACTTCATTTTTCGGTCTCCATGTCCGACAACCACTCTTACTGCTAAATGCTCTACATGTCTGGCTCCTCCTCCTGGCACGACTATTGCCGCATCTGGGGTAGCAGGAGTTGCTACCGGCACAACAGGGGTCACAGCTTGTGCTACTGCGACTGCTTGGGATGCCACCATTGCTTCTGCTAGCATGCGACAAAATTTGGTCGGGGCTACCACCATGCCCAATGGACCCTGAGCAGTAGCACTGCTCGCCAAAGGCTCTTCTCATGGACTTGACGTCCCTGCCTCATTGCTTGCAACCTTCACAAAAGCAAAGTAGAATAAAAATCAGCTTCTAGTCACACAACTAGACACGAGGACACTCATAGTCCTGCGATACTCCTATGTGGATAACTTCTTAAATCAATTCGTTTAGGGCATTCGTCCACAAATACATACCTTGGACACTAACTTAACTCTGATACCAAATTGTAACGCCTCCATTATTATGACCATATAATATGGGTCCGGCCAGGGCCCCACAACATACAGATGCCACAGCTTAAGCATTATAATATGATATAAAAAACCTAACTCAAAACTCAGACCAAATACAGTGGAAACAAAAGAGCAAGACCAGAAGTTATGCACTAACACATGAGTATCAACACGGCCTTATGGCCTTATAACATTTTAGAGTCCAAAACTCAATGATAACATTAAGTGTCAATATGCATAACCACTTTTAGTATTCCTCGATGTGCAAGCCGAAAAATATAGAATATAAGGCATCACATTCCACAAAATATAGATATAACACATATTGTAACACTTCATGAAGCTTAGGACTTTTTGGCCGGCGAGCTAGTTCTCGCTTGCGATCCTTGCCCTGTAAAAATTTGGTTGTAATGTGGGTCTTCAAAGGCCGACCTCAACTGTGTAACCAACACATCTCCTCCCGGTCGTCCCTAGAGGACCCCGGGGCACTCCATCATCGTGTACGTCAGCACTTTGTATGCAAAATACAATAACATGTAAAACTATAAATCAGGTTTGGATGTCTCATACAACAAACATGTTTCTATGTTGAGCATATAGTAAAAGGGGCCTACAATGCAGCATGAATGCAGTCCTGGTTTCACACAAGGAACCATAAAGCTTATGCTTCTAACACATCATCACACAAGGTACTTCCAATTTCCCCTTCGGCGTTCAAGCTGCAAATACAAGGGTACTCTAAATTCCCCGAAACGATATACAAGACGCCATACAAGCAACTGATAAGAACCCTTGCTAGACCACACCCGTTCGCGACGACCCAGGCCCGACTCCAATATCGGGATCAAGTCCACTTAAGGAGACCCAGCGGGACCAAGCTTGAATCGTCCGGGCTTGCCCAAGGCTCGGCGTTCTCGTTAGTTACACAGAAGGGGACTTGTCTTGCCGGGACACTCTCCACACATGACGTTGCAATGTCACGGGCTAGCCAGCCGAACGTACAGACAAATCACGCCTTAGCACATCACAATCGCAAGTCTTTCCAGCCCAAATCTTTCATTAGTACCCCATGGAAACCATCTACCGTCACAACGGAGCTAACCTTATCCGGTCCCGTGCCCTAAGGAAACCATTTACCATCACAACAGAGCAAACCTTGTCTGGTCATGTGCCCTAAGGAAACCATCTACCGTCATAACAAAGTTAATCTTGTCTGGTCACGTGCCCCAAGGAAATCATCTACTGTCACAATGGAGCTAACCTTGTCCAGTCCTGTTTACGCATACTCGCATGGAATTAGGTTGGACTTATAACATCACAAAAGGCATCTTGTCACTAATGGATTTCTAACCAAAATCCTTAAGGCTCGCTATGCATCATCACCGAGTCAGACTAACGGTTGCGACTACGGCTTCACCCATAATGCCTAATCCACTAATAGAGTGGATTTCTAGTGCAATAACATGCGGGGACGGACACAATCGACCCAGCGGCTCTTCTTGAACCATGGCAACCCGAATCCCTCCCATTTGAGAGACTGGTGCCTAGAATGCTTGAAAGTAAACAATAAAAGAGTATATGCCATGCACGCATCCTAAAATCGAGAGGAGAAGTGTCATTACCTTACCACTCCTCTTCTTAGCCAGGAAACCCTTGTCTTGAACGGATGAAAATGAGAGCCTCCAAGTCCTCTCCACGGATCTGGCCTCGAAACGAAGATCAGAGGTATGAAGCTTCGTCAATGGCGGAAGAATGCTCTCTTCTTCCTCCTCCCACCTTTCTCTTCCAAACCATAACTCTCACTTTCCAAATGAGAAAAATGAGGAGAAACAACTATTCAGCCCTATATAAGCACCCTGGAGGAGATTCTTGGGCCTTAGGATCAAATCCTAAAATAGATCGGATGGCTAAAAAGCCAAACAACGGAACTGCTTCCGTCCGCTACCAGAGGGCGGTAACTACCTACCGCCGAGCGGTAGGTTCCCGAGCGCTCGGCCAGAAAATAATGTCGCGCTAATGCCGGTGATAAGGCAAAGGCCACGCAGTAGCATTTTTCTCGAGAACTCGACATTTTCTCAAAAACTCAGTGTTCGACGAACTGGGCCCTCCGCTCGTTATTTGACAAAACAGGGCTATTGCCGGGCGATAGTTAATATCGTCGGGCGGTAATCCTCCAGCACTCGACGAACGGATCTTTCGTTCGACGCTCGACGAAATAAGGCTATCTCCGAGCGGTACCGATCTAACGTCGCGCGCTAGCATTCAATGCTCTCAGCGTCAGGCCACTTAACGCTCTCAGTGCCTAGCCACTCAATGCTCTTGCATCCTGGCCACTGAATGCTAAGCTACCACCGGGCGATAACTACTACCGCCGGGCGATAGCTTTCTGAGACTCGTTCTCAAAACTACGATGTTACACCTCGAAAGTCTTGTTGTTTCTATGTCTGTCAGGTTCTTAGTGTTAATGGATGTTCTAGAAACTATGACATGGATAGTGGGGCCAGATTTTCCCCATATTACTGCTACTTTTCAATGTTCTCCCCTCACGGGCCACTCATCGGTGATGAGTAATTTTGAGTGTGGTAGGATTGATGGCGGCGTTGCTAATGCGGCCGTTGATCCCTGACATAGACAGTTCGTTGATTGGGACGAATGTTGTCGCAAGCTCGAGGATGGGATTCTACCACGACATTTCTTCGCCAATGACGCTGCCGCTACATGTTTTACTCGACGTCCGCCGTCACCATCAAATATAAATATACAATTATAAAATAAATATTTATAATTATATATTTAGCAATTTTTATTTTAAGCATTTTAGTTTAAGTGTTTATTTTCATTTCATGTATGATGGGTGCCTATAACCATCAAGAGTGTTTTTATTTCATTCATTTAATATTTGTATTGTTTTTATTATGATGGGTGCATATAACCATCATTGGTTCATTTTAAACTTTGAATGGTGGAGATGGAGTGGTGTAGGCTATATATAGGTCATGTTATGAATGATTTAGTAGAGAATGAATGAAAAGAAAACCTAAAATTTCAAGTTGAAACTTCCCCCTCCTTTTTCTCCTTGGCAAAATTCGGCCAACCCTTTCTCCTCCTATCTCTTGGCTGCCGGCCTCCTTCCTCTCTCCGTCTCTATTCTCAATTTCCCCTTCTCATCCTCCTCCCTCCACAAGGTCTCCACCATCATCCTTTCTCTCTTCCCAAAACCGAGCCCCCCCCTCTTTCCCTCATAGAATTTCGGCTAACCCTAGCCACCACCCTCTCCCTCCCTTCCAACCACCTAGCCACCCTCCTCCTTCCACCAACCTGAGCCCTCTCCACCATTCCCACACCAAGTCGACCACCTTCAAAACGACCACTCTCTCCGTCCAATAAAGGCCGACCAACCCTTATTCCTCCACCACCTTGGTATATCACAACCACCACCTTTCCTCTCTCCTCTTTCCATATATAAAATGTCCTTCAAGGTTTCTCCCTCTCCTAGGGTCATTGCAAAAGGAAAATGACCCGTGTCTTCATCGTCCGGTGCAGATCCATGGATTTGCGTAGAGATAGATTCAACCACCCTCATGTGCGATTCCTCTGCTCATATTATGGACGGTTTTTCTTACGATTTGGGTAACAATTTCTAAATCATCTCTTGTGTGTTTCTTCTATATTATTGTGAGAGTTTGGTGGGTTAGAAGGCTAGTAATTAGTTCAGATTTATATTGAAATTAGTGCGTAACTTAAAATCTAATTTTCAAGCATTTATTCTTCCGATTTTTTTCGTATAACTTGGATCGGGTAGATCTCGTGAATGCCAGAGGAAATAGGTTTTCCATAGCATTGATTTCTCCTTGAGTTCAAGTGATTTAGCCACCCAAGTATTTCATTAATTTGGACTTCTTTTAAATCGATATTTTAGTCCGAAAACTCTTGTGTTGGCTTGTGAATGCTTGCGGGAAATTTTAATTTGACTTTCTAATTGTCCGGATCGCGTAGGTCCTATTCGCTTGAGCGAACATTGGCATATTGCCCTTGTTCAATCTCTATAAGGGGTAGCGACCCTTTTGCATTGTGCGTTGTTATATAGGTTGAGTCATCGTTAGTATTTTAGGGAGATTCCGTACGTTATATACCTAATTATATTGTCGAATCCAAGAGCACATAGTATTAATCCGTCGGATCCATTGGCCTGCATCAAAACCGTTCCTGTTCCCCCTGCTCCTTTGGTGCCTCCGGTTTTTTTTGCCACCAGAGATGATGTTTATTTCGCATTTCTAGAGATTATGAACCCCTACCTATGATGGTAAAGCAGATTTTATAGCATTGGATGATTGAATTATAGCCATCGAGGAAATGTTCTCAAACTCAAGAGTTTCAGCGGACCATAGGGTAATGGTCTCTTCTTATCAGCTCAAGGGACTTGTAAAGAGTTGGTGGCTGAGAGAGAAGGAAAACCTTAAGGATAGGTGTTCATGGGAATCCTTCAAGGTACTGATGCTGAAAAAGATTCTGCCGTCGGTCGAGAGAGACCATTTGATGAATGATTTTCTACACCTTAAGTAAAGACAGCTCATCGTTAGCGAGTACGAGGTGGAGTTCAGCAAACTGTGCCATTTTGCCCCTGACATGGTGTCTTCAGAATCTAGTAGAGTTAAATGTTTTCTGGGTGGTCTGAGGAATGACATCCTGCAGCTTGCTAGTGCTTATGGATCTGAAAGCTATGTCAAAGTTGTGGAGGCTGCTCTAAAGGTTGAGGTGATTGACAATGACATGAACCGAGGTCAACAAATAAGGAAGGATAAGAGGAAAACTGGTGAGGGTAATAGTTCCCAAGAATCCCGTGCGGCTTCGAGGAAAAGGAGTAAAGTGATATGCAGTTTCTGTTGGCAGACAAGCCTTCCGTTAGAAAGGTGTTACAAGAGGTTAGGAGCTCGGAAGCAGGAGCAAGTTCATGCGATTTAGAGTGCTCCTAAGAGAGATTTGGTTTGTTCTACATGTTAGCGGACGGTGAATGATGCTGCCCATTGTTGGGGAAAGGAGAAGGTCTGCTTCTAGTGCAGAGAGAATGGATATTTCAGGTCCAAGTGCTCACAGGTGCAGCCCCCGTTGCAACCAGTTCCACATTATGCCTTGCTGCCGCCCCATTAATTGGAAAAGTGGAAGCACAAGCTAAACATGGTGTCTTTGGAGGAATCTTAGACGTCTGCTCATGTGATTTCAGGTTAGATCCTGACCTAGTTCTGCCTTTTATTTTTGTAGTTATAGTTTTGATGATCGTTCCCTTAGTTGCGTATACGATTTGATAGGAAAGTTTAAGGTAAAGAATGACTGGCCGCGTGTTCTTTTTGATTCTGGTGCTACCCACTCATTCGTGGCTAGAACCTTTACAGAGCGTCACCTTTGATCCTCGATCTTATTGGCACCGCATTTCCTGTCAAGTTTCCCTCTGGCTATACAGTGGTGTCGGACCAAGGCCTTCAGAGTTGTCTGATTCAGTTAGGTTATTTTCTAGTCGTCGCTGATCTCAAGGTGTTAGTCTTGGAAGATTTTGATGTCATTTTGGGAATTGACTGGTTGTCCAAGTATGATGTAGTCATTCAATAAAAGGTGAAGCTTTTGGACTTCAAGATGGACAACGGTCTACCCAGGAGCGTTTATGGTTTTTTGCGCCAAGTTTATCCGATTATTTCTATGGTACGTGCTCGGATGCATGTAAATTCCGGATGTTTTGCCTGTTAGGTTTCGATGTTGGTGACCAGTGGTAGTTTGCTGTGTGTAGAGGAGATTGTTGTAGCGCACGAGTTTCTTGACGTTTTCCTGATAACCTTCTTGGCCTTCCACACGAGATAGACGAGGAGTTCGTCATAGATTTGGAGTCGGGTACCCATCCTATTGCTAAGCCACTGTATTGTATATACCCGCGTTAGCTGGAGGAGCTGCGTACCTAGTTGGATGAGTTGCTGTAGAATTGATTCATTAGACCAAGTTCGTCACAGTGGGGTGCTTCTGTGTTGTTTGTGAAGAAAAAGGATGGATCGATAAGGTTATGCATTGATTATAGAGATCTTAATAAGGTAACCATCAAGAATTGGTATCCCCTGCCAAGGATAGATGACTTGTTTGATCAATTGCGTGGTTGTATTGTGTTTTCAAAGATTGACCTTCGTTCAGGCTACCATCAGTTGAGGATTCGTGAGACGGATATTTCGCGGACTGCTTTCCATTGATGGCATGGACATTTTGAGTTCTTGGTGATGTCCTTTGGATTGACTAATGCACCCTCTTCCTTTATGTATATGATGAATAAAGTGTTTAAGGATTTCCTGGACCATTTTGTGGTCGTATTTATAGATGATGTTCTAGTATACTCCCGCAGTACTAAAGAGCATGCCCAGCACTTGAGTTTGATTTTGACTGCCTTGAGGAGAGCATAAGTTGTATGCTAAGCTGAGCAAGTGTGATTTCTGGTTGCCCCAGGTTTCCTTTTTGCGTCATGTGGTAAATAAGGACGGAATTTCTATGGGCCCAGAAAAGATAGATGCTGTTATGGATTGGAATTGACATGCTACTCCCAAAGAGATACAGAGCTTCCTTAGGCTAGCAGGCTATTATAGAAGGTTTGTGGAAGGTTTCTCTATGTTGTCTGCGTCATTGACTAAATTGACACAAAAGAAGGCAGCTTTCATTTTAAGAGATAAGTGTGAAGAGGTTTTTCAGGAATTAAAAAGGAGATTGTGCACTACTCTGGTTTTTGCCTTGCCTGCCGAAGGGATAGAGTATGTTGTGTATGTGGACGCATCGAACATTGGACTTGGTTGCGTGTTGATGCAAGAGGGCAAAGTGATTGTGTATGGGTTGTAACAACTCCATCCGTTCATATAGTATATAATAGAAGGTCCGGTCGGGGCCCCACATCATATACCACAAAATAGGCGGGGAAGTCACGGAGTGATACCAGAGTTGCGTATCCTAACTCATACAATTCTAACGAAAACTTATAACACAACACTGAACTCTAAACTTGAATGTCCACCATAAAAGGATCCACATTTATATATCACAGGAATGTTCACCAACAACAATAGCAGCAGCAACAACAACAACAGCAGCAGGGACTTCAGCATTTATGTGTCCTGCGTGGTTCTCCAGCACCCGCATAGGGATAGCTCACCCAACGGTGGCAAACAAGGCAACGGTCAGCATTCAGCTGAACAATTTTATAATGACCCTACCCCTTTATCGGTGCAGTGGTATTCCTTCCCTGCATGCATAACATTTTAAAGGATGATATATATATTCATACAATGTTCTCTCATGCACATACATTCCATCACAACCGTCAGTCACGCGGCCCGATGATCCGTGCACTCAGGGCACATTCTTGATGTACCGGTGAACCAGAGTCCCACCAACGTATCAGGGTCGCAACCCAACAGTAAAATTGAGCATTTACTCAAGGTGTCAAGCTGGAGATTTCAGTCTTAATGACCCGGGATTGGCCTGTAGCCCCCCATTGTGTCATGGCGCGCAGGTCTAAGACTCTCACTATGTGCTCCAACAGACCGCACTTTCAGGTCCCACGTCGGAAGGACATAACGCAGGTCGGATTATCCACCCCGCCCCCTCCCCCGCCACCCCCGTTACTCAAGTCGCCTTGCCATCACCGAGTACGGCTTACTAGCGGCTATAAAAAATACGTAGGTCGGTTTCACCTTACCTGTTTGGCATCAAGCCATAAGAGCTCTTCCAACTTATACATGGCCATCATGTCCTGGAAGGACTGGCTTCACAATCATAGGTTCGCTAGGTGCCATGCTCAGCGGTAGCGACAAAACTTATTTTCCATCCCTAACTAGAACTAGCATTTGCGGGTATTTCCTGGGCGTTCACACCAGTACTTCTTGCTACTACCCTTCACAGGCACAACCCACCAAGCATCACAAATATCACGGGTATTTTTCTGACTTACCACGCCAGTATTTCCTACTACTACCCTTCACAGGTACCACCCATGAACATCAAGCATTATAAGGGTATTTCCTGGACTTCCAAGTAAGTACTTCCTGTTACTACCCTTCACAGGTATAACCCATTCAGCACAAACATTCTACAGGTATTTTTCTGGACTACCACTACAGTACTTCCTGCTACTGCCCTTCACAGGTGAACCCGTCGACTCCTAAAACTACACGTTTCATCCCGGAGTCCTCTCTGGTATGTATATGAAACATCACCAATCCAGACCAACCTGTCCAGATGGGCTTCACACACTATGCTTATTTCGTACTCCATTTCTGCATCTATATGCAAAATGATTGGGGATTCCATGAATCAACCAAAGGGACTCCCATAACAAGCCACCCTCTAGTGGGGGAATTATATGTACATTCCAAAAAGGAAGTCTTCATATGGCTATGGAGAAAGATCGTTACCCTTGAAGATCGTTTAGGAGCCATGGACTCCTAGTCGGCTGAAGAGTACGACAGCGACCTTGCCTCCACAACGCTAGCCTCGGATCTCGAACCGGAACTCTGCAGCTCCACCGGTGGCTAGCTCCTCTCCGCCTCCTCCTCCTTCCTCTCTCTCTCTTTAGGATTGTAGAAAGATGAAAGCCCAAATCAAATGAGGATTTCTTTCTCATCCTCGGCCTTAAGGAAGCAGGAGGGCTCTCAGCCATTGGATCCCAGCTGAGAAAATGGACGGCCATGATTTTGCCACAAAATGCTGAATTTTGGCCTGACACGACCTGTGACACGCCCGTGTCACAGGCCGTGTACCTTAAGCGGCACACAACCGACTCAACCAGACCAGTACATGCCCCTATGACACACCCTTGTCACGGGCTGTGTCACCTGACACGTCTTCAGACACGCTCATGTCTGTGGCCATGTAGTTCAGGCTGCATAAAATCAATCTCAACCCGATCGGGACACGGCTAGTGACACGCCTGTGTCACAGGCCATGTACCCAAAACCAGGACCGTGTCCTGCCTGTGTTCACCAAGCCGCAAAGTCCCTGGGCACATCCCTCAAAGGACTCGGCCTATGACATGCCAGCATCACAGGCCGTGTGCCCAGACACGGTAGCAGACACGCCCCAGCTCAATTTCGTCGAGCTGAAGTTCATTGACCAAAGGAGGACATGGCCTCTGACACGCCCGTGTCAGATGGCGTGTTCCCATATTTTTTCGTAGAACGGATTTTCTTCGACCTCTTATCGACTGCTCACCCGAATAGGACACGCCCTAGGACACGCTCGTGCCCCAGGCCGTGTCACCCAAATTTTCCCAATCCTGCGATTTGGGGTATTACAACCCTCCCCTCCATACAAAAAGTTTGTCCTCGAAATTTGCACACAGGAAGGTAATTAAACACAAGTTGTTTTATTCCATAACCGTTCTATATAACTTGACACGTACTGCATAACAGTTACACAAAGAGCTCGGGAAATTTAGCTCGCATGGTCTTCTCTCGCTCCCATGTTAGCTCCTTACGACCGCAATTGTCCCACCGGACTTTGACCCTCCCGATCATCTTATTCTGCAACTGTTTATCTGCACGATCCTCGATCCGAATGGGCCTAACCTTCGTCGTTAGACCATACTCCACCGACACATTATCCTTCTCGATCACTTAAGCTAGATCTTTGACGGCTTTCTGAAGCACCGAGATGTGAAACACATCATGTAATCCACCCAAGTCTGCCGAAAGAGCTATCCGATATGCAACTTCCCCAATTCGCTCTACCAATTAAAACGGACCAAGATATCTCAGACACAACTTTTTCAGACGTCGAATCCTCGATACGCCTTTGAAGGGTTTGATCTTCAAGTATACCCAATCGCCCACCGGAACTCCACATTCTGATGCTTGGCGTTGTAGTATTTCGCTTGACGATCCCATGCTATTAGTAGCCGCTCCCGGATAGTGCGTATTGTCGAGTTCGCTTCTTCGACTTCATTACGCCTATACACTTTGGATTCACCTGCTTCTGTCCAACCCAACGGTGTATGGCACTTCCGACCATATAGAGCTTCAAACGGTGTCATACCAATGTTTGCTTGGTAGCTATTGTTGTAGGCAAACTCCACTAGATAGAGATGATCTTCCCATCTCTCCCCAAAGTCCAGGGCGTACATTTGGAGCATATCCTCCATTGTCCTATTTGTTCTCTCAGTCTGGCCATCTGTTTGGGGATGAAAGGTCGTATTGAACGTCAATTTCTTGCCCAACAGCTGATGGATTAGCCTCCAATCATTCGATGTGAACAGCCCATCTCGATCACTTACGATGCTTCGAGGAACACCATGTAGACGTACAATCTGTTCAACATACATCTTTGCCAAACTTTCCACAGAATCGTCTCGTTTATTCAGAAGGAATTGTGCCACTTTCGTCAACCGCACTACAATCACCTAGATTGAATCATTCCCGTGCTGCGATCTTGGCAACCCGTGCATAAAATCCATGGAAATATCATCGAACATCCATTCCGAAATCGGTAACGACTTCAAGAAGCCGTCAGGCTTCTGGCATTCCGCCTTCACCAAAGCACAAGTTTGGCATTTGGCCACATAATGAGCGACATCTTTCTTCAGCCCTGGACACCAGAACCGCTTCTTCATGTCTCTGAACATCTTTGTGCTCCCAGGGTGAATTGAGTACTTTTAATAATGTGCTTTGTACAATAATTCTTCTCGTAACTTACCTAAACTCGGGACGCACAAACGGCCCTCCTTCCACAAAAGGCCGTCATCCCAGGAGAATTTGCCCTCTGGCTCGTCTTTGGCATAGCGTTGGAGACTCTCATCCAGCTCTGTTGCTTGTCGAACCCTGTCTGCAAGGTCACAGTACACCTTCGTCCAGTTAAAACAGACATCGGCTGTAGAATTCTTATCAACACAAGAAATCTCTAACGCCTCCAACTCCTGGATTAGACGTTGATCGTGCCTCTGCAACCAACTTGCCCTTGTCGGAGACCTACCACTCAAGGAATCAGCGACCAGATTTCCCTTCCCGGCAGTATAATGAATCTCAAAGGTGTAGTCTCCAAGGAACTCCAACCATCTTCGTTGTCACATATTCAAGTCTTTCGGCTCCAACAAATACTTTAGGCTCTTGTGGTCTGTATAGATTTCCACTTTCATGACATATAGATAATGCCGCCATAACTTCAGTGCACAGATCACCGCCGCGAACTCTAGGTCGTGGATGGGATAATTCCGCTCATGCACCTTCAACTGGCAAGAACCATAAGCAATCACTTTCTCATTTTATAGAAGAACGCAGCCTAAGCTGCTCCCTGAAGCTTCACTATAGATCTCGAATCCGTTAGTACCATATGGCGATGTCAACACAGGCGCCGTGGTCAACCGACTCTTCAGCTCTTCAAAAGCACGCACGCACTCCAGCGTACAAATGAAATACTGATCCTTTCTCGTCAGTGTGGTTAGAGTCAAAGCGATCCACGAGAAGTTTTCAACAAACCGTCTATAGTAGCCCACCAGTCCAAGGAAGCTCCTGACTTCGGCCACCGAAGACAACACTAGCCACTCCTGTATGGCCCGTATCTTTGCCGGATCCACTGCTATGCCCTCTCCGCTTACCACATGGCGAAGAAAAGCCACCGACGATAGCCAAAACTCGCACTTCGAGAACTTTGCATAGAGCTTATTCTTCCTCAAAGTATGCAACACCAACCGCAAGTGGTTTTCATGATCAGCTTCAGATTTCGAGTACACCAGGATATTGTCAATGAACACAATCACGAACAAGTCCATGTGCTCTCGGAACGTTCGGTGCATCAGGTCCATAAACACTGATGGTGCATTGCACCGCCCAAGCGACATTATCGTGAACTCATAATGCCCATAACATGTTCGAAATGCGATCTTGGGAATGTCATCTTCCCGAATCCTCAACTGGTAATAACCAGACTTCAAATCCAACTTGGAGTAGACGGTTTATCCCACCATTTGATCAAAATACTCATCAATCTGTGGTATCGGATACTTATTCTTCTCAGTCAGCTTATTCAGTTTGCGATAGTCAATACATAACCGCAAACCACCGTCTTTCTTTTTCAAAACAGAACATGTGCGCTCCAAGGTGACATGCTTGGATGTATATAATCCTGCTCCAGCAACTCTTGCAGTTGGATCTTCAAATCTGCCATTTCCTATGGCGCGACGCGATATGGAAAGCGGGACACATGTTTCGCACCTAGCACCAACTCGATCGTGAAGTCAATCTCTTGCTGGGGTGGTAGCCCAGGGAGATCCTTGGGAAGCATATCATCAAATTTTGATACAACTGAAACATCACTGGCACTGGCCTTATGCTCAATAGCATGAATCAGCGTGAAGTATACCTTCGCGCCCTGCCGAACATCCTTAACGACTTGGAGTGCAGACATCAACGTCCCGCCCACACCTCGCATACCCGCGAATTTAGTCTCCTGCTCTGTATTCTAGCCCAACGTGATCTCTTTGGCATTATAATTGATCAAGGCATGCTGCTCGGCGAGTCAGTCCATACCAAAGATCACGTCGAATTCTGATATCGGTAATACAGATGCAGTCAAACAGAAATCTCGACTTCATATTTGCACCGCCACATCGCAATTACGATCTGCGAGCATCGAACAACCATTCGGCAACAACACCTTGACGTTATCTGTCTTCACACGACAAGGTATCCCAAGTCGTGCTATGAAGTCTTTAGACAGAAAAGAATGCAAAGCACCCGTATCAAACAGTACTTGCGCCAGCGTGTTCCGAATCATCACAAAGAATGTTGCAATGGTGTCACACACAAGCCACATCCAAAGCACAACAATAAACAAAACACGCATTAAGCAAAACAATACAATAACGTAACTCATACCTGTGACGACGTCACTCTGCATAATGCCCTCCTGCAGGCCAAGGTTGTAGACTAGGGTCTGCGCCTGGGAGGCAAAGGACTCCACAACCGCCTTTCCCTTCTCAGCATACGATGCTCCCACCTTATTTTCTCCCTTCAGCAGAACAACCCGACAATCACGGGCTATATGCCCCACCCATCCAAAAATAAAGCACATACGAGCCTCCGGCCTTGATGTGGCCCTCGACGTTGCTCCCGGTGTAAATATAGAAGGAGCTTGTCCAGCCGACTTGGACCTCTTGCCCAACTTCTTCTTCTTATAGTATGATTTCCCAGGTCGGGGTACTTTAAACTTCGGCTGTGTCACAGCCAAGTCCCTCTTCCCTTGCACCCTCTTCATGTCCTTTTCTAGTGCGCACGCAGTGTCAACTAATACTTGAAAGCCCTGGTTCATGGAACTAGATACTAGTAACCACAATTCATCCCGCAATCCTTCATAGAACCTGTTAGTCTTCCTCTTCTCATCAGCGAAGATTGAACCTGCATACCGTCAAAATCTCGTGAACTCATGCAGGTACATTTCAACACTGCCCTCTCCTTGCGTCAGCCTTTGGAATTCATTTTCCATGGCAATACGTTGTGCCTCCGGGAGGTGCTTTGCCTGGAAGAGTCGGGATAATTCCTCAATCGTCACTTGTGTTAACGGCCTACCCACTAAGTGGTGTAGTTCCATCTTGTCGCACCATAAACGCGCCTCTCCTTCCACTAAGTAGGTGGCTAAGGTGACTTTCTGATCATCCTCCATCCTAATCGCCGTCATTATCCGCTTGACGTGCGACAACCAGTCCTCAACCTGCGTAGGAGATCCCACTCCCGAAAACATAGGCAGATGGAAGCTCATGAACTGCTTCAACTGCTTCTCAGCTGCTTTAGGATCCACAGCCGCAACAGGTTCTAGCCTCGCCACAACCTGTTCTGGCCTCAATGTCGGCTGTGCCTGCCAAATCGGTTGTGCTTGAATCATGGCAAACAATGCCTCAGCAACTAATCACACAGTTTTCGCAGATGGCGGAGGTGTAGGCACCTCAGCTGGTGCCTTACTTTCATCAGAACGATGGGGCTCTGACTGCCCATCACCACTTCGAGTCACCAAAATGTGGATAAGACACACACATTAGCGACCTCACACAAGCAATCACAACAAAATAAGAACACGCAGGTTCCTCAAACACATGTATTTGCATTCCTAAAGTGGACATTCAAGAGTTCCTTATTGTTAACGCGGTTAGCACGTACACGTGCTCGCCACCCCACAAAAGAATTCGACCATGAATTCTAAAGGGAAAGACCGAGACATCTGATACCAAAAATAGAAGGTCCGGTCGGGGCCCCACATCATATACCAGAAAACAGGCGGGGAAGTCACAGAGTGATACCAGAGTTGCGCATCCTAACTCATACCATTCTAATGGAAGCTTATAACACGACACTGAACTCCAACCATGAATATCAACCATAAAAGATCCACATTTATATATCACAGGAATGTTCACCAAATACAAAGTCAGTTGGCTATATGGCCTTACAAGTCCTTTACAACAGTGGCTATACACATTGACGTGCAGGTCGGACACATATAAACAAAACACAACATTTTAAGCTTAGCCTTCAAGGGCTAGCAGTAAAAGAAACAGCAGTAGCAAGGACATCAGCCTTTATGCGTCCCGCTTTGTTCTCCATCACCTGCACAGGGACAGCCCACCCAACGGTGGCAAACATGGCAATGGTCAGCATTCAGCTGACCAATTTTATAACGACCCAACCCCTTTCTCAGGGCAGTGGTATTCCTTCCCTGCAGGCATAGTATTTCACAAGTATATATATATATATATATATATATATATATATATATATATATATATATATATATATATATATATATATATATATATATATATATTCATATAATGTGCTCTCACGCACATACAATCCATCACAACCGTCAGTCACACGGCCCGACAATCCGTGCACTCAGGGCCCATTCTTGGTCTACCGGCGAACCGGAGTAACACAACCGTATCAGGGTCGCAACCCAATGGTAAAATTGAGCATTTAATCCAAGGCATGCAGCCGGAGATTTCAGTCTTAATGACTCGGGATTGGCCCATAGACCCCCATTGTGTCATGGTGCGCATGCCTAAGACTCTTGCCATGTGCTCCAACAGACCGCACTTTCAGGTCTCATGTCAGACGGACATAACGCAGGTCAGATCAGCCACCCTTGTTGCTCAAGTTGCCTTGCCATCACCGAGTACGGTGTACTCGCGGCTATCAAAAAGGTGCGGGTCGGTTTAACCTTACTTGTTTGGCATCAAGCCGTAAGAGCTATTCTAGCTTATACATAACCATCATGTCCTCGCAGGACTGGCTTACAATCACAGGTTCTCTAGGTGCCACGCTCTGCGGTAGTGACAGAACGCATTTTCCATCCCTAGCACGAAACAGTATTTGCGGGTATTTCCTAGGCATTCACGCCAGTACTTCCTGCTACTACCCTTCACATGCACAACCCACCAAGCATCACAAATATCAAGGGTATTTTCCTAACTTACCATGCCAGTACTTCCTGCTACTACCGTTCACAGGTGCCACCCATGAACATCAAGCATTACAAGGGTATTTCCTGAACTTCCAAGCCAGTACTTCTTGTTACTACCCTTCACAGGTACAACCCATTTAGCACAAACATTCTACGAGTATTTTCCTGGACTACAACTCCAGTACTTCCTGCTACTGCCCTTCACAGGTCAACCCATCGACTCCTAAAACTACATGTTTCATCGCGGAGTTTTCTCCGGTGCGTATATGCAACATCACCAATTCAGACCAACCTATCCAGATGGGCATCACACAGCATGGCTACTCCGTACTCCATTTTCGAATCTATATGCCAAATGATTGGGGATTCCATGAATCATCCCAAGGGACTCCCGTAACAAGCCATACTCTGGTGGGGGAATCCTATGCACATACCAAAAAGGAAGCCTTCACATGGCTAGGGAGAAAGATCATTACCCTTGAAGATCGTTTCGGAGTCCTGGACTCCTAGTCGGCTGAAGAGTACCGCAGCGGCCTTGCCTCCACAAAGCTTGCCTCGGATCTCGAACCGGAACTCCGCAGCTCCACTAGTGGCCAGCTGCTCTCCTCCTCCTCCTCCTTCCTCTCTCTCTAGGATTGTAGAAAGATGAAGGCCCAAATCAAATGAGGATTTCGTTCTCATCCTCGGCCTTAAGGAAGTAGGGAGGTCTCTCAGCCATAAAATGTTGAAGTTTTGCCTGATACGGCCTGTGACATGCCCGTGTCATAGGCCGTGCACCTTAAGCGGCACACAACTGAATCAACCAGACCACTACATTCCCCTGTGACATGCCCATGTCACGGGCGGTGTCACCTGACACTCCTTCAAACACACCCGTGTCTGTGGCCGTGTATTTCAGGTTGCACAAAATCAATCTCAACCCGATCGGGAAACGACAAGTGATACGCCCGTGTCACAGGCTGTGTCCCCTAAAACACGGCAGTGTCCTGCCCGTGTTCACCAGGACGGAAAGGCCTTGGGCACATCCCGTAATGGACATGGCCTGTGACACGCCCGTGTGCCCACACACGGCAGCAGACATGCCCCAGCTCAATTTCGTCTAGTTGAAGTTCGTTGACCATAGGAGGACATGGCCTTTGATACGCCCGTGTCAGATGGCGTGTTCCCTCATTTTTTCGTAGAATAGATTTTCGTCGACCTCTCGCCGGCTGCTCACCCGAGCAGGACACACCATGGGACACACCCGTGTCCCAAGCCGTGTGACCCAACTTTTCACAATCCTGGGATTTGGGGTGTTACATGGGTTACGGTAGTTAAAGATACACATGAAAAATTACCCTACGCATGATTTGAAATTCGCAGCTATGATTTACGCCTTAAAGTGATGGAGACATCTATTATATTGCGCTTTGTGTAAGATTTATATGGATCACAAGAGTTTGAAGTACGTCTTCATTCAAAAGGAATTGAATTTGCACCAACGGAGATGGCTTGAGTATGTTGCAGATTATGATGTTGAGATCCAATACCATTCGGGCAAAGCTAATGTGGTAGCCGACGCGTTGAGTCGGAACACAGAGAAAATTATTAACCTTTCTGTGGATTCGCTGGTGGAAAAATTCTCTTGATGGATATATCGGTGGTGAGTAGGGACACGCCCAAAAATTTAGAAGTATTAGAGCCTTCATGGATTACACTAACGAGGCTACATCAAAAGGAGGATCCTGATTTGCTGCACTTTTACAATAGAACTACAAATGGGGAATTACTAGACTTTTCAATTGATGATGTCAGTACCTTGAAGTAGCGTGGTATATTTTGTATTCCCGCAGTTGAGGATATCTGAGTTAAGTTGTGCAAAGAGGCGCATGGTTCTAGTGTGGCCTATCACCCCAGTTCTACCAAAATATATAAGGATCTGAAGCAGATTGTTTGGTGGTGTGGTATGAAGGGTGATATAACTAAGTTTGTATCAAAATGTTTTACTTGCAGGTAAGTTAAGGACGATCATGGAAGGCCTGGGGGCAAGTTGTCGCATTAGAAATTCCAGGTTGGAAGTAGGAGAGTATTTCAATGGATTTCATTAATGGATTTTTGAGATCTCCTAGAGGACACGATTCAGTTTGGGTTATTGTGGATAGATTGACGAAGTGTGCTCACTTTGTGCCATTCAAGATCGAATACTCCATAAAGATAATAACTGAGTTATACATGGATGAGGCCATCAAGTTACATGGAGTGCATGTCAGTATTATATCAGATCGAGACTCCAGGTTTATATCATGCTTTTGGAAAAGATTACAGAAAGGGTTAGGTACCGATTTGATGTATTCCACCCCCTATCATCCACAGACAAATGGTCAGACTGAGAGAGTAAATCAAATCATGGAGCATATGATCAGATGTTATATTTTAGACCACAGAGGAGGATGGGGATGAGCGTTTGAGACTGATGAAATTTGCATACAATAACAGTTACCAAGAAAGCTTACATATGGCCCCGTTGGAGGCTCTGTATGGGAGACGTTGTAAGACTCCCTTATTTTGGGCTGCGGTTGGTGAGAGACTGTTGTTGGGTCCTAAAGCGTTAGAAGAAATGGATGTTTCTGTAAAGCATATTCGAGAGAAACTTCAGATAGCTCAAGAGCATTATGAGAAGAATGTCAATCGACGTAGGTCTGATTTAGAGATGCTATTGGGGACATGGTATTTCTTAAGGTTTCCCGAATGTCCGATGTTAAGAGATTTGGTAAGAACTATAAATTGGACCCTAGGTAAGTGGGGCCTTTCAAAGCTGTTGAGGGGATTGGTGTGTCAGCTAATCGGCTGGATTTGCAAGCAAGTTTTCTTGGTGTGCACAATGTATTCAACGTGAGCCAGTTACGGAAGTATGTGTTGAGCGACAAGCAGATTAATAGTGCTTTGCCCCAGTTGGAGCTTAATATTTCATATGTGGAAGTGCCTGTTTGTGTTTTGGATACTCAAGATTGAGTATTGCGAAGGAAGACGATACCCATGATTAAAGTTTTGTGGCAGGACCAAGACGTGGAGTGAGTGACTTGGGAGTTGGAGTATGCTATGAGGGAGGCTCATCCTCATATGTTCTCCTGATGTTTTTGGTAAGTGTTTTCTTTGATAGCCATTTATTGCTTTTCTTTTGTTTTGGATTTGATCCTATTATGTTAAGTTTTGCGACGAAACTTCTTTTTACGGGGGGCTGTAACTCCCCTCTTTTTGGTGTTTATTTTAATTCCCGTAGTGGAATATTTTTGACATCAGGGCGTTACATTGATGCATAGTTAACATGTGTCATTTGTTGGGGCATGGGTTTGCTCAGTGGGGTCTCCTGTATGGTAGGTTTTGGCTTGGTTGTGCACCTACCCTCGCGAGCCGGGTCTGTTTTGGTGACTCGATGGAGATTTTTATAGGGATGTGGTGGCGTCTTATCTTCGGGTGGTGTTTTAGCCGAGTTGGGATTGCTGTATTTGGATTTCGACCTCGCCGTTAGATTCGTAGAATCAATATTTAGCTACGGTGTGATTTTCGTAAGATTCCGAGTTGGTTTGGATTTCGGGTCATTTTGACATTATTAAATTAATTAATAATATATATTATATTTACAAGTATAAATAGGAAATCCATCGCGTCAAACCCTATTCCTATTCATCTTCTTCCTGAACCCGAGCGGTGGCCGTTTTCGCGACCGTAAGTGGAACGACGTCCCGCTTGCCTTTGGCCGGCGATTTCCAACAATTTGATGGTTGGATTCCTCGATAGATTAGAGATTTGGAAAGCTCTCGCCGAGATCTACACGATTGTGGTATGATCTTCCCGATTTCTCGATTTTTAGGCATTAGGGTTAGTGATTTTGACACCCTTCTTCTCCCAAACATTTCAGTAAACATCGATAAGTTCATTTGGTGGCCGATCCTTGTCGCGGTGCGAGCGGGAGGCATTTTTTTTCAGGAGTTTCAGGTAAGTGGATTTTCCCCCTTACATGTTCATTTCTTGCGTATTTTCTTCCTTTCCATCCACCTCCTGTAGAGAGTAGGATTAGTGTAAGATAGCTGTGAAAGAATCTCCTAAGAGTAGGCCAAGTTCTCGGCCAAAGACATGGAGGATAGGTTTAGGAGATTAAGGAAAATTCGGACTATATCAGAAGGTAGAGTTCTGCGGGTTTAAGTTAGAAATTCGCCGGGTTTCGTAGCCGAGTTCTTCGAGTTTAGGTAGGTAGAATTCATCGAGTATCGATGGTAGAACTCGCCGGGTATGGAGAGATTTAGTCCAAGGATAATTCGTTAAGTATCAGAGTTGAATTCATCAAATATAAGGAATTAGACTTAGTGAGATTCGTCGAGTATGGGTTTAGTAGCTTAAGTCAGATTCGTCGAGTAAGTGAGAGTTCGCTGAGTCATTTTCGTCGAGTATCTAGGCTATTTCGTCGAGTATCGGCAGTGTGGTTTCGAGAGGAGCCCGATTCGTCGAGTATAATCGACGAATCACCGAGTATAGTCTAGGCTTATAAGTGTCGAGTGGCCGGTGAAGCCAAGGAAATTTCGGCGTGTGTCTAGGCAAATTGTTGAGTATCGATGGTCGGCTCGTTGAGTATCATGCATTCACCGAGTATCATTTTGTAATTTGCCGAGTATCGTTATGAAAGGGGAAACTAGATCTGATATACTCTAGAGGGGGGTGAATAGAGTATATGGTGCTTTTTAAAACACAAAGAAAAACTTTTGCAAAGCTTTACAACAATTGTTGTAATGAGTGTAAGCAGGGAAGCAGAAATAAAGCTAATCACAAAACTAAGCTATGTAGAAACCAAGCACAAGAAAATCTAGGCCACAAACAAAAAGAAAACATGCAGAACCAGATGACACAAGGAATTATAGTGGTTCCCCAAACTTGGGTACATCCACTCTTCTACCACCCTAGGTAGGAATCCACTGCAGGATGAGTTGATCAGGTGTCCTGGGCACCAATGAGCTTTTGATAAGGTGCTCAAAAACCAAAACAGATTTTTTGATCAGGTGTCTTGCCACCAATGAGCTTTTGACAAGGTGCTCAAAAACCAGATTCAAACTTTTGAAGGGAGTTTGAAAAACCCTTTACAGAGTGGGGGTGAGAGAGTTATGGCAGTCTTCTCTTTCTCAATCAACTGAGAAGACTAAGTGGATTGATTTCAAAGCTCCCCCTGAGTCCTTGATCTTCAGGAAGATGAGCTTTGCTGAGGGTGATAGGCCTTCAAAGATAGATCTCCAGCAAAAGATGATTTCAGCAAGCTGAAATGTTGAGTGTCTGGAGTCTTGAAATGATGTTGGCCTTGAACACTTTGAGAGCTGAAGAGATCTGAAGATTGTTTGAAAGCTTGATCTCTTTTTGATGAGTGTTCTTCAGAATTCTTATTGACAGAATATTTTCAAGGAGTCTCTGTGTACTGAGTTGTGTCCTATTCTTGTCAATCTCTCTTTTTGTTCTTATCTATTCTCTGTCTTGATTCAAAAGCATTCTGTCTTTTATTCTCTGTGTCTGAATAGAATATCACTCTGTCAAAGATAGCCGTTGGTCTACATTGATTACAGCCTTAATTGCATAATTTGTTCTGAAGGAAAGTCCACTGAATTGTTCCTTGAAAAATCCCTTGAAACTTGCTCCAGAAGTAAATGAAAACGGCTGGCAGATCTTCTGAATTAAATGCAGAATAACTTCTATCTGATTTAAATTTGAATTCTGAAAGATAACTGAAATCGTCGAACTAAGCTCTGCTATCGTCGAGCTGAGCTCAGCGAACTGGAAAGTGCAAGCAGCAAAGAAATCGTCGATCTGAGCTCAAAGATTGTCGAACTGAGCTCAGAGATGAGGATCCAGTGCAGAGTCAAAATCGTCGACCTGAGCTCAGCGATCGTCGAATGGAGCTCGACGATATTATGAGGTTTGAGCTCAGCGATCGTCGAATGGAGCTCGACGATCTGTCGAAGTTGAGCTAGACGATCGTCGACCGGAGTTCGACGAAACGTCGTACTGAGCTCGACGATTGGACTTAGTCTCCAGAAAAACTTTGGTCTACAGGGCAGCTTCCAGACCTAGACTCCTGATCCCTTAGACTCAATTCTAATTGACCTATTAAGCTATACAGAAGGTCAAACACAGATTCCTAGAGACATAGTGATCCTGACCCAAATTAGTAATAGGGTGTTCCAACAATCTCCCCCTATTTGGGTTAGGAAAACTATTTACCGACTTTGGAAAATCAAACAACATCATACAATCAGAAAAACATAAAAACAACAGTACCTAGACATTACAGAACCATCACAGAGATATATAAATATGATATCCAGAAAGCAGTCAGAAAAACCAAGAATTGTCACCTTACAGAGTTACTCTTTCTCTTTGCCTTTTACCATTTTGATTTCTCTGTTAGGATTTAAAGCTTCTTTGTTGGATCTAGTATCATCAGCTGCACCCAAATATGTTTGCTTTGAAGTCCTGGGAACCACTGCAGCAGGATGCAATTCCATGTATCTGTCTGCATCAAAAAATTTACTGGAGGCATATCTTTCTAATTCTTTCTGTCTTTGTTCTGACATTGTAGATATATTAGAGGTGTCTAGGCCTTTCTCTCTTGCTTTCTTTATCTGGTCTAAAGCAGCCAACTCCTTCATTCTAGCAGTCCAAGCAACAGGATTCTTCTCAGGGTCCTCAAAAGGAACAAGTGGCTCATACCTGTTGGAAGAAGTATCTTGAGGAGTCCTGGCGGTCACAGTTTCTTTGAGCTTATAGGGGAATGGACCAGAAGAAGTATCAGATGAAGCATGTCCTCCCCTGGAGTAAGGATGCTGCCTGGAATGCCCTTTGGAGTAAACTTGAGTCTCTCTTTGATTTCCCCTATATCCTCCCCTTCTAGAGTAAGAGCCCCTAGACTGGCTTTCCCTTTGATATGTTCTAGCATGGGGTTGGTAGGGAGCCTGACTTCTAGCTGGGCCTGAACTTGCAGAGCTGCCACCTACACCTGCATCAGGTGGAGGTGGTGGAGGAGGATGAGGGTGCTTGGACTGGGTGGAACCTTTCTCATACTTCCTTTTCTTCTTCATTGCCTTTAGCTGATTTTTAGAGAACTGCATCCAATGTTCAGTAATTGGGCAGTTGTGCAGAATATAGTAGGGAACATCAGTGTCATCTCTAACTTTGGCAGGTGGAATCCTTTTCATTGCCTTACTTCTTGCCTTCCTTTTCCTTGCAATGGTGGCAGAAGAATCATCAGAGGCAGTGTTGTAGTCATCAGATTCAGAGCTTTGAGCATCATATAAAGCATCAATCCTTTTCATCAAATCTTCTTTTAGTTGAACAGCAGTAGATGGGGCAGAAGCAGAAGCAGAAGGAGCAACAGAGACAGATACAGCAGCAGATGTAACAACAGATACAGGAGCAGCAGTAGAAGCAACACTGGTTATTTCAGGAATTATGGCAGCAGCAGGTTCAGAAACAACAACAACATCTACAGCAGGCTCAAAAACAACAGCCTCTGTCATCAGAGAATCCTGGGAAATGGGCTCATCAGAAACAATTTGATTTTCAGCATCAGTTGGAACATTTTCTTCAGCAGCAGCAAGAACAATTTCAGAAGCAGATTCAGCCTTTTTTTTATCAGCAGCAGCAGCAGTCATCACTAAGAGTACAAAGGATGAAAGAATGTTGGGGTCACAGCTAGAGAAGGGCACCATTGCCTTAGACAGATCTTCT
Organism: Platanthera guangdongensis; assembly: GCA_039583875.1. NCBI lineage: Eukaryota > Viridiplantae > Streptophyta > Magnoliopsida > Asparagales > Orchidaceae > Platanthera > Platanthera guangdongensis. The sequence continues at coordinate 53,705,610 of CM077149.1, forward strand.
GAGGGCTGGACAGCAATAGCTTCTGGAAGGTAGCTGTAATATGCAGTATCAAATGCAGATAGCAAAGACCTTAGGTCTATTGCTAAGACTGGAGTAGCAGCAGCAACTGGAGCAGAAGAGGCAGCAGACACAGGAGCAGCAGCAGCAGCAGCAGCAGCATGAAGGCTGGCTTCATAGGGCATCTCCCCTGCCTGGATGCAGATACCTCTGTATCAAGGAAAACTACTGGTGGGGCTGCTTGAGGAAGGAGAGAAGAAAGCCTGGCAGAGAGGGCTGCCACTGACAAGTGTAGAGGAGCCAAAGAGGTCTCCAAGAGAAGGGAGATCCTGGGGGCAATGAGCTCATACAACTTGTCAGCAAGGGCTGAAAGATCTACTTGCTCAAGAAGAGGAGCAGAGGTAGAGGGTACAGGGATGGCTGAAGAAGCTGGAGGTGGAGGGCTGAATGGTGGAATGAATGGCTCAGGAGAGGGGATTGTGGAGATGGAGGACAAAGGCAGGGATATGGAGGGAGTGAAAGTGGGTTGGTCAATGATGTGGTGGAGAAGGTCTTGGAAAGATGTTGAAGAGGATGGTAATTCTGGAGGAGAGGAGGGGGAATCATCCATGTAGGATTCATCCAGAAGTGTGAAGGATGGTATGGATGGGGATGAGGTGACATTTGGTGGTGGATATGAGAATAATGGGTGGAAGTGGTCTACTGGTGGAGATGAAATGGTTGCTGGAGATGGAATAGAGGTTGGAGATGGGCTGGAGATTGTAATTGTGGATGGAGCTAGAGTGGTGGATGGAATAGGTAGGGTTGGACTTGGAGGAGGAGGAGAAGCAGCACTAGCAGCAGGCAGGTCTTCTGCAGGAGCAGAGACCTGGGGGGGGGAGTGACTCTTTGAGTCCTGGTGCCTGAAGGGGCAGTTGAAGAGGGCCTGCTGGGCTTGCTAATTTGCCTGTCCCATTTCCCAAATAGGGCACAGGTGAGTCTCTTGGAGGCATTGATGTGCACTACAGAGGAGACCAACAGAGCAGGGCACCTTGCCTGAAGGAAAACTCCCAGAATTCTTCCAAAATTCACAAAGGTTTTGTTAATCTTTTTCTTTATCAGGTCAAAGAAGACCTCTCCCCAGTTCAAGCTTTTCCTATCTACCAGAGCTCCCATGAGGCAGAGCTGATGTCTGGAGATGGTGTCATGTGCAGAATGTTTTGCCAACAGCACCTTGCCTACAACATCAGCTAGAAACCTGTATTCAACTGACAGGTTCCTCTTAAACAACTTGCTAGGGTTTCCCTCAGGATGACCCATCCTGGCAAGTATATCAGAAAATTCCTCTCCAGATAGTTCAACAGTGGCTTCACCATTTCTCAAGCCAAAAACCTCTGTTAAAACTGTTGGGGTCAGAGGTACCTGGGTTGCAGCAATAGATCAAACTATGGTGTTGTTGTCTAGGTTGTGTGCAGTATACACCCATTCTTTGATTTCATCTGAGGCAAGTTTGATTCTTGTGGTCATGAGGGCATACAAATGCTGATCTTTGAATAAACTCAGGATGTCCTGGAAGATTTGATCAGTGGTGTTGAAGGAGTCCAGATCAATGTCAAACCCTACATCAAACTTCATTGCGGCGAGGACAGCGACTGAGACGGCCATGGTACCTGCAAAAACTTAACAAACAAACCGAACAAGCGTAGAACTGTTTGGAGGGAAGAAAATTTTTTTGCAGAGAAATTGAAAGCGCAAGAGAGAACGACGGCGAAAAATGAGTTTTATATTAGGGTTCGACGCAGAAATGGAAAGATCGTTGAACTCAGTTCGACGATCGAGGCTTCTAAAGGAATCTGAAGAGACTCCAACATCGTCGATCTCCGTTCGACGATCTGGAAAGGCGTCGAGCTCCGTTCGACGATCGTTCAGTGAACAAAATCGTCGAGCGCCGTTCGACGATCGTTGACCAGAAGAGATAGTTCATACTATCTGAGGAGCGCTGAACTCCGTTCGACGATTCAGGAAATCGTCGAACTCCGTTCGACGATTCAGGAAATCGTCGAACTCCGTTCGACGATCGTTGGGAAAATCGTCGAGCGCAGTTCAGAGATCAGAAAATTCTAGACACTAAGGAAAATCAGAATTTTTGCCTAGTCTTGGTCAATTTTTAGCTTTCAAAATCTTGGATATTATTTAAGACTTCCTCCATCTAACATTACTAACTGATTTAGGAAGAAAGTGTGTTTCTTTTCATCCAAGGGCTTGGTGAAAATATCTCCCCTTTGTAAATCAGTTGGGATATAATGCAGTTCAATTTTATTCTTTTCAACATTGTCCCTTAAGAAGTGATGCCTAATCTCTATGTGTTTTGTCCTACTATGGAGAACTGGATTTTGAGCTATGGAAATAGCACTTGTATTTTCACAAAATATTTTTGACTTCTCTAAGTTGTAACCATAGTCTAGGAGTTGATTTTGAATCCACAGTATTTGTGAACAACAACTGCCTGCAGCCATATATTCAGCTTCAGCAGTTGAAGTTGACACAGATGTTTGTTTCTTGCAAAACCAAGAGACAAGTCTATCACCAAGGAACTGACAAGTTCCACTGGTGCTTTTCCTATCAATTCTGCATCCAGCATAATCAGCATCAGAGAATCCAGTTAACTCAAATGCTGAATCTTTTGGATACCAGAGACCTAGATTTGGACAACTTTTAACATACCTAAGAATCCTCTTTACTAATGTGAGGTGTGACTCTCTAGGGCTAACTTGGAACCTAGCACATATACATGTAGCAAACATTATATCTGGTCTACTAGCTGAAAGATACAGTAAAGAGCCAATCATTGCACTATATGTTGTCTGATCAACAGGTTTCCCATGTTCATCAGCATCTAATACAGCATTGGTAGGCATGGGTGTTTTCATACAAGATGCCTCAGACATGCCAAATTTCTTAACCATCTCATTAGCATATTTGGTTTGAGAAATAAAGATGCCTTCAGCATGTTGTTTGACTTGCAATCCTAGGAAGAAGGATAGCTCACCCATGCTACTCATCTCAAATTTAGAATGCATCAGGTTAGAAAACCTTCTGCATAATTTTGAGTCAGTAGAACCAAAAATGATATCGTCTACATAAATTTGTACTAGTAGGGTATGGGACTTATGGGTTCTAATAAAAAGAGTTTGGTCTACTCTACCCCTTATAAAACCATTTTCCAGGAGAAAGCATGCTAGGGTCTCATACCATGCTCTAGGAGCTTGCTTAAGACCATATAATGTTTTATGTAATCTAAAAACATAATCAGGATGAGTTGGAGAGATAAAACCTGGAGGTTGTCTGACATAGACTTCCTCTTTGATGTCTCCATTTAAGAAGGCACTCTTGACATCCATCTGATAAACCTTGAAGCTTTTGTGAGCTGCATAAGCTAGAAATATTCTGATGACTTCCAATCTTGCAACAGGTGCAAAAGTCTGGTCGTAGTCAATTCCTTCTTCTTGAGAATATCCCTGAGCAACTAGCCTTGCCTTGTTCCTTATTATTACTCCTTGATCATCCAGTTTATTTCTGAATACCCATTTTGTTCCAACAATGGAATGATCCTTTGGCTTTGGCACTAGTTCCCATACTTTGTTCCTCTCAAACTGATGCAACTCCTCTTGCATTGCAATGATCCAGTGTGGATCTTGCTCTGCATCTTGAATGGACTGAGGTTCAATTTGAGAAAGGAAGCAGGTGTGCAACAGGGTTTGGTTGACCTGATTTCTGGTTTGCACACCAGCTGAGAGTTCTCCAATTATTTGGGTAATTGGATGGTCTCTTGATGTTACTAAATCAACAGGGGGTGTTGATTGTTCACCAACCTGTGTTGTTGTTTCCTCTTATGGTACAACAACTGGCTCTTCAAGCTGAGCTTCAATGAGTTGAGCATTGCCTTCATCTTCACTGCTTTCATCCTCTTGAGCAACCTGTAACTTGTTCATATCTTCAACTAGAGAGTGTTCCTGCAAGGGTTCTATGGTAGAAGAAATCTTTCCTTTTACCTGTCAACACAGTTGTGTTGTCCTCTGACTTGATTTTGCATAAGGTTTTGCTGAAGGTCACCTGGTAGCCTTCATCACATAGCTGACTGATGCTGATTAGGTTGTGCTTCAGTCCTTCCACATATGCTACCTTCTTGAAGGTTACAGAACCAATCTGGACTGCTCCATATCCTTTAGTTTGTCCAAAGTTGGAGTCACCAAAGATAACTTTGGGTCCAAGCTTGGCTCTAAAGGAATTTAGGTTGTCCTTGTTCCCTGTCATGTGCTTAGAGCACCCACCATCCAAATACCATTGCTGGTTAGATGTTGGATAGGTTTTCACCTGCACATAAAATAATTCACTTGTTTTTGACCCAGTTTACCTTGGGCCTAGGTTGATAACCTTTAAATTCAGAAATGAAAGATATCCCTGGCTGACTCTTATATCCTTCAGGATGATATCTCCTTGGAGGTATAATCCATTCAGTATAAGGGTTAAAGGTTTGGGATGAAAAACCCTTAGGATTCAATTTTGACTTGCCCTTGAAAACATTTCCAGAGCTCTGACCTCTGTTCGACGATCTTGGAGCTGCGTTCGACGATCGTGGGTCAGATCGTCGAGCTCCGTTCGACGGTCGACTATGGCTGAGGTCAGGTATATGGGATCGTCGACCAGCGTTCGACGATCTTGGCTGAGATCGTCGATCAGCATTCGACGATTTTTCCTGAGATCGTCGAGCTGCGTTCGCCGATCGTCGATCTTCATTCGGCGATCATCGATCTTCGTTCGACGATTTGTGCTGGACTTTAGTTTTCTGAGGCAGATCAGAATTTTTCCTGGCAACCTCTACAACTCCCTTTCCCTTGTCAGAAATGAACTTGATAGGGGTTGTTAGAACAATAGGTTGGCTGGATGAGGCACCCAAGCCCAGTGTACTGTTGAATCTTGAGTTCACTGTGCTTGTGATGTCCAACAGCTTGATGCTTCTCCCATTGAGAGATTCTTCAAGCTTCTTGGCCTCAGAGAGCTCACTCTTCAGTGAAGCTATCTGTTCCCTATAGTTCTCCAACTCCTGAGAGAGTTTGAGGTTTTCTGATTTTAAAACATTTTGTTCAGATAATTGATTTCTGAGAGAGATGATCTCTTTCTCAGACTTTAGCAGGTCTAAACATAGTGCTTTAAATTCAAATTTAAAATCTTCTGAAGTAAAATCAAAAGAGCTGATTACCTGATCTTCTTCAGGTTGAGTCTCTGAGTCTGACTCTGACTCCTCTTCCTTGAGTTGTGTTGTGAGGCATTGATTGCCATCATGCAGAACTCCTTTTCCTCTGCATCATCCTCATCATCACTGGAGCTGGAAGAGGCTTCTGACTCCTCTTCAGTCTTACTCCAGGATTCAGCAACAAATCCTTTCCTTGTGTGCTTATTTTTGCTGGAGGAAGATTTGCTATTTCCATTCCTTTTGAAGTCCTTCTCCTTTCTTCTTTCTTTTCTGTCCCTTCTGTCCTTGTTCTTGTTCTCTGGACAGTCAGGAACTATGTGCCCTGGTTTCCTGCAACCAAAGCAAATAATGTCTTTGTTATTGCCAATGGACTTGTCATACCTTGGCTTGTCCTGCTCCTTGTATGATCTTCTTCTGAAGTCCTTTCTGGCCATCTTATAGAATCTTTTGGCCAACAAGCTGAGAAGTTCATCATTGGCTGTTCCTTTTTCTTCAGGCAGATCCTCAGTTGCCTTGAATGCTATAGTCTTCTCCTTTCTTGTGGCTGGTGAAGCAGCCTTCTGTTCTTCTTCTCTGTTCTTGATGAGTAGCTCATAAGATTTGAGCTTACCCAACAAGGCTTCAGTGGTGATCTCATTCAGACTTCTGGCATCTTTAATTGGCCAGATTCTTGAATCCCAAGTGCTGGGGAAGCACATTAGGATCTTGTCATTAAGTTCTGTCAGTGAGATCTCTTTGTCTAATGTCCTCAGTTCACTGACAATTAGACTCAGTCTGTTGTACATGTCTCCCACTGACTCAGTTTCTCCCTTCTTGAAGTTCTCATATTGGGAGATGAGATGAGATCTTCTGTTCTTTCTCTCATCAGCTGAGCCTGAAACTATTTCTGAGAGCTTGTCCCAGATCTCCTTGGCTGAATTACATTCAGCTACCTTTTGAAAAATGTCATCTGACATTTTCTGAGCTAGAATGTTCATTGCCTTGGCATCAGCTACTTTCCACTTTTTGATGTCAGCATCTGTTCCTGATGGAGGTGGAACAGCATTTGTGCTTGTGCCCTCTGGAGGTCTTGGACACACTGTCAAAACAGAATTAAAAATATCTTCGTCAATAGAATTCATGTAGAGTCTAATCCTTGCTTTCCAAAGTGCAAACTTTGACAGATTGCACACTGGAGGTCTGGTGCTAGCATAATCTTTGTTTTGGGCCATGATTTGTGCAAACTAAATCTAATAATAAGATACAAAAGAAGGATCTAGTTTGGGATCTTTGGGGTTCAGGTGTTAGCCTGTACAACCAAACAGATATGGTATGTTTAACCAACCTGGCTCTGATACAAATTGAAAGGGGAAACTAGATCTGATATACTCTAGAGGGGGGTGAATAGAGTATATGGTGCTTTTTAAAACACAAAGAAAAACTTTTGCAAAGCTTTACAACAATTGTTGTAATGAGTGTAAGCAGGGAAGCAGAAATAAAGCTAATCACAAAACTAAGCTATGCAGAAACCAAGCACAAGAAAATCTAGGCCAGAAACAAAAAGAAAACATGCAGAACCAGATGACACAAGGAATTATAGTGGTTCCCCAAACTTGGGTACATCCACTCTTCTACCACCCTAGGTAGGAATCCACTGCAGGATGAGTTGATCAGGTGTCCTGGGCACCAATGAGCTTTTGATAAGGTGCTCAAAAACCAAAACAGATTTTTTGATCAGGTGTCTTGCCACCAATGAGCTTTTGACAAGGTGCTCAAAAATCAGATTCAAACTTTTGAAGGGAGTTTGAAAAACCCTTTACAGAGTGGGGGTGAGAGAGTTATGGCAGTCTTCTCTTTCTCAATCAACTGAGAAGACTAAGTGGATTGATTTCAAAGCTCCCCCTGAGTCCTTGATCTTCAGGAAGATGAGCTTTGCTGAGGGTGATAGGCCTTCAAAGATAGATCTCCAGGAAAAGATGATTTCGGCAAGCTGAAATGTTGAGTGTCTGGAGTCTTGAAATGATGTTGGCCTTGAACACTTTGAGAGCTGAAGAGATCTGAAGATTGTTTGAAAGCTTGATCTCTTTTTGATGAGTGTTCTTCAGAATTCTTGTTGACAGAATATTTTCAAGGAGTCTCTGTGTACTGAGTTGTGTCCTATTCTTGTCAATCTCTCTTTTTGTTCTTATCTATTCTCTGTCTTGATTCAAAAGCATTCTGTCTTTTATTCTCTGTGTCTGAATAGAATATCACTCTGTCAAAGATAGCCGTTGGTCTACATTGATTACAGCCTTAATTGCATAATTTGTTCTGAAGGAAAGTCCACTGAATTGTTCCTTGAAAAATCCCTTGAAACTTGCTCCAGAAGTAAATAAAAACGGCTGGCAGATCTTCTGAATTAAATGCATAATAACTTCTATCTGATTTAAATTTGAATTCTGAAGATAACTGAAATCGTCGAACTAAGCTCTGCTATCGTCGAGCTGAGCTCAGCGAACTGGAAAGTGCAAGCAGCAAAGAAATCGTCGATCTGAGCTCAAAGATCGTCGAACTGAGCTCAGAGATGAGGATCCAGTGCAGAGTCAAAATCGTCGACCTGAGCTCAGCGATCGTCGAATGGAGCTCGACGATATTATGAGGTTTGAGCTCAGCGATCGTCGAATGGAGCTCGACGATCTGTCGAAGTTGAGCTAGACGATCGTCGACCGGAGTTCGACGAAACGTCGTGCTGAGCTCGACGATTGGACTTAGTCTCCAGAAAAACTTTGGTCTACAGGGCAGCTTCCAGACCTAGACTCCTGATCCCTTAGACTCAATTCTAATTGACCTATTAAGCTATACAGAAGGTCAAACACAGATTCCTAGAGACATAGTGATCCTGACCCAAATTAGTAATAGGGTGTTCCAACACGTTATGTAATTGGCCTAGCATCATAAGATAATTCGTCGAGTATCCCTGTAATATGTCAGGTATGCTCACCGAATTTGGCCATGAATTAGAATATTTTGTCGTTTCGTGTAACACTCATCGTGCATGGTCCTTGGAGTAATTTTTATGGCCTGTTTGAGTATTTCTTTGGGTTTTGTCTTGGGTTTTGGTTTGGGGTGTGTGGTTATGATGTTTCTTCGGTTATGAAGGTTGGCAGTGGATAAAGGACCACCAACTGGACACTGGTTTGTGAATCATTATACTTGGTGGTTTGGTTTGGTCTCTATTTTGGGGCATGTTGGGTTGCATTGGGCCAGGTGGCCACCACCATAGTGCCTTTGTGAGATGTTTGGGTCTGGTAGTTTGGATTTGGACGTTTTGGTCACTGACTCCGGCCCAGTTGTTTTACCAAGTGTTAATGTCTCACGTTTTCGAGCTGTTTTGTGCTCAGTTTACTTCTTAGACCGGTTCATGCTATTTCTTGCTTATCCTTGCATATTTTGTCAAAGCATGACTTCGTTCCGCACTTGGTGCAATGTTCTTTTGACTCCATTATTGCAGACTTTTACTTTACCTGTCTTTATTGGGCTAATCAGATGTGGTTCCAGCATATATTTTTATAGTTGGGTTTGGTAAACCCTTTTCTTGTCTTTTCTACTTGTTACCTGTTTCTTTCCATTGCCACTTGTATTTCTTGCTGAGATATTTTCTTTTGAATGCCTCAGGTTCAATGTTGTAGCCGGTGGAGCGGCTATGTTAGGCTGTAGCTTTTTTACTGCAGTTATTGCAGTAGTGTTTCCTCACCATCTTGAGGTACTTGTTGTTTTTAGTTTTAGATCAGACTTGGATACTTTAGTGGGTTCGTGTCAGGTTGTTAACACCCACTAGTAGCTTCTTTTGGAAGGATAAATACTTTGCTGGCTGGTAGATTACCTCTTTGTGGTGGTTTTTAATTGCTCTCTGGGAATGCATTATGCTAGGTTGCATGTTATGTATTTTAAAGTATAAAAAACTATTGTTACTACTTCAAACATGTCATATTTGAACTCTAGACCACTATATTTAGTGGCCGTAAAAGCTACTTTCACTATTATTAAAAATCTAGAGTCTTGCATTCCATGAGTTGTCCTCTGGGGATGTTTATACTCATGTAGGACTTCTATTCTTGTAAATATGGTATTTTTCGCAACATATAATTATCTTTTTCTTGTTGACTAGATTAGCCATGGAGCCGAGTGATATGACAAACCGCTTAACATAAACTGGATTTTCTCTAAATAACTTATAGATCATTAATGAAAGTGTTAAGTTGGAGTTTTGCTTGAGCGTCCGATGTTATCCCTTGCTAACGTGGCATCGTGACGCGCATTTTTCCTAACTCTGATAAATCGTTAATTGCTGTGATAATGTGGGTTGTGACATCATTGCTCTTCTTGGTACTTTCTTCTCTAAAGGCAAATGACTTTTTCTTGGTCAGGGATTTTCAAATGGTCTCCTCTTTCCTGGCAGCTAGCTGCATCTCATAAGAGAGCAGCTTTCCAAATAGAGTATGGGGAGGAGTATCAGCTAGCTTGGGTACCTCTCTGATGGCACATATCATGGTGTCCCAGTCTCTAGTGAGAGACCTCAGGAACTAATCATTAAGCTCATAATGACTAAAGACCATCCCATAGGTCCTCGACTCATTTATAATTCTAAAAAGCCATTCATAGCAAGCAGTTATGTTCTCTTTCTGGGATTGTATGAAAGCCTCATACTCTTGGTTGAGCATGGACTTCTTGTCATCTCTGACCTCTTCAGTTCCCTCCGTGTAGAGCAACAAAGTGTCCCACATCTCCTTGGAGGTCTGACAATGAACCAGATTGTGAAATGTTGAATCATCTTTGGCATAAACAATAAAGTTTTATGCCCTGTTGTCCAAGGTTCCCATGATAACTTCATAATTGGTAATCTTTGAGTATTTCTTTGGTGTCTGGATTGTTGCATCCAGAACTGAGACCTTCATGGGGATAAAAGGTCCCTCTTTGACTATCACAAATATCCTTGGGTCAGAGGCTTCCATAAACAGCCTGACCATCTCTTTCAAGATTCCAAAACTCTCCTTCCTGCAGATGGGGAGTTTCATGAAACCTTGCTCTTTGTGGATCTCTCTTGAACACATATGTATATTTATTTTAGCTACCTATAGAGATCTGCTCTGACTGTTAGGTCCTTATTGAGAAACCTCCCTCTGATTCCACTTGAAAGTCTTTAATTCCAAGATAACTAATCACCAAGAGGGGGGGGGGCTGAATATGTTTTGGTCTTTTAAAATTTTCCCTTTACTTAGTGTGTTGTGGGTGAGTTATAAATTATTTCCAAGACAATCACACAAAGCATACACAAGGTTGAAAGAAAAAGGTGATAACCTCTGAATAACTCTGGGGGGGGGGGGGGGTCAATAGAGTTTTAAAAATTCCATTGCAACTTTTTACAAATATGATATTAAGTAATAAAATAGGTGATTACTCATTGCTATAAAATGTTAACTAAAATATGAAAAGCTATACTAAGATATCACAACACAAGCAAAAGAAAAACAACAAGCAACACAGACAACACAAGAACTTTATAGTGGTTACCCAACTTGGTACATCCACTATTCTACCACCCTGGTAGGAATCCACTACAGGTTTTGATCAGGTGACTGCCACCACAATATCTATTTTAAGGGAGCTTTAGCAACCCTTTGAGCTTTTGATCACGTGCCCAAACACTAAACTCAAGTCTTTTGGAAGGAGACTTGTGAAACAGCCTAACTGTTGGAACACCCTATTACTAATTTGGGCCAGGATCACTATGTCTCTAGGAAACCAGTGTTTGACCTCCTGTATAGCTCAAAAGGTCAATTAGAATTGAGTCTAAGGGTTAGAAGTCTAAGTTTGGAAGCTGCCCTCAAGACCAAGACTTTTGCAGTTTGAGACTAAGTCATATCGTCGAGCTCAGCACGACGATTCGTCGAACTCCAATCTACGATCGTCTAGCTCAATTTCGACAAATCGTCGAACTCCATTCGACGATCGCTGAGCTCAACTTCATCAAATCGTCGAACTCCATTCGACGATCGGTGAGCTCAGTTCGACGATCTTGACTCACCTTTGGATCTCTATCTCTGAGCTCAGTTCGACGATCTTTGAGCTCAGATCGACGATATTGTGTTGTAGAATAAGTCCAAATCGCTGAGCTCAGTTCGACGATAGCAGATCTCAGTTCGACGTTTTCTGATGACTTCAAGGATTTTCAAGATTCAAATTCAGATCAGTTAAGGAGTTATTCTGCAATTAATTTAGAAGATTTTCTAGCCATTTTCATTTATTTCTGGACCAAGTTTCAAGGGATTTTCAAGGAATATTTCTGGGGACTTTCCTCCAGAAGACATTTTGCAATTAAGGATGCAATTAATGCAGGCCAACGGCTATTCTTGACAGAGGATGTTTCTTCTATTCAGTACCAGAGAATAAAAGATAAGAATTTTTGAATCTCTCTGAGACAGATATTTATAATCCTCAGAACACAGACAAGAAGAATAAGCACAAAATATTTTCTATCTCAAAGAATTCTCTGAAGAACACACATTCAAGGAGATCAAATTTTCTGAAATCCTCAGATCTCTCTTGTCTCAAGTGTTCAAGGCCAACATCTTTCAAGACTCCAGAAACCCAACATTTTAGTTGTTGCTGAAATCATCTTTTGCTGGAGATCAACTTTTGAAGGCCTATCACCCTATAGCAAAGCTTCTTTTCCTGAACATCTCAAGGACTCAGGGGGAGCTTTGACACCATCAAATCCACATAGTCTTCTCAGCTGCTTTGAGAAAGAGAAGACTTCCATCACTCTCTCACCCCCATCTCTGTAAAGGGTTTCTCAAACTCCCTTCAAAAGTTTGAACTTGGTTTTTGAGCACCTTGTCAAAAGCTCATTGGTGGCAAGACACTTGATCAAAAAATCTGATTTGTTTTTTGAGCACCTTATCAAAAGCTCATTGGTGCCCAGGACACCTGATCAACTCATCCTGCAGTGGATTCCTACCTAGGGTGGTAGAAGAGTGGATGTACCCAAGTTTAGGGGAACCACTATATTTCCTTGTGTCATCTGAATTTCTTGTCTTTATTTTTGTTTCTGGCTGTGTGATGAGTCCACTTTATATACCTATTTTCGGACTCATCTGGGCTAGTTTTCACACGGTTGCACTTCACTTTTAGTTCATTATCATATATATTTCATCCTGTCTTTATTTCCATAGGAAGTGCACATTTTACCCCGTGGTTGTGTATTGTGTTATTATTTTAGTCTGTACTCCTTTTTGTTATTGTCTAGAATGTCTGCACAGATTAGTGATTGGTTTCTCCTTTCGGTACAGGGGTCGTGTGCGTGTTCCGGGATGGTTGTGAAACAGGAATACTACGCACGATCATGGGATCTACTGCGCATGACCACTGGTCGTGCGCCCCCGATCGTGCGCACTACTCTTTGTTTTCCCGAATCAGCCTGGGGTAAGCGCACGACCACTGGACATATTGCGCACGACCACCGGTCGTGCACCACTGATCGTGTGCATTGATTCCTCTTTTCTGGAGTCCTGTCTGGGTAATCGCACGATCATTGGACTTAGTGCGCACGACCACTGGTCGTGCGCCACTTCTCGTGCGCATTATCCCAGTTCTTCTTCCTGATATTCCATGTCAGTGCGCACGAGCACAGGACATAGCGCGCACGACCACTGGTCGTGCGCCTGTGATCGTGTGCATTGTTCAATTCTGCTTTTGTATAAATAGTGCAGGTCTCGCCCAAATTCGGAGATCCACATGAAGATCCGCAGATCGCTCGCCCTCTCCGCCATTTTCCGCTTTCTCCACCGTTCCCCTTCATCTTCCACCCTAGGGAGGTGCTCCGGGCAAGCTTTCACCGCCAAATCCAAGCCGGAGCTTCCTCTCGGCCTGCTCTATCATCTCTTGGGTTCATTTCAAGTTTCGACGCCATAGCCATCAAGCAAAGGAAAGCTAGCAAACTTCGTTCACTATCATGAGACGAAGAAGACGGGCCATTGGAAGGTGGTTACAGCCCTTCTCTATCCTGGAAGTAGTTGAGGACCTAGCTTGGACGCGGAATGACAACCCGACGATTCCAACCGTGAATCATCAGCAAGACTTCGGATTCGGTCAATCTCTTGACTTGTTCTTCCTGTATTGTTGTTTATGTGTTGTTGTAAACCTTATTTATAGATGATTTATGCTTATTTGTAAAATGATTTTATATAATCATGTCTATGTGATTTTGTATGTTTTTGTTATTTGCTTGAGGTGCGCCATATATCCATCCACCACCATCCACCCTTGCCGCACTAGCAATTGCTAGTGGCGTGCGTTGCGAAGAGGTGCTTAAGACCCTCATCCCGCCATTCTCACCACCTCATCCGCGAGCCTACTCTTCCATCTGCCTAGCGATTCGGTGCATAGCAGCCCGACTAGTCTTCCATCCCGCCTGGCGAAGCATCGCATAGCGGCGTTGCATAGGAGTAGTTGATAGTGTTTTATTTTCTGTTTCCGCAAACATCAAAACCTCCCCTTAGTTAGCTCCGACCTGAGGACTTCAATCTCAAGTCCTCGTCAAAATTAACTCCACCTTACTGTGTTCCTTGTGAGATCGATACTTGGGAAAACCCCCATTTTATATTACTTGTGCGACCGGTTCACTGCCGTGATCTATAGCATCAAGTTTTTTGCGCCATTGTCGGGGAACACAGTCGTGTGAGTTTTTGGAGAGGGAGATTATAGATTGAAGCCCTTTTCCATTTGTGCATATCATTTTTTTTATTTGCTTTTGTTATTAGAATTTTTATTTTGCTTATTTCTTTTTCCCCTTTTCTGATTTTTGATTTAGATCGCAGATCCGTGCTATTTTCATTTTAGCTGTTTAGCACTTTTTCAGCAATTATTTTTATTCGTGATGGATCCTGATGCTGAGTGTCGTATCCTTGACACTTTGCGCCAATCCATCGATGCCATTGCTGCTATGAATGTCGAGCATTGCATTCGGTGTTTGTTATGTCAAGGTGTGGGCCACATGTTGAAGGATTGCCCTCGTTTGTGCAAGCCTTCTCCCTCTAAGGGCGTGTTCCCAACAACCTCCCGTTTGCGGAAGACTGTTGTGGACAGGCCTACCAGGGTGTTGCCTGGCTCATACACTGACATAACGCACTTTGCTCATTCTCTACCCGTTGAGATTACCGAAGAATCTCTAGCCGCATACAACTCTTTCATGGGTCCCTCGATCCCTTTTTACGAGCTTTCCTTGAGTGATGATGATCACTCTGGTGTTAGCCAACAAAAGGTGGAGTAGGAACTCATGGACGCTCCTGTATGGGACGATGAGATTGTTTCGGTCGTCGACGGGGTGGCGTCAACGAATGATTTTGCGATCGGACCTGCTCATTCAGTGCTTAATTTTGAGAGCAGCCTTGCCCCTCCGCAATTTTTGTCGGATTGTGCTATTCCTTTTTCTTGTGAGTTGGTTGATGATGTCGTACTTGTTGATGATTCGGTGCCTGAGGTTGCGCCGAGGTGGGAGGATGATTCCTCTATCTCCGACGGAGAAGGTGGATTTTCGGAACCCTTTTACGCACCCCGGTGGGATGAGGAATACCCTATTTCCGATGCAGAGGTTTGCACCTCCTTATTGGATGAGGCCGTTCTTCTTACCATCGCGTACCTCGAGTTCTCGGATTCTCCTTGGTATGACTCGTATGATACCGACAGTGATCTGTGCTTGGATCCTGCTGAGAGTGATACCGGGATCACTCTCCCTATTTCTGATTATTTTAGTTCTTCTTCTCTTTTATTTCTTGATCCCCCTTCTTTATCTGAGCCTGTGCAGGATGAGTCTCCACAGGTACGTTGGGATGATGATGATCTTTGTGCTCATGCCATTGCCATCGCATCCTGCGGGCCTGTGATAGACGATACCTTGCTAGGCAAGGATTTGTTTTGTGGTGAGATGAGTGAGGACCATGCCTCCTCCTCATCCTACTTCCTATTTCCTCTACCTGTGTTGGGTAGGTATTACTATTTAGGTAGAGGGGTAACTGCTCTATCACTGTATCGGTACCCGTTACCGAAACGGATATTGGAACAGTTACCTGTGCACTTTTTATTTCATAGGCCTATAAGCTAGAACTGTTTAGAATTTAATAAGTCGTGCTGGGATGACAATAACCCCAGTACTTATCTTTCATTTCCTGCATTTTATTTTTCTTGTCTATTTTTAGTTTTAGCATTTCCTTTTTGTATATTTTGTTTTGTTTTTGCGGAGCTCACCCCTGCAGGTATTCTTGGAAAATTGCATTGGCAGGGTTCTGATTCTTCGTAGGGCGGGCATGCTTCAGGTTTCCACGCGCCTTCTGGTATGCTCACAAGCTGAGTATTGGGTAACCTCTTCCCTTAGCTTTTTATGATTTTAATTTCTCTATCATCTACTGTATTGCTTAGTTTAAGTTTGGGGGAGAGCTAGTTTTGTTACCTTTTGCACGTACACTTCTCATGTGCATACTAGAAGCCTTTATTGTTTTATTTTGCTTAGTTCATTGCATCACACACCACTGCGCCCACATGAGCGTGTGCTTATCTTTTTGCGTGCTACGAGTTAAACTCATTTCTTCGTTAGATTTGGGAAAATTATGGTGCTGGCTTAGGATTGTGAGACAGAGTAAAATGTTGGCCTTGTTGTGTTTCTAGTCAACTGCTCTCGTCTCGTGTAAAAATTGGAGTAGGTTTAATTTTTCTGTATGCTTTTAGTTTTATATTTTTCTAATTGCGTAAATACTTTTTATTCTACTCAAAAGTTGGTGAATCCGGTGTGAATCCGACGGTAGCTTAGGGATGTGTGTAGACGGCCGTTAGTTTTGTATTGCTCGAGTCGGGAGGATGGCTAGTCTTTCTCGTTGTCTAAGAACTTGCCCCAAGCTATTCTTGAAGCATGGGTATAGGTTAGTCATGCATGAGCGTGATGTAGGCCATCATTTTGGCCTGGTTGAGCTTTATACCGTTCCTAACGTCTTGTCCTTGCTAGCCCCGTTGTGCCTACCCCTCCTTTTGATTCAGCTCCACCATGATTTCACCAAAGCCTCACAACCGATCCTAGTCGCACTCCCAAGTTGAGCTTTAGTGTTTACATTTTAATGTTGGGATGTGATGTGGTGATTTTACTTGTGATTATGTGGATGTGCTCCAAAGTGTATATTTGCTGAACTGTGAAAATAAAATGAAAAAGAAAAAAAAGAAAAAGAAAAATATTTGTAAAGAAAAAGAAAAGAAAAAAAAAAGAGTGAAAAGGAAAAGTAAAATTGAAAATCATTTTGGAAATGTGCTTATTTTTGGAGTAGGCGGTGCACACACCCATATATTAAAAGTTTAGTTTGTGGGTGTGGTGTACCCGCATATATTTTGGTTAGCTGATGGATTCCCTTCATACTAGCTCCTTTGGGTTAGGTGCATAGCCTTCTTGTTTAATCTTGTTTACCTCACCAAAACCCAAGCCCCGTCTCTTCACCTAAAGTCCTACTGATTCATGTGTGAACCAAACCAGTGTCGTGGAGAGAATGCGAAAAGGCAAGCATATGGTCACCGACATTGGTGGATTCCTTTGGAGGTTATCCTGAGCCCCGATCTTTGGCAATGCTCTCCTAGCGATTAGTCTACTTTCTCCCTACGCATGACCGAATGATTCACCGTGATTCCATTTTTGAGTAATAATAAAATTTTGATACGCCTTGTGAAAAGTATAAACTATTTTGTATACTTAGAAATTTCTTCTATTATATTTTTACGCGTGCGAGCATGCGACTTCGCATGGTACTTCGTATCGCAATTTCTTTGTTAACTAGTATTTTTCCCTATCTGCTTAGATTTTGTTTGCTCGGGACGCGCAAACAGTTAAGTCTGAGGGGTGTGATGAGTCCACTTTATATACCTATTTTCGGACTCATCTGGGCTAGTTTTCACACGGTTGCACTTCACTTTTAGTTCATTATCATATATATTTCATCCTGTCTTTATTTCCATAGGAAGTGCACATTTTAGCCCATGGTTGTGTATTGTGTTATTCTTTTAGTCTGTACTCCTTTTTGTTATTGTCTGGAATGTCAGCACAGATTAGTGATTGGTTTCTCCTTTCGGTACAGGGGTCGTGTGCGTGTTCCGGGATGGTTGTGAAACAGGAATACTGCGCACGATCATGGGATCTACTGCGCACGACCACTGGTCGTGCGCCCCCGATCGTGCACACTACTCTTTATTTTCCCGAATCAGCCTGGGGTAAGCGCACGACCACTGGACATATTGCGCACGACCACCGGTCGTGCGCCACTGATCGTGTGCATTGATTCCTCTTTTCTGGAGTCCTGTCTGGGTAATCGCACGATCATTGGACTTAGTGCGCATGACCACTGGTCGTGCGCCACTTCTCGTGCGCATTAACCCAGTTCTTCTTCCTGATATTCCATGCCAGTGCGCGCGAGCACAGGACATAGCGCGCACGACCACTGGTCGTGCGCCTGTGATCGTGCGCATTGTTCAATTCTGCTTTTGTATAAATAGTGCAGGTCTCGCCCTAATCCGGAGATCCACACGAAGATCCGCAGATCGCTCGCCTTCTCCGCCGTATTCCACTTTCTCCACCGTTCCCCTTCATCTTCCACCCTAGGGAGGTGCTCCGGGCAAGCTTTCACTGCCAAATCCAAGCCGGAGCTTCCTCTCGGCCTCCTCTATCATCTCTTGGGTTCATTTCAAGTTTCGACGCCATAGCCATCAAGCAAAGGAAAGCTAGCAAACTTCGTCCGCTATCGTGAGACGAAGAAGACGGGCCATTGGAAGGTGGTGACAGCCCTTCTCTATCCCGGAAGTAGTTGAGGACCGAGCTTGGACGCGGAATGACAACCCGACGATTCCAACCGTAAATCCTCAGCAAGACTTCGGATTCGGTCGATCTCTTGACTTGTTCTTCCTTTATTGTTGTTTATCTGTTATTGTAAACCTTATTTATAGATGATTTATGCTTATTTGTAAAACGATTTTATATAATCATGTCTATGTGATTTTGTATGTTTTTGTTATTGCTTGAGGTGCGCCATATATCCATCCACCACCATCCACCCTTGCCGCACTAGAAATTGTTAGTGGCGTGCATTCCGAAGAGGTGCTTACGACCCTCATCCCGCCATTCTCACCACCTCATCCGCGAGCCTACTCTTCCATCCGCCTAGCGATTCGGTGCATAGCAGCCCGACTAGTCTTCCATCCCGCCTGGCGAAGCATCGCATAGAGGCGTTGCAAAGGAGTAGTTGATAGTGTTTTATTTTCTGTTTCCGCAAACATCAAAACCTCCCCTTAGTTAGCTCCGACCTGAGGACTTCAATCTCAAGTCCTCCTCAAAATTAACTCCACCTTACTGTGTTCCATGTGAGATCGATACTTGGGAAAACCCCCATTTTATATTACTTGTGCGACCGGTTCACTGCCGTGATATATAGCATCACTGTGATTGTTCTGTGATTAGCTTTTGATTAGTTTAGTTCTGTGATTAGATTTATTAATTGCTTCCCTGCTCACTCAGATTATAACAATTGTTGTAAAAGGTTTTCAAGCACCATATACTCTATTCACCCCCCCTTTAGAGTATATCAGATCTAGCTGCACTTTCACTAACCTTTGAAGGGAGTTAAAACCATGTACAGTGGGGTGAGGAGTAAAGTGATGTTAGTCTTCTCTTTTCTCAAAATCACTTTGAGAAGACTTTGTGGATTCTAGATCTTGTCAAAGCTCCCCCGGAGATGTAGAGTTGTTCAGGATAAGTAGCTTTGTTAGGGTGAGTAGGTCTTCAACTTGAGAAAACTAGATCCAGGAGCTCTTAGACAGATAGAGCTGTATTGTCTCAGCAAATTCCTAGATGAGAAGATGAAGAAGACTCTTGATCTATTTTTGTTGTTCTTCTTCTATCTTCTTCAAAGCACTGTGAGAGATTGAGATTAAGAGGTACTTGAAAGTATTTTGCTCTTATCAAGGATGTCTCTCTGCAATTTTTCTTTGCTCTGAAAGAATTCTTCTGTTCTCAGTTTGTGTATCTCTCTCTTTTGAAAAGATTATTCTCTATATATTCTATCTGACAAACAATCTTCCTTCGAAATTTTGAATAACTGCAATTATTGCCTTGCTGGAAAACTGGGAAGGAAAACGGCTAGCATATCTATCATTATTCATTTTCCTAACTGTCCCGAGATATATGTCAAATAAATCCTCAGATGAATACCATAATCAATGTTGCCAGGAATGGCTATATTCATAGGGAATATAGGCATTGATTACTCAGGGAATTTATGACTTAAAATAGTAATAGAGAGGAAACAGATATGGAAAGAACAAAAATAGACATCTTACAGAATTCGTCGACCAGTTAACAGATTTCGTCGAGCTACACTCAGAGATCGTCGACCTGAGAAATCATGTTCATCGACCTGAGCTCTGTGAACAAAACACTGAATATAAACAACTGATTCTGTGCTCCAAGAACGTGGACCTGAGAATCTATTATGCACTCAAAGATCATCGACCATAAAACTAGAATAAATAGAATTAGTCGAACTGAGAACCAGTCTGCGAGAAAATGTCGACCACAGAATAAATCCTACTGATGAATATCGTCGACCGGAGCTCTAAGTTCATCGAGCTGAGTTCGACAAACGTCGAACTAAGTTCTAGATAATCTGAAAATCTTTTATGTCGTGAATCTGAAGCTCTCATCAGGCAGGTCTATGAGGGTAGACACTAGAGGACTGGCCAAAGACCTAGAATTAAAAACAGTGACCCTAACTATACAATATGGGTCAACAAACCTAAGAAGTGAACTAGCACAAATCAAAATAGGGGTTCCAATAGGGGTTTATAGTGGTTCCCCAGATTATGGGTACGTCCACTTTCCCTCCCACATTTCTAACAGTGTGTTAGACAAGGTACTTCTCCAAAACTCGACTACAAAGAGCTCACAACACAGGTGCCTCTGGATCTCTCAGTCTCCTCCAAGACCTATAACTCAGGCACAAAGATCAACCTAAGAGCAAGCTTGCTCCTACAACTCAGTGATCAAAATATCTCTGACCTCAAACTTGAACCCAAGTCCTACAACACAAGGTATGGAGATTAGCCCTATAACTTAGACAGTAAAACTCTCCAACAACTCAGATATGTTAAGATCTTAGCTCAGGCCAAAGGCCCTACCTCAGGCATACAGGCCCTACACTCAGATACACATAAGGATCCTGCAAACTCAGGTTCAATAGCCCTACACTTAGATCCACACATGGATCTTACCTCACCCTTTATAATTCAAGCTTCCAACTCAGATCCAAAAGGATCCTACAGGAAAATTAGCTGTTTTATGTGGTTGTTTTGACACTAGAGATATTTCATTGTGCATGCCTCCTGAGCTGATTTAACCGCCCTAACTTTCTTCACAACAACAAAAAACATATCTTCAGTAAGAAGCTACATGTGCTGAAGAAACTCAGAAACTTGTTTTTAAACTCGTTGAAGAAGACTAAAGATTTGATAGTTCTTCTGTTCTTCAATTAGCTAACCTGGACCTGTAGAAACCTGAAAGCTCTACTCCTTATTCTTTATCAGACCCTTATCTGAACTTGCTGTAGCAAAAGAAATTAGCTATAAAAACTTGAAAGAACTTTTAGATCAGCTGATTTAACTTCAAGCTTAAAGACCGACGACAATGGAGAGGAATAAGAAGTTCATCTGCAACTTTTCAAAATGCGAAAACCCTAAAAGTTAAAGTTCCTTCAGTCCATCTTGTCCCCTTTATCTTCCGCTGATTAATGGCTCCAAGAAGAAGTGTGGACGACCTGTGGTTGTCAGCTGCAACTTGCTTTAATGGAAGAAGACGTACAGTAAAAGTCCGATGATATTTGCCGTGTTCTGTAGCTTTCCCACCACTAATTTGAACTTTGTTGACTTTTGTTTACTTTGGCCGACGTCAGCATTTGTGGTGAAAGTTATTTAACTTAAGGTTATCTAATCAACTAGAGGGGTGGGGAATAGGTGTTTGAAATTTATTAATTCTTTTTACTGATTTCATGTAAGGCGATCTAGAGTTATTCCTTAGCACCTGCAATATAAGAGAAAAGAAAACAACACAGCCATGCACACAGGTGTTTATAGTGGTTCCCCAATTGGGTACATCCACTTTCCCTCCCACCTATCCAACTATTTTGTTGGACTAGGAACAAACTCCAGCAGTTTGCTCCTCAGAGCTTACACCTCAGACCCACAGAATTACACTCAGGTTCTCTTCAGAACCCAAACTCAGAACTACAAAGGTTCCAACCTTAGAGCCCTGCAGAGCTCCTACAGCTCAGTGTTCCACTAACCACCGACCTCGGCCTTATCTCTAAGGCCTATAGCTCAGGATTTTCAGCCCTACAACTTCAGCACAAAGCCCTAATATTAGAGTACTGCAGCACTCCTACAACTCAGTACCCTTCCAGGTACCTACCTTAGTGCCCTTTCAGGCACCTATAGCTCAGCCTCCTCCAAGGCCTACAACTCAGTGACACACTTATCACCTACAGATCAATGACTCACAAGTCACCTACCTTAGCCTTATCTCTAAAGCCTACTACTCAGGCTGGGAGGACAGCACTATTCTCAAATGAATACTTGGATCCTACCTCAGTACCCCAACAGGGCACCTACCTCAGTGACTAATTAGTCACCTACAACTCAGGCCAAAAGGCCCTACATCTTAGATTCTGATAAACTTAATCCTACAGGAGTCTATACAAGATGAAGTAAATATAAAAAATACTGACTCAGCGATTAATCTCTGAGTCCACCTTACTGGACTGAGCAGTTATCAGTCCAGCCCTCTTGTTGTAGAAGGAATGAGTGTTCTTCTACAACTAGCTGCTTCTTTGCTGCACTGGTGAACAACAATCTGTTGTTGAAGGCCGATGGCCCTTCACACAGCTATCTCTTTGCTGATTTGAAGAATTAGCTGCCTTGTTCAGGAGAGAACAGTCTTAATGGACTGGAAAGAGCTTCAGCTAACTTTTCTTGCTTTCTTGCTAGCTCTGCTGGACTTTTCTTTCAAGCTTGTCGGAGAAGATGAAGTCCAGCCACCTTTAGTTTTGTATTTTCTTTTTGTGTTCTGTGTTTTTTCTCCGTAACCCTAATCCCATTTTCTTTCTTATTTTTATATGTGTTGATTTGAATCAATGACATAATTTGAGTGTGGGCCCATCCAAGGATGCTGAGTGCCACCTCCCTCAGAAAAGGACAAATATAGCTTTCGGCGCTACTGCTGATTTCCCGCAACGACTTTATGTATTTTGTCTTGGTTGACTTTTTTGTGACATCAGCAGTGGTCATCCTGTGCTACTGTAGCTTTCCTGCAACGGTTTGAAGTACTTTGACTTGTTGACTTTTTATGACGTCGGGAGCAGTCATCAGCTTCTGTACTTTGAAAAATTCCCGATCTTCAATATGTATTGAGTGATGTTAAGTCACTCAATTCTATCTTTCTTGGCTCTTCATTAGAAGCATTGAATGAATCTGCCTCTCTCAGCACCTGTGGACTTAGAGAAATTCTGCTTGCTTTATCTCTACAGTTCCTTCTCAACTGTCTCATCAGTTTCTTCTTCACAGCTGAGACTACCTCCTGTCTCAGCGGTTTCTTCTCTGCAGTCTCAGGGGTTTCTACTTCACACATGAGACTATCTTCTATCTCAGTAGTTTTTCCCTCAACTGTCTCAGCGGTTCCTTATTCATTTGAAGCATTGAGTGAACCTGCTTTACTCAATGCATCTGGACTTAGAGAAATCCAGTTTGCTTTGTCTCAGCGATTATGCTTAGACATTCTTCTCAGTTGTCTCAGTTGTCTCACCGCTTTTGCCTTAGTCAATTTTTCTGGCTTTAGTTCGACGAATGTTGAGTTGAGATCGACGATCTGTCGGCTGAGCTCGACGAATTCTGATTCCCAATTTCCGAAATTAGCTCAACGAATGGTGAGCTCAGCTCGATGAATGGTGAGCTGAGCTCTTTCAATTCTGAGTCCCACACTTCTGAATTTAGCTCGACAAATGGCAAGCTGAGCTCAACAAATTGTGAGCTGAGCTCAGTGAGATCTGACTCTTCCAGGATACTCTTTTTCTTCACTTGTCTCGACGAATGGCGAGCCGAGCTCGACGAATTGTGTGTTTTCCTGCATACTCTTTTTTCTTCACCTATCTAATCATGGACTATCTGCATGCATGAAATTAAGCACACATCAAATACATTTTGTGTGTATGTCATTGACCAGTTTGACTTCTTGCAAATCTGGGACATTGGGATCAATATACCCAACAATCTCCCCCTATTTGAAGGAATCAAAACTTTGCATGATCAATAATACAAGTCAATGGCATACACAACATATTGAACATAAAATTTAAAACTTGACTAAAATCATTAGAGTTTGGAAATGTTACCACATTTCTCCAGCTTATGGAGAATTACTTACTCCCCTGGCATGCTGCCAACCTTACTATTCCAGTGCTGAAGCAACTTAAGCACCACCAGGCTTTGAGCTTTCTGCAACTTGGCTTGGTTAGGTCTTGATCAAATCTATTCTTCTTTCCCCATGGCTACTCTCCCCCTTTTTTACTTCTACAATACAAAAAATTTTGTGGGTTTTTTCTCCCCCTATCTGTCTGGTGTTGATCTCCACATTTTGACTCAATCCATTGTAGATGTTGGGCTTGCTTCCCCTCAGTAGTTGCACACTAGCTTCATTATCTTGAGGAAGGACTTGTACTACCTGCAAAATAGACAGTGCAGTATATGGTAGAGGAGAGAATTGAAGCTATACAAGACTCAACATACCCAATTGAAATTTGAAGGTGTTGAACTTGGCTTCATCTAGTGGTTTGTAAAGATATCAGCCACTTGCTTGTCTATGGGGACATACTCAAGGCTGATGTCTTCCCTTTCCACATGTTCTCTAAGGAAATGATACCTAATTTCTATATGCTTAGTAATGCTATGGGAGACAGGATTCCTAGCTATTGAAATTGCACTAGTAGAATCATAAAAGAGTGGAGTTCAATTAACTGAATGTTGTAGTCCTGAAATTGATGCTGGATCCACAATAACTGAGCACAGCAGCTCCCAGTTGAAATATACTCTGACTCTGAATTTGAGATTGCTACACTAATTTGCTTCTTGCTGCTCTAAGAGACAAGCCTTCTACCTAGAAATTGAAAGGAGCCAGAAGTGCTCTTCCTATATCCCTTGCAGCGTGCAAAATCTATATTTGTATAGTTGATGCTGGTTAAAACTCCAAAAAATATTACGAGCTCGTGGCACCCCGGGCGGTTTTATTTAAGAAAAGCGGAATCGAGTTTTATTAGAAAAATGGGGCGTGCGGATTTATAATTTGGATATAAAACTGATGTGATCGAGTTTTGACGAAAGGAGGCAAGTGAATCTATCGTGTGTAGTACAGGATATTCGGGTGTGGAATATCGAGGTCGTATTGTTCTCAGGGTCGGGTTGATTATTTATACTCTTCCTGGGAGGGAAATATTATTTTACTGAAATTTAACTTGTCATGTTAATATTTATATATAAATAAAAAGGACAGAAAATGAAAGCATTAAAAGGGTGAGCCGATGAAAAGCTTAGCGCGATGGCATCGAATAAAATTTGAACTAAAATAAACTTTTAATAAAAAGAGATCCTAACTTTCAAATTAATTAAGTCGGAGACTTGGCCGTGGAGGTTCCACTGAAATGAGCTCACCTAGCTATAGGAATATCGCTCACCTGAACGCTAAGACTATTTGACCAAACATTAGTCCGACGAAGGATTCCTCTTAACGCCTGCATTACCCTAAGAACCTCGCTATTGGGTGGGGAACCCCATCCGGTAGAGTTTATGCGCCTCCTCTCTCGAAGGTTAGTGCGGAACTCCAAACACCAAAGGGCAATCCGTCCATACGCACGGCCTCTCGGCTAGCTAGTGTATGGACTACAGAATTAGAGCCCATACATCGATATGTGGTCCTACGCTTTGTAAACCCTGGGGAAACCTTAAGTAATTTTAATTAATTAGAAAAACAGGAACTTAAATTATCTAAAGCTATTTTATCTGTCCCAATGCTCTTCGATACTAAGGGCTAAGAGCGGCTAGCCACTCATCAGAATTGGGACGGCTTGCGTGAAAAAACAGTAAATGGAAAGCAGTAAAGAAAGCTGCAAACGAAAGCAGGAAAGAAAGTAGGAAAACAAAGCAGTAAAGTGCGAGTACTACTCAAATGAGTACGACTGAAATGATAGCTGTAAAAGACAAGTGCCAGCTCAAACGAGTGGGTGGGAAAAATAAAGCGAGTCCTACTCAAACGAGTAGGAGAAAATAAATGCACCCACGCACACACTCTACTGAATTGAAATACTCACACACACAGTCTACTTAAATAAAAATGCACAAACTCAACAGAAAAGTAAAACACACTCACTCGATAGAAAACAAAACGCACACACACTGTAGAAAGTAAAATGCACACAAACTACATGAAATAAAACACACTCACTAACACTACTTGAAGAAAAAACAAAACAATGTGCCATTTAACTCTTAACGAGTGGGCGAAAATAAATGCGCACACGCACACACTATACTTGAAGAAAAACAAAACAATGCACCATTTAACTCTTAACGAGTAGACGGAAATAAACGTGCACACGCACACACTCTAAATGAATTGAAAGAAAGCTATGAAAATGAACTCATACACGCACGCACACGAGCGAAAAAAATAAGAAAAACTAAGTTATCGGAAAATTAAAATAACTACATTTCTACCGCTAGAATGCGGTAGAAATGCATAAAAAGCAAAAATAAAAATTAACGGAGCAAAAGTTTTTGCAAATAAACGCAAAATGGAAGTGCTCGAAAAATTAAAACGTATACATTTCTACCGCTAGAATGCGGTAGAAATGCATAAAAAGAAGACGGAAAAATTAAAGGAGCAAAAGTTTAAAACAAAATCAAAGTGCACAAAAAATTAAAATGAATATATATTCATTCCTATAACTCCGTAAAAGTTGTTAAAAAGTGAAAATAAAGTGAAAATAACGAAACGTTTTAAATCCTAAACAAGAAAATCTAAGTTAGAGAAAATGAAAATCACTTTGAAAATCGTTTTTACGGTTTTATAGGAATGAAATAAAAGCTATAAAAACCTAATTCTAAACAAAACTAAGTAGAAAAAAAACGAAAACATAAAACTAAAAAGCTATACTCATACACGCACACACCCATAAAAAGAGCAAAAACAAAGGTTAAATCAAAGTAGAAAAAAGGTTGCTTAAGAGATTATATATAGATGAAGTCCATAACAACGTAAGGAGTAAAAATTGCTAATTTTATTAAGATGAAAAGTTCATTATAAAGCTAAAACAAACATAAAGGAGAGGGGGAGAAAATCTCCTTACAAAGCCATGGAATCATCTAGCAGCCACCTCCCTTAAGGAAAAATGTTTTAGGAAAAAAGAATAGGAATGCACACAGAAACTGCAAATTTATAGACAAAACTTCCATGGTATACGCCCTCAGTCAAGGGCGTGTACCATATACATGTCACTACTGTACATATGGCGGCGCACGGATTTGACGGCAACGTTGACTTTGGCTGAAAATGTGGCGGTCATGCCCCAGGTCATGGGCGTGACGCTGGGAGTGTCTTGGAGGTGGATTTGGACGCGGGTTGCGTCGAAAAGTCGCCAGCGCGGTCTTGTCGGCCAGGTGGAGGAGTACACGCCCGTGTGGCATCTTGACACCGGCGTGTCTGTTCAGGTCAACGATCTTTGAGCGTGATTTCGTCGAGCTGGAAGCCTTGATCATCGATCGGGAATGACACGGGTGTGTCGGATCATGGGACACGGGAGTGTCGGATCATGGGACACGAGCGTGTCCCGGTCGGGTCGACAAACGTCGAGCGTAAAATGTCGAGCTAGATTGACACAGGCCTTGGTCACGGCGGCATGTCGTGTGACGCGGGCGTGTAGCCGGGCGTGTTCATCAATTCTCTTCAAAACATTGTTGATTTCACTGGAATTTGAAGTGTCACGCCCATGTCATGGGTGTGAACCAATGTACACGGGCGTGTACTTGGTTTTTTTTGCAATTTTTCCTGAAATTTTTGGGAAACAAAAATAAGCTTAAGTTAGATAATATTTATAAAAAAAGCAATTTATTAAAGAAAAATAAGTAAAAGTGATAAAAATAAAGTAAAACGACTTATTTAATGTACATAAAAATACTTATATTTACAACTCATCAAATACCCCCATACTTAAGTTTTTGCTATTCCAGAGCAAAAGTTGGGGATGAACTTATAAGGAATTGAAGAAATCCTAAGTTTTGCTGCCGCTTGAATTAATTAAAAGAAAGATCAAAATAAACATCTGGGGTACTAGAGTAAAATCATAAATTATAAAAATGTTATAAATAGAGGAAGAGTTTTAAAAACACTTCTAGATAAAATAAAATAGAGAGCAAAAATTTATTTTTTTGGTAGTTTAACAAGGATAGATTGAAATTATATAAAAAACTTTAGCTTAAAAAAAAGTTAAAGGAAATAATGCAATTTAAAAATTATGCTCTCAAAAAATTTTAAATTAATTCTAGAATCATTGAAATAAGATAAGTGGTTTGGTGGGTTATGAAGAGGGCTTATATTTTGAGCTGAGGTAATTTTTTCTCGAACATCCATTTTTTTCTTTTTGGATTATTAGGAAAATGAAGTCTTATTTTCCTAATATGATTTCTCATTTTCAACTTCATAATAATAAAATTAACCCAATGTATATGTGTAGGAGTAATGAATTTTATCCTCTTACTTCGTAACATATAATCTTTTTAAATATTGTGTGCTATGTTTACGGAATGAAATCTTATTTCTATTGACATAAGATCTTTTAAGGGATAAAATAGGGGTAATCATGTCACATAAGAGATGAAAAAAATGGAGGTGGGTTTATATTTTTTCAAAGAAAACTAGATTTTAATAAAAAAGTTTTGAGAGCATCTTTTTAAAATGAATGTTCCTATATTTTTAATAGCAAAAGGTAAAAATAATTGAAATCCATGATTGTTATTTTCTACCATAAAAAACGAGCTTCTATTTATAAAAATTAGAAGAGGTGGTGAAAAACACGTTCTCTATTATAAGGAAAAGGCATAACATTTTTTTTAAAACTTAACCCCAGACAATTAAATCTATCAAGCTTTAATTAATAAACGAATAGTAAACAAAGAATAAGTAAAATTCGTATATAAATTAACTCGAACCTAGATTTTTTGGAAAGCAAAAAGGGTTAAGATATTGCATATTCGATTTTATTTGTTTCATAATAAAGGAGTTTTTTTTTTATTTTAGGGTTTTTATTTGTTTTTTTTGTGTTTTGATTATTGTCTTTTTTCAGATTTCTAGAGTTATTCTCTTTTTTTGGATTTTCGAATTTTTTTTGGTTTTTGTTAATTTTTTAAAGTTATTTACAAGAAAGAGGAAAAAGAAGTGTTATTTATGAAGAAGATAGGGGGAAAGAGAATGATTTTTACAAAGAAGAAGAAGGGGGGGAGAGAAAGATTATTTTTTTTTACAAAAAAATTACAAAGTAAAGTAAACAAAAAAATTTTTGTGATTTTTTTTGTTTTATGATTTTTTGAGTTCTTGTTTTCTAATATTTACTTTTTTGATTTTTTTTGTTTTATGAATTTTTTGTTATTTTTGTGTTTTATGAGATTTTTTGTATTTTTGATGATTCTTTTTATTATGGCAGAATATAAAAGTGCAGAAATAAAAATATAAGAAAACACCCTCGTACTTAAACACAACATTGTCCCTAATGTTGCAATCTAAGCATGCGGAACGATAATATACAAAATAAAATATGCACAAAAAGAAAAAGGGAGGGTAGAAGCTTCCCTAATTTGAGGTTGGGGAGGCCAATTTAGACCATGCATTGTTAATAAAAAGAGAAGAAAGATAAGAAAAAAATGAAAAATATAAACTCAGCCAAAAGATTGCGGGTGGTAGGGGGCAAGTGGGCGTGTGACTTGATTAAAAACTTGATGCTGGAAAAAACTTGATGCTGGTTAAAACTCCAAAAAAATTATTACGAGCGCGCGGCGCCACGTTCGGTTTTATTTAAGAAAAGCGGAATCGAGTTTTATTAGAAAAACGGGGCACGCAGATTTATTATTTGGATAAAAAACAGATGAGATCGAGTTTTAATGAAAGGAGGCAAGTGCACCTATCGTGTGTAGTACAGGATATTTCGGTGTGTAATATTGAGGTCGTATTGTTCTCAGGGTCATGTTAATTATTTTTACTCTTCCCTGGAGGGGACTATTATTTTACCGATATTTAACTTGTCGTGTTAATATTTATATATAAATAAAAAGGACTGAAAATGAAAGCATTAAAAGGGTGAGCCGATGAAAAGCTTAGCGCGATGGCATCGAATAAAATTTGAACTAAAATAAACTTTTAATAAAAAGAGATCCTAAATTTCAAATTAATTAAGGCGGAGACTTGGCCATGGAGGTTCCACTAAAATGAGCTCACCTAGCTATAGGAATATCGCTCACCTGAATGCTAAGACTATTTTACCGAACGTTAGTCCGATGAAGGATTCCTCTTAACGCTTGCATTACGCTAAGAACCCCGCTATTGGGAGGGGAACCCAATCAGGTAGAGTTTGCGCGGCTCCTCTCTCGAGGGTTAGTGCAGAACTCCAATTACCAAGGAGCGATCGGTCCATACGCACAGCCTCTCAGCTAGCTAGTGTATGGACTACGGAAATAGAGCACACACATTGATATGTGGTCCTATGCTTCGTAAACCCTAGGTAAACCTTAAGTAATTTTAATTAATTAGAAAAACATGACCTTTAATTATCTAAAGCTATTTTATCTATCCCAATTCTCTTCGATACTGAGGGCTAAGAGCGGTTAGCCACTCAACGGAATGGGGACGGCTTGCAGGAAAAAGCAGTAAATGGAAAGCAGTAAAGAAAGCTGCAAAGGAAAGCAGAAAATAAAGCAGGAAAACAAAGTAGTAAAGTGCGAGTCACACTCAAACGAGTAGAGCTGAAATGAAAGCAGTAAAAGACATGTCCCGGCTCAAACGAGTGGGCGGGAAAAATAAAGCAAGTAGTACTCAAACGAGAAGGAGAAAATAAATGCACCCACGTACGCACTCTACTAAATTGAAATACTCACACACACACTCTACTTGAAATAAAAACGCACGCACTCAATAGAAAAGTAAAACACACTCACTCGATAGAAAGAAAAACGCACACACACAGCAGCAAGTATAACGCAAACACACTCACTCACTCTACTTGAAGAAAAACAAAACAATGCGCCATTTAACTCTTAATGAGTAGGCGGAAATAAATGCGCACACACACACACTCTACTTGAATAAAAACAAAACAATGCGCCCTTTAACTCTTAATGAGTAGGTGGAAATAAATGCACACACGCACACACTCTACATGAATTGAAAGAAAGCTATGAAGATTAACTCATACACGCACGCACACGAGAGAAAAAAATAAGAAAAACCAAGTTACCGGAAAATTAAAATAACTACATTTCTACCGCTAGAATGCGGTAGAAATGCATAAAAAGTGAAAATAAAAATTAACGGAGCAAAAGTTTTTGCAAATAAACGCAAAATGGAAGTGCTCGAAAAATTAAAACGAATACATTTCTATCGCTAGAATGCAATAGAAATGCATAAAAAGAAGACGGAAAAAATTAAAGGAGCAAAAGTTTAAAACAAAATCAAAGTGCACAAAAAATTAAAAAGAATATGTATTCATTCCTATAACTCCATAAAAGTTGTTAAAATGTGAAAAAAAAGTGAAAATAATGAAAAGTTTGACATCATAAACAAGAAAATCTAAGTTAGAGAAAATGAAAATGACTTTGAAAATCATTTTTACGGTTTTATAGGAATGAAATAAAAGTTATAAAAACCTAAGTCTAAACAAAACTATGTAGAAAAAAAATAACGAAAACATAAAACAAAAAATCTATACTCATACACGCACACACACATAAAAAGAGTGAAAACAAAGGTTAAAACAAAGTAGAAAATAAGATTGCATATAGATGAAGTTCATAACAACGTCAGGAGGAAAACTGCTAATTTTATTAAAATGAAAAGTTCATTACAAAGCTAAAATAAACATAAAGGAGAGGGGGAGAAAATCTCCTTACAAAGCTATGGAATCATCTAGCAGCCAACTCCCTTAAGAAAAAATGGTTCAGGAAAAAATAACAGGAATACATACAGAAACTACCAATTTATAGACAAAATTTTCATGGTACAAGCCCTTGGTCACGGGCTGGTACCATGGGCATGTCACTACTGTACATATGGTGGCGCACGGATTTGACGGCAAAGTTGACTTCGTCTAAAAATGTGGCGGTCGCGCCCCAGGTCACGGGCGTGATGCTGGGCGTGTCGTGGAGGTGGATCTGGGGGAGGGTTGCGTCGAAAATTCGATGTTGCGTTCTTGTCGTCCTGGTGGAGGAGTATACGCCTGTGTGGCATCTTGACACCGGCGTGTCCGATCGGGTTGACGATCTTTGAGCGCGATTTCGTTGAGCTGGAAGCTTTGATCGTCGATCGGGAATGATACGGGCGTGTCGGATTATGGGATACGGGCGTGTCCCGGTCGGGTCGACGAACATCGAGCGCAAAACATCGAGCTGGATTGATACGGGCCTTGGTCATGGGGTCGTGTCGTGTGACACGGGCGTGTGGTCGGGCGTGTTCATCAATTCTTTTCAAAAAAAATGTTGATTTCACTGGAATTTGAAGTGTCACGCCCTAGTCACGGGCGTGACCCAAAGTACACGGGCGTGTACTTGGATTTATTTGCAATTTTTCCTGAAATTTTCGGGAAACAAAAATTAGCTTAAGTTAGAAAATATTTACAAAAAATAAGCAATTTATTAAAGAAAAATAAGTAAAAATGACAAAAATAAAGTAAAATGACTCATTTAATGTACATAAAAATACGTATATTTATAACTCATCAAATACTCCAATACTAAGCTTTTGTTATTCCAGAGCAAAAGTTGGAGATGAACTTATAAGGAATTAAAGAAATGCTATGTTTTGCTACCGCTTGAATTAATTAAAAGAAAGATCAAAATAAATATCTGGGGTAGTATAGTTAAATCATAAATTACGAAAAATGTTATAAATAGAGGAAGAGTTTCAAAAAGACTTTTAGATAAAATAAAATAGAGAGAAAAATTTATTTTTTGGTAGTTTAACAAGGATAGATTGAAATTATATAAAAACTTTATCTTAAAATAAGTTAAAGGAAATAATGCAATTTAAAAATTATGCTCTCAAAAAAATTTAAATTAATTCTAGAATCTTTGAAATAGGATAAGTGGTTTGGTGGGTTTTGAAGAGGGCTTAGATTTTGAGGTGAGGTAATTTTTTCTCGAACCACCATTTCTTTTTCTTTTTGAATTATTAGGAAAATGAAATCTTATTTTCCTAATATGGTTTTTCTTTTTCAACTTCATAATAATAAAATTAACCCAATGTATATGTGTAGGAGAAATGAATTTTATCCTCTTACACCATAACATATGATCTTTTTAAATATTGGGTACCTATGTTTACAGAATGGAATCTTATTCTCATTGACATAGAATCTTTTAAGTGATAAAATAGGGGTAATCATGTCAAGTAAGACATGAAAAAAATGGAGGTGGGTTTATATTTTTTTCAAAGAAAACTAGTTTTTAATAAAAATGTTTGGAGAGCAACCTTTTTAAAATGAACTTTTCTATGTTTCTAAAAACAAAACGTAGAAATAATTGAAATCCATGATTGTTATTTTCTACCATAAAAGATGAGCTTCTATTTATAAAAATTAGAAGTGGTGCTCAAAAACAGGTTCTCTATTATAAGTAAAAGACATAAAAAATTCTTTAAAACTTAACCCCAGACACTAAAATCTATCAAGCTTTAATTAATAAACGAATAGTAAACAAAGAATAAGTAAAATTCGCGTATAAAATAACTCGAAACTAGATTTTTGGAAAGCAAAAGGGGTTAAGATATGACATATTCGATTTTATTTGTTTCATAATAAAGGAATTTTTTATTTGATTTTACGGTTTTTTTTTGTGTTTTGATTATTTTCTTTTTTTGGATTTTCAAAATTTTTTTTTGAATTTTTTTAAGTTATTTACAAGAAAGAGGAAAGAAAGAAGTGTTATTTATGAAGAAGATAGGGAGGAAAGAGAAAGATTTTTATAAAGAAAAAGAAGGGGGGAAGAGAAAGAATATTTTTTTTACAAAAAAATTACAAAGTAAAGTAAACAAAAATTTTTTGTGATTTTTTTGTTTTTTGTTTTATGATTTTTTGAGTTTTTGTTTTCTAATAATTGTTTTTTTGAATATTTTTGTTTTATGAATTTTTGTGATTTTTGTGTTTTATGAGTTTTTTTTTGTATTTTTGATGATTTTATTTATTATGACAGAATATAAAAGTGCAGAAATGAAAATATAAGAAAACACCCTCATACTTAAACCCAACATTCTCCCCAATGTTGAAATCTAAGCATATGGAACGATAATATGCAAAATAAAATTTGCACAAAAAGAAAAAGGGAGGGTAGAAGCTTCCCTAAGACGAGGTTGGGGAGGCCCATTTAGACCCTGCATTATTAATAAAAAGTGCAGAAAGATAAAAGAAAAAAAATGAAAAATATAAACTCGGCCAAAAGATTGCGGGTGGTAGGGGGAAAGTGGGCGTGTGACTTGATTAAAAACTTGATGCTGGAAAAAACTTGATGCTGGTTAAAACTCCAAAAAATTATTACGACCTCGCGGCGCCCCGAGCAATTTTATTTAAGAAAAGCGGAATCGAGTTTTATTAGAAAAACGAGGCGCGCTGATTTATTATTTTTATATAAAACATATGAGATCGAGTTTTAACGAAAGGAGGCAAGTGCACTATCGTGTGTAGTACAGGATATTCCGGTGTGGAATATCGAGGTCGTATTGTTCTCGGGGTCGGGTTGATTATTTCTACTCTTCCCTGGAGCGGACTATTATTTTACTGATATTTAACTTGTCATGTTAATATTTATATATAAATAAAAAGGACAGAAAATGAAATCATTAAAAGGGTGAGCCGATAAAAAGCTTAGCGCGATGGCATCAAATAAAATTTGAACTAAAATAAACTTTTAATAAAAAGAGATTCTAAATTTCAAATTAATTAAGACGGAGATTTTGCCGAGGAGGTTCCACTAAAGTGAGCTCACCTAGCTATAGGAATTTCGCTCACCTGAACGCTAAGACTATTCAACCGAACGTTAGTCCGACGAAGGATTCCTCTCAACGCCCGCAATATGCTAAGAACCCCGTTATTCGGTGGGGAACCCAATCCGGTAGAGTTTGCGTGCCTCCTCTCTCGAGATTTAGTACAGAACTCCAATCACCAAGTGGCGATCAGTCCATACGCACGGCCTCTCGGCTAGCTAGTGTATGGACTACGAAAATAGAGCCCACACATCGATATGTGGTCCTACGTTTCATAAACCCTAAGCAAACCTTAAGTAATTTTAATTAATTAGAAAAACAGGACCTCTAATTATCCAATGCTATTTTATCTATTCCAATGTTTTTCGATACTGAGGGCTAAGAGTGGTTAGCCAGTCATCGGAATGGGGACGGCATGCGGGAAAAAGCAGTAAATGGAAAGCAGTAAAGAAAGCTGCAAAGGAAAGCATGAAAGAAAGTAGGAAAACAAAGCAGCAAAGTGCGAGTCCTACTCAAACGAGTAGGACTGAAATGAAAGCAGTACAAAACAAGTCCCAGCTCAAACGAGTGGGCGGGAAAATAAAGCGAGTCCTACTCAAATGAGTAGGAGAAAATAAATGCACCCACGCACATGCTCTACTGAACTGAAATACTCACACACACTCTACTTGAAATAAAAACGCACGCACTCAACAGAAAAGTAAAACACACTCACTCGACAAAAAGAAAAACGCACACACACTGCCTGAAATAAAACACACTCACTCACTCAACTTGAAGAAAAACAAAACAATGTGTCATTTAACTCTTAATGAGTAGGCGGAAATAAATGCGCACACGCACACACTATACTTGAAGAAAAACAAAACAATGAGTCATTTAACTCTTAACGAGTGGGCAAAAATAAATGCGCACATGCACACACTCTACATGAATTGAAAGAAATCTATGAAAATTAACTCATACACGCACGCACATGAGCGAAAAAAATAAGAAAAACTAAGTTACCGGAAAATTAAAATAACTACATTTCCACCACTAGAATGCGGTAGAAATGCATAAAAAGTGAAAATAAAAATTAACGGAGCAAAAGTTTTTGCAAATAAATGGAAAATGGAAGTGTTCGAAAAATTAAAACGAATACATTTCTACCGCTAGAATGCGGTAGAAATGTATAAAAAGAAGACAGAAAAATTAAAGGAGCAAAAATTTAAAACAAAATCAAAGTGCACAAAAAATTAAAATGAATATATATTCATTCCTATAACTCCGTAAAAGTTGTTAAAAAGTGAAAATAATGTGAAAATAATGAAAAGTTTTACATCCTAAACAAGAAAATCAAAGTTAGAGAAAATGAAAATCACTATGAAAATCATTTTTACGGTTTTATAGGAATGAAATAAAAGCTATAAAAACCCAAGTCTAAACAAAACTAAGTAGAAAAAAAATAACGAAAACATAAAACTAAAAAGCTATACTCATACACGCACATACCCATAAAAAGAGCGAAAACAAAGGTTAAAATAAAGTAGAAAATAAGATTGCTTAAGAGATTGCATATAGATGAAGTTCATAACAACGTAAGGAGGAAAAACTGCTATTTTTATTAAGATGAAAAGTTTATTATAAAGCTAAAATAAACATAAAGGGGGAGAAAATCTCCTTACGAAGCCATGAAATCATCTAGCAGCCAACTCCCTTAAGAAAAAATGGTTCAGGAAAAAAGAACAGGAATGCATACAGAAACTACCAATTTATAGACAAAATTTCCATGGTACATGCCCTCGGACACAGGCGTGTACCATGGGCGTGTCACTACTATACATATGGCGGCGCACGGATTTGACGGAAAAGTTGACTTCGGCTGAAAACGTGGCAGTCACGCCCCAGGTCACGGGTGTGATGCTGGGCGTGTCGTAGAGGTGGATCTGGGCGCGGGTTGCATCGAAAAGTCGTCGGCGCGGTCTTGTCGGTAGGTGGAGGATTACACACCCGTGTGGCATCTTGACACCGGCGTGTCCGATCGGGTCGACGATCTTTGAGCGCGATTTCGTCTAGTTAGAAGCCTTGATCGTCGATCGGGAATGACACGGGCGTGTCGGATCATGGGACACGGTCGTGTCCCGGTCGGGTTGACGAACGTCGAGTGAAAAACGTCAGCTGGATTGACACGGGCCTTGGTCACGGGGGCGTGTTGTGTTACACGGGCGTATGGTCGGGCATGTTTGAAAGAAATAGTACCTAATCACCTAGAGGGGGCTGAATAGGTGAACTTAATCTTTTTAAAATTACAGGCAGAAACACTGAATAATAAGACCTGTATTTGCAATTCTCTACAACAATTCAGCACAGATAATACAACAATCACAGAATTAGTCACACACAGAGTACACACAGATTTTTATAGTGGTTCCCCAAGGTCTGGGTACATCCACTTTCCCCCTTCGCCTATCTAGAAGTGTACTAGATTCGGCCTAACTTCTCCACTTCTTCTCAGATCCTCAGATCTTACACCTCAGAACCACAAACAGGTTCCTACAACTCAGAGTGACCGCACTCCTATAACTCAGGCACAAAGCCTTACCACTCAGTCTTCACCAAGACCTACACTCAGTCAAAACAGTCCTACCTCAGCCTTCAATCAAGGCCTACACTCAGAGAATATAATCTCCTACACTCAAGCACTAAAGCCCTACCTCAGCCTTTATAGTTTAGGCTTACAACTCAGATTTATATAAGATTCTGCAGAATATAAAGTTTTCAAAGTAAATAACCACAATTCAGAAAGAGAGAGATGAATTGACTGGCTTCTTGATGAGTTCTTGGAAGAACTAGACAGAGATCAACCACCCTTGGCTCTCTTCAAAGCTTCTTAAATTAGAACACATTAGGGTTGAATCTCCTGTGAGATGATCTTCAATCAACTGCTGTCTTATGAATCAGATCTCGATCTGAATCTTACTTATCAGCCTGGTTCAACAGCTGTTCTTCTTAGAAGGAGCTCTCTCTCTCCAACTTCTTAGATCTTCTCTTGAAGGTCTTCTTCTTGTTGTGTTATTTTTCACATCATTGATTACTTCCTTTCTGTTGAAGGAGAAAGGTCTTTAAATAAGCTTTCTCGATGGTGACCGGCTGATCCGGTTTCTAACAACTTTTTGACGACTCTGACAGTTGCAGTTGACAGGTTGAAATGGCAGCTATCAAGTCATCCAGTCACTTCTTGAAATCTCTATCACTGTCTGAAAGTGTCGAGACAGATAGTCTTTATGTGTCGACACAAATAGACTAAGTGTCGACACAAGTAGACTAAGTGTCGACACTAGCCTTGATGGTGTCCACACAACTCCTTGTGTTGTTGTAACAGCTTCTCGACATTGCTTCTTCAGAATGTGTCGATAGTGATCCTGTGTGTCGACACAAGCCTTTTGTTGAATGTGTCGACACTGATTGAGTGTGTCGACACAAGTACTTCTTCTTCAATACTTAGTTGATTTCTGCTGTATGTCGACACAACTTCTTTGTGTAGACACATCTTCTTGTGTTGAAACTTGCTAAGTGTCGACACATCTTCATTGTGTCGACACATCTTCTTGTGTTGAAACATTGCTTAGTGTCGACACATCTTCTTAGTGTCGACACATGTACTTGAACTTTGTTGAAGTTTGCTGAGTGTCGACACAGCCTCCTAGTGTCGACATATGTACTTGAACTTTGTTGAAGTTTGCTGAGTGTCGACACAGCCTCCTAGTGTCGACACTTTGGATGTCGACAAAGTTTCTCTGTGTGTCGACACTGCCTCTAAGTGTCAACACAGATTGTAACATCCCATGTTACTCTTGGACCCCTCAACTTAGATTGGGTTAGGCATGGGTGAGATTTAAGGAAGACCAACTATGTTTGGCCCTAGGTAGTGGGTGGTAGCCATGTGGGGCCCACTATAAGACCATAGTCAAACTAGGTCAAACTAGCCTAAGTGGAGACCCTAGCCACACCATGACCCCACCACATTGCCCTAACCCTAAAGACAATCTAAGTGGACCCTATGGTATGTCACTGGGTCAACATTTTTACCCCAATTGACCAAAGTCAACCTTGGGCTTAATTTGGTCAAACCCACACTCATAGGCCTAATTAACCTAAGTGGGGCACCCCCTTGACCCAAACCAAGTTGGGTTGTGCCACTAGACCCATTTCCACCAAGTGGGGCCAGTCCACCCACCATGGTTGACCAAGTCAACTCCCCAAGTCAACAAGTCAACAAATTGACCTAAAGGAGTGAAATGAAGACCAAGCCATTTTCCCTTAGACCAAGCCCACCAAAATTGGCCCATAGTCAGCCCAAGTGAACAAGACCAGTCCTACCCCTCTAAATCAGGAGAGAGAATACATGCAAGGGGGTAAAATTGGGATTTTTAGGAGAAGAGGAGAGAGAAAGGGAAATGAAGGAAATGGTGGCCACATGGCCACCCCATCAGTTGGTTTTGGCTGCCCAAAACCAGGTGGCCGACCTCCCCTCTTCATTTCCAGCAGAAAACTAGGGATGTGAGCCACTTGGCAGCTGGGTGAAGCCTCCAAAGCTCAAAACCGAGCTAACTTTGGAGTTAACTCCACATATAGCCCACCTCAGCCCAATTCACCCCCTCCATTAGCTTCAGTGAGCTCAGGCGAGTAGAAATCGACTACTGGATCGAAGGAAACGGTGCAGGAACCATGAATCCAAGAAATCTCGCCGGAGCAAGGTCGGGAATGGCCACCCGCCGTCAAACTCACCGCCGCGCCGCCACTCAGGTCCGTTTCACTTCACCTCTACCCGTACTAGAATCCTAGATCAACTAGGGTGAGATATCGGGCTCCATTGAGCCCGATGCCATGGGAGAAATGAGAGAATTTTCCAAGCTTTCTAAACCACTCGGGATCGCCATCGCCGCCGTCTTCCGCCGCCCCATCACCGGGAAACGATAGCCACCACCACCGTGAAGGTGATGACAACGTTGGCCGGGGGTGGCGCCGCCTCAGCTGGCCGGAAACAGCCAGCAAAGATGCTCCAGCCAGATTCAATCCCTGCCATTGGCTGGAGGTAGGAGATAAACGGATGTCGTTAAAATGCGCTTTAAGATTCGTGCGGCTGATATTTAAAAATCAAATTAATTGATATAGATTAATGAAATGAAATGAAAATCCTGTCACACTTTTATAGTCACCTTGCATGTTGATTTTAGGCCTTTTAGAGGCATTTTCAGAGCTTAGTCTCTTGATGAAAATTGTAGCCAAGGGTCTTATCGTTAATTTGCCACCATAAACATGTGGTTTGGTGTAGTGTGCTGTCCTGTAGAACATTTCTCCTAGGACTGGTCCTAGGGTAGGGCAGAAATTAAATTGGATGCCCAGGTCAAACCATTAGTCACCATGGCCCCAAATTTTGGGCACATGCATGATTAGGGCATACTTAGCTCCTGCCAAATTTTAGGAATTTGTAGAGAATATTTTCCTATAGTTTTTGCTAAAATATCAAAATAAAATAAATGAAATATGAGGAGTTCTACACCTCCCCATGGTCCCAAATTTTGGTGGTAGGTCAGTGGGGACATCCTTGGTGCATGATAAAATTTTCAGCACCTTGGGTTCACTGCATGTTGGAGAATCCACTTGCATGTGTTAGCTTATGTTATGCCTTGGTGTGCAATTAGTAAAAATGCAAATATGGTGTATTTAGCCCAATGGTGACATGAAAATGTCTTGGAATTATTTGCAGTGGTTCATTAGGGTAAACTTCATCCCTCAAATTAATTATGGAATTTTGGACTCAAAATTCCTTTTATTGGAATTTATTTTAAATATAGCTATTTTGGGAAATAAAATTGGAAAATAGGTTTTCCTCAAGTACAAATCCTAAACTTTTGCCAAGGCATAGATAATGTCACATTTGACTTAGAAAAAATATGTTTCCTCTGTTTTGAAGAACTTTTGGAGTAGATATCTTAAATTGCCCATTTTACCCTTATTTTATTAATTCTTGAAATAATGGATATATACCTCTGAAAAATATGGAATTTATTCTACTGCTATAAAATTGTATTATTAGTTTTGCATGAATTTCTCAGAATTAATGGATGCATTGTTGTTTGTTAAATTAATACAATGGCATTTTGGTAAATATGTTGTAATGGAATTTCATAGGCCATTTCACAATAAATGTTGATTATACTCTGCCAATAGTCATAAATTAGTGTCCTAAAAGTTCTGTAATTTTCCTGGAAGTTTTGAGTACATAATGCCTATACTTCATTTGGAAAATGGAATTTGTGTGGAATTGATATTAAATAGGAAATGGGAATAAATAATTTAAGGAAAATTATGAAACTCTGTAGGCAGCAATATTTTATCAATATACATCTCAGGAAAAATGTCCTAGGTCAGTGGAGTCTTAATCATACTACTTCATGTGTAAAATGACCTAGTGTTTAAATTAAAAGATTTAATTAAAGGACTAATTGACCGAGAAAAATTATGAGAATTTATAGAGTAGTTCCCCTAGTCTATTCCACCCTAGGATAAATATTTAGAGGAAAGATTCCTTAAGGATTGGAAGATCACATTTTTAGGGTAACCATAGGACATGGTCTGCATATAACACAAATAGGTCTTGCCTTAGGGGTTACCAGAGGATTGATTATCGGCAGAAGTAAGAGAGTTCAACATGAGTAACCCTGGTGGGTAGAGTTGTCTTAGTGAGGGATCAAAAGTGCAAGTCTTAGTTAGCAACTGGAGTGGGGGTCGGCGGAAGACCGTCGGCTTCCCGGTAACACCTTAAGTCACTAGGGTTGTACTAGAGCAATAAGGAGAGCTGGTGAGATACATGGG
This sequence comes from Platanthera guangdongensis, assembly GCA_039583875.1. NCBI lineage: Eukaryota > Viridiplantae > Streptophyta > Magnoliopsida > Asparagales > Orchidaceae > Platanthera > Platanthera guangdongensis. The sequence continues at coordinate 53,747,063 of CM077149.1, forward strand.
TAGCCATCAACTAAAATAAATATCCTTGCGAAAGGGAATGCTGGGCGTAATCCCAACACAGTTCCTAGTGCCCCTTGAGAGCCCTTCACAGGGAATACCGGGGGCAGTCCTGGGATTAACCTTAAATCTCTAAGTATAATAAACCGTAGACAAGAGTAGTTTAATAGGTTAGGACATTGTTGTACCTTCTCGCCCGTGTGGGGGTTGGAGAGATTCATGATATATGCTCACCCGTCTAGGGTTTGAGGGATTTGGCATAAAGGCAATAATGTGCGTTCTCACCCGGGTTTGGGTTTGAGGGATTCAGGACGGGTTTTGGTCCTGCGAGCGGGAGGCTCGGTATGAATTACTTGCATGTGCATAAATATCGTGGCGGGGCGTGCGGTACTGGCCGTTCGTCACACCGATGGCAGTACGGAGCACCAGGCGGTTGTGAGAGTTAGAGGGGCCAGTGGGTTGTTTTACACTGCGGTCTGGAGGACGATCCCCGATAACGCACATCCGACCGAACAAGACTGACGGGTTTGTCAGCAAAGTACGTACGCGAGACTCTAGAGTGCACCTTGGACGTGTACAGAGGCGTATGAGAGGGTTCTAAGGCTTGGTAGTGTGCATACCGGTCTAGAAGCGGAGACGCCCGCTCCGCTGCTGCCGTAGCCACAGCGGTGGTACCCGAGAGTGATGCTAGCTCTCAAAAAGTGGGAACTAAAGGTCTGTGATCACAGAGTCGTTGTGTGTGAGTTGCACTTGCCTGCGCATAAAATTGCATCATATCACTCATTCATATTAGGTCATACGCTTCATAGATCCTTATCATATAAATTAGTATGGGCTCTTTTATATGATAAGTTAAATTTCCTGGAAATCCTAACTTATATATTTGTATGGGCATTTATATAAGTTAGGGTACGTTTGTGATGATAGCATAGTGGTAGCTTAGTTTATTTACTTGTTCATATTACTGTTTCTTTAATGTCCTTTACTGCACCGCTCTTACTTATTACTTGTACCGTACTTAGAACGGCTAGAGTAGAATTACATTACTTATTACAACTCTAGTTAGATATTGTCACCTACTTCCACTTTACTACCCCTTGTTGTCCTCCGCTTCGTCCTCCCGCTCGGTGCCTAGGAGCTGCAGGGCGAGGTACGGAGGAAACGACTTAGTCTTTTTGACTAATGGTCGGTGACCAACTATTTTTAGGACCCCGTGGAGATGGAGCACCAGCACGTCGAGGAGGCAGGACATGAGGAGCAGATACCGCTTCAGCAGGCTACTACCACTACTGTGCGTCCTCAGGTGGGATGAGATCTGATGTTCTAGCATAGCTTCCACACTTATGATTTTGTGAGAGAGAGATTTGATGTACTGGGCATAAGCCCTTTTTACTCTTTCATTTGTACTTTATTGTGGACTATTGTGATGTACTATTCATTTCTTTTACATGATTGTACTATGGGACTTGTGGACTGATAGTTTTTCATATACAGTTTACTTCTTTCTTCTCATATTGGGCTACAGGTTAATGATCGTACTAGCCGGCAGAATCGGCGTATTGCGGTGTCGACTAACCCGTGAGTTAGTGCACCGTAAGATGGCGGTTCTAGGCATAAGATCCGGTAGCCCTCCTTGGTAAGGGGGAGGGGGGTCTTACAAACTGGTATCACTTGAACAACGATCATATGAGAAAGAAGTCCACAACATGGGACCACCCCCGCCCGAGCATTAGTTTGCGGACAAACTATGCAGCGGAAGCAGTGGTGTGCCCATGTAGAAAAGTCACATGAATGGTCCACAAAGTACAATGAGTTAGGCCAGTTTTGTTTTAACCTTACCTTTATCCAACCTCCACAGGTCGCCGCGCCGCAAAATGCGGCTCCTCCCCCTCCAGCTGCCACTCCATTCCTACATACGGAGATGGGGCAGACCTTGACGGCGATTTTGGATGCCTTTAGAGCCCAGCAAGTCCCGGCTCCACAGCCAAATCTGGGGTCGAGCTGGCTGAGTGCATTCAAGAGCCTGTCCCCACCGACGTACCGTGGGATAGAGGATGCGGTGAAGATGGAAGAATGGCTGGAGGCCATACATGAGATCTTTGCAGGCATCAGCTGCCCAGTTGGAGAGGCAGTACCTCTAGCCACCTCTGTGCTGGAGGCTCATACAAAGAGATGGTGGAAATCAGTCCGGGAGTCTACTTATGCGGACTTTGAGCTGTCAGAGATATCTTGGGAGGAGTTCGGCGATGTGTTTCTGGAGCACTTCGTCTCTGCTACGGACAGAGATGCTTTGGAGGAGAGGTTTTTGAACCTCAAGCAGGGGACTAGATCAATGATAGAGTACCCGAGAGAGTTCTCCCACTTGGCCAGGTTCACAGGGATTCAGGACACCGACGATAGGAGGTATGCGAAGAGGTTCTACCGGGGCCTCAGTGACGATTTGAGGCAGGCCTTGCTATTCATTTCTCATGGCACATCTAGGCAGATCATCGAGATGGCGAAGAAGCTGGAGGCTGACCAGCTGATGGTGCGAGCCGGAGGGAAGAGACCATTTGATGGGTCGACATCAGGTGAGAGCAGTAGGGGCTCTCAGAGAGGAAGGACCATCGGATACAGGAAGGGTAGGGGACGTCGTCGTCCCAACTTCAGGCAGGAGCAGGGGCCTCCTCCAGCATTGGCTCCCCCACCTCTACAGATGCATGATCCGAGGAGACAGGATGACCGAGGCCACCGACAAGTGGTTTGTTACGGATGCCGCCAGCCCGGGCACATCAGGTTGGAGTGCCCGCACCGATTCCATCCCCCTCCTCCTCCTCCACCTCCAGTGGCCCCAGTACAGCAGGGCCGAGGACGAGGCCGAGGACGAGGCCGAGGACGAGGCCGAGGTCGGGGATATCACGGCAGGAGATGCGAGCAGGAGCAGATATCCGCCTTGGACCTCACAGAGCTGAGGAACCCCGAGGAGGTTATCACAGGTACTTAAAATTAATTATGGATTTCCTTGGATTTTCAATTATATATATAGTACCTGGAACTATAGGATAACAATTAACTTTCATAAAAACAAACCTCAGGCATAGTTATGATCAGCGGCAAGCCCGCTCATACTCTCTTCGACACGGGTGCTTCACACTCGTTCGTATCAGAGACCTTCATCGACGGACTCGAAGGCGTGGAGAGGTTTCTTGGGCTAGAGATGAGGGTGCGTCTACCCGATGGGTCGGAGCTGCGGACCACTGCACATTTTGATATGGAGGCCGAGATTGGCGGCAAGGCATTTGAGGCGCCGGCAACTATTCTGAAGCTGCAGGATTTTGACTTGATCTTGGGCATGGCCTGGTTGCATCGGATCCATGCCCAGATAGATTGCCCGTCCAGGAGGATCACGCTAAGACATGGCGACTCTCATGTTATTGTTGAAGGTATCCAGCCTATTTGCCACCTACTGTTATCTTCTGTACAGGCTGTGAAGGCCCATGAGCAGGGTGAAGAAGTTTATCTTGTCTGCTTCGAGATAGTGGGAACAGGAGCGACTATCTCAGATATCCCGGTGATCCGGGATTTCTCCGACGTATTCACGGAGAAATTGCCCGGGCTACCATCTGCTAGAGACTTGGATTTCAGGATTCAGCTAGTACCGGGAGCGAAGCCCGTGTCCCGGGCACCCTACAGGATGGCTCCCAGGGAGTTAGCAGAGTTCAGGACTCAACTGCAGGAGCTAGTTGAGTCAGGATTTGTGCGGCCCAGTTCATCGCCATGGGGAGCGCCAGTTCTCTTTGTGAAGAAGAAGGACGGATCACTGCGATTATGTATAGATTACCGGGAGCTGAACCGATTGACGGTCTACAACACCTATCCTCTGCCTCGGATAGATGAGTTATTTGACCAGCTACAGGGAGCCTTCTGGTTCTCCAAGTTAGATTTGCGATCCGGCTACTATCAGCTCCGTATCAGGGAAGAGGACATACTGAAGACGGCATTCAGTTCGCGCTATGGATTATACGAATTCACGGTGATGCCTTTTGGGCTCACGAATGCTCCTGCTGCATTCATGAGTCTAATGAACCGTGTTTTCGAGCCTTTATTAGACAGCTTCGTGATTGTATTCATCGACGACATCCTTATATATTCTCGGACTCAGGAGGAGCATACAGAGCACTTGGCACAGGTCTTGCAGAGGCTGAGGGAGACCCAGATGTACACAAAATTTTCAAAGTGCCAGTTCTGGTTGCAGGAGGTGGCATTCCTGGGGCACACGATCAGTGGGGCTGGGTTAGCAGTGGACCCGGCCAAGATAGAGACAATGAGGGATTGGCCACGGCCGAAGACCGCATCTGACATCCGCAGTTTCTTGGGACTAGCAGGGTATTACCGCAAGTTCGTGGAGGGGTTCTCGAGGATAGCACTCCCCCTCACATCCTTGACGAAGAAGGACGCAGATTTTGTTTGGTCAGAGCGGTGTGAGACGGCTTTTCAGGAGCTGAAGGACCGACTCATCTCATCCCCCATTCTTGCGCTTCCATCCGGGAGCGAAGGATTCCAGATCTACACGGACCATGGAGGACCTGCTCTGACTATGCGTATTGGATACGGGGAAGCCTTGGGAGAGGCTGCTGCCATTGATCGAGTTCTCGTATAATAACAGCCACCAGGCTAGCATCAGGATGGCTCCATACGAGGCACTTTATGGGAGGAGATGTCGGACACCGCTATCATGGGTTCAGGATGTGGATACCAGGGCTCTGGGATCTGATTATATAGTGGATACTGAGGCTCAAATTCGATTGATCAGGGATCGGCTAATGGAGGCCCGGAGCAGGCAGGCAAAGTATTATGATGCTCGGCACCAGAAGGTGGAGTTCCAAGTTGGAGACAGGGTATTCTTGAAGATACGTCCAGTACACGGTGTTTCTCGGGTGCGGAGGCACAAGAAGCTCAGTCCAAGTTACATGGGGCCCTACCTGATCCTGGAGTGGATCGGCCCCTTAGCTTACCGACTGCAGCTGCCACCGGGGTTGGGGTGCATGGCCTGCAGGCTTGAATGTGATAGGCTGACTACCAGCAGTGGGCCCGAGTCTTTTGTAACGGTCCAGGCCCATCCCATGGGAACCCGCTGGACCGCCGGCCTACCAGAGTCCAGACTCGGGCCCACTGCTGGTAGTCAGCCTATCACATTCAAGCCTGCAGGCCATGCACCCCAACCCCTCTCAGGACTGTTTATCAGCGCGGTAGGTTGTTGCCACTGGGTCTCGAACCCAGGACCTTGATAAGAAAGCTTTCCACCACTCCCTCATCACCAACTGAGATGCAGCTCAGTTGGTGATGAGGGAGTGGTGGAAAGCTTTCTTATCAAGGTCCTGGGTTCGAGACCCAGTGGCAACAACCTAACGCGCTGATAAATAGGCCGGAGAGGGGTTGGGGTGCATGGCCTGCAGGCTTGAATGTGATACGCTGACTACCAGCAGTGGGCCCGAGTCTGGACTCTGGTAGGCCGGCGGTCCAGTGGGTTCCCATGGGATGGGCCTGGACTGTTACACAGATAATGGTGACAATTCTTCACTGTGTGTCGACACTGCCTCTATGTGTCGACACTTTTCTTCTGGTGTCGACTCTGCCTTCCTGGTGTCGACACAATTACTCCAAGTGTTGACACAGCTTCTCTAGGTGTCGACACAAGCATTCTTAAGTGTCGACACGTTTCTTCTAGGTGTCGACATATGGACTTAGAAACTTTTATGCTTTCCCTGAAATTACTTAACCTGCACACATAAACTCAAAACACATCAAATACATCTTGATGTATATCATTGAGTAGGGTGAGGCTTCTTCAAATCAAGTACATATATTCCAATGTACCCAACAATCTCCCCCTATTTGGAGAAGTCATAACCCTTAGTCAATGATATACACCATACATAACAAATACTCAATATGATGTATAATAATATGAAATGACAGGGTAAGAACTAAACATGTATAAACAGAACATGTACAAGCAATTATGTCAGAACAATAGTGTAATAGATTGAATATATAACATTGTTCTTACAACTTCAAACATTTTCATTAATCAAAAGTTTACATAGAGTTAAATGCAAATGATTACAAATTGTAAACTTAAGAAAATTTCTATCATATGCTGCTCAGGTTCCTTGATAACAATGCCCTTTCTAGATTGAATCTTTGCTTGAACATGAGCTTCATTATCATCAGCAGGCTTCTTCCCTTTAAGATCTTTCTTTTTCTATTCTTCAGCCCTTATCTTCTATCTTTCAAAATAATGATAAGTCTTAGGGAAATACTTGCTAGGATCCTGTGCATTAGGAGGTAACTTCCCTAATTTAGCCTTCCTTCTGTATTGTACTATTGCCTCTTGCCTAGCCTCATGTTTCTTCCATTCCTGGTCAGAATACCATTTGCCTCTCTCTATGAAATTATCCTTAGCAGCCTTCCAGGCAGTCAGAATAATATTTCTAGAAGTTGGGCTCCATTGCTCAAAATCTGGCCTTAATTCAGCTTGCTCTCTGAACCTTTTCTTAGATAATTGGGCCTCTTATTCTTTTAGAACTGCCTCTGGCACAGGCTGTACAACGTTTTCAAGAATAACATTCTGATTACCCTCATGAGGACTATACATAGACTGTACCTCCTGATGTATCATGTCAAAATCAGCAGGAGGGTATATCACTTGAGCCACTTCAGCTTGCTCTCCTCCAAAGTATGCAGGATTGATGCAAGACTCTGCCACATTATCATCATCACATAAAGGTGGATATCCAAGGGTAGCTCCGATGGAGTTGGAAATCCATTTTGCATGATCAGAGTCTGTCTTGACTAAAACCCTCTCCCCCTTTATGACTTCTCTCTCTATGTGATCCCTAAGATCATCCTTTTGGAATCGTATCTGAGCATTCAGATAGTTAACTCCATCCTTATAAAAAGGTTTCAACCTTTGGAGCTGTTCAGTGATAGCCTTTTGAGATTCTTCAATGGTAGTTTTAACAGCAGTGAGGCTCTCTTGTAGTTGCTTATCAAAGTCAGCCTTGGCAGCAGTCCTTGCTGTAGTTTGAGCAGCAGCTAGATTCTGTATTTCAGTGACTATCACATTGTGTGATTCAGTTAAATTGTCATTCATTCTTATCTGGTTTTCCAGGACATAGCCTTGTTTGACTGCCAGATCATCAATCTATTTCTTGAGATTCTCTTGATGTGTAGCCAGATAGACCACTACATTTCCTCCTTTATGGAAACAATCAGTCATTTCCTTCTTGTGTTGATTCACTTCAAATCTGATAGATTTGATGTCTTGTGCCAGATCAAATTGCAGGGATTTATGCCCTTCATCCATATACTTTTCTAAAGCTTTTCTTTGCTCATCCATCTTGATTTGAAATGCCACCATCAGAGAACTATAATCAGTAGTTGGGGTAGGCTATGGAGCAATTATCTGGAGTGCTTTCTTGTAATTCTGGCTTCTTCTCTTGAAGACCTGAAACTTCCTCTTCTTGGCTCTAGTAGCCTCTACATCTTCTGAAGCAGAAGTACTAGCAATATCTACCCTATCCTTTGGACTAGGAGGTAAATCCTTCTAAGTCCTTGATAGCTCCTCAACAATTCTTTGCTCCTCAGGCTCTATTATTGTTGTCTCCTCTTGAGACCTAACCTGCTCCCCCTGAAGATCTACCTACTCCCCCTCAACAGCAGCTTTCTCTCCCTCAATGTCAGTTTGTAATAAGTCAGGGAATAGCTCTTCTAGTGTAAACTCATGTTGACGTTGTTCAGAAGAATCTCTAATCTCAGGAGCATCTGTTTCCATTTTATCAGCAACAGATGTATCCTCTATGACAACATCTTGTGGTAGAGGTTGTATCTGTGTTTGCTGATCAACATCAAGTAATGGTTCAAACAAAACTTCATCCTCAATAGGGAAATTGAACTGATTAACCTCAGTAATTACCTCTAGAATGGTTTGGGTAGCCCTTTCACTCTCTAATGGAGTTGGCTCATCCACAAGTAGAGGCTCCCCCCTGGAGTGGATCCAGGTTAATTTGGCTAGCTGAGGGTAGCTCTCCCTGCCTTTGTGCATCTTCTTATCTTATTGGTGACTTTTCAACATTACCATCCTCTCCATCATCTGAACTGAACATCACTTGCTCCTTTGAGCTACTTGAGGATTCTTGTGCCACAATGGCTGTCTTCTTCTTCTTCTTCTGAGGTTTGTCCTTTTCTGGAGTTGGTAGTTCCTTTGTCAATACTCTATCCCACCTGGAGAAAATTCTTATATCCATTCTACTCATATGGTTTATCTTTGAACCTGCAGCTTGGTTCATCACTTCAGGGATACTGCCTGATAAGTATAAACTTAGAATTCTACCCAGATTGGGTTTCTTCAGGCTCTCTTTTATCTTATCAAGCATGACCGCTCACCAATCAGTATTAAGTTTGAAGATTATCCTTGTCATCAAACTGAACATGTGAGCTAAAATTCTATCATGCCCACCAGGTTTGCTCAGTATTATCTTGCCAACTATCTCAGATAAAAACTTGCCCTGCATGTTCATCCCTTTCCTGTTGAAAACTGATCTTATTTTCAGGCTTGAATCAAGTCCACACCATGCTAGTGCCTCCCATGTCTTTGAAGCAGAAACATCTTCCTCTTCTGCAGTTCTTGGGAGATGTAGAATCTTCCTGAGAGTCTTATGAGTGACCTTCAACTTTGCTCCATGAAATTTGGACTTAATCTTGAGTCCAGATTGATCAAGAGTTGCTGCACTCAAGAATTCGAGGACTTCCTTCTTCCAGATCTTGATAGGTTCTGAAACAAGATACTCTATGCCTGTCTATGCAATTAGGGTTACCACACCTTGGATTTTGGGTTCCGTGTCATTAAAGGCGTGTCGCACGAGCTCATATCCTTCATTAATGTTCTCTTCTAGCTTGGGCGCCATTAGGGTTTGAAGAAATTTTGAATTTAGAGAAGAGAGATGTCGACACATAAGTTTGGTCTCAAAACTAAGGTGAGCGTATCGACAATCAATGGGGGAAAACCTATTTATACCTTTCTAGAATTGAAGGTGAAAAGGAGCGTTAAAATACTTGAATTGTGTCAACACTGAGGAAAAGTGTCGACACTTACTGCTAATGTCTCGACAACTATGTGTCGACACAAATATAGTCGACAGAATATATGTGTTGACACTTATATATTTCAGCTCGACGCTTAGTCGAGACTCTACTAGACTAATTCTGTGTATATCCTAAGTGTCGACACAACCTTGGATGTGTCGACACCTACACTGCATGTGTCGACACTAATTCTCTGAAGTGTCGACACAGACTTCCTAGATGTGTCGACACCATTTTTCTAAAATGTCGACACCACTTCTATGTGTCGACACAGACAACTCTGTGTGTCGACACTATTTTACTTAGCCAATTTTGTAAACTATTATAAGTTTATCATACCTAATTCAATTTTAAATTTATTGAATTTGGTTTCATCTAAGGGCTTAGTAAACATATCAGCTAACTGATTATCTGTCTTAACATACTCTATAGAAATGTCTTCTTTTTCCACATGTTCTCTTAGAAAATGGTATTTAATTTCTATGTGCTTAGTCTTACTATGGGAGACAAGATTATTTGCAATAGAAATGACACTAGTAGAATCACAAAATAAAGGTGTCCTACTTACTTGAATACCATAATCTTCTAGCTGATGTTGAATCCATAGAAGTTGAGCAAAACAACTTCCTACAGCAACATACTCTGATTCTGTTGTGGAGATAGCCACACTGGTTTGCTTCTTGCTACTCCATGACACCAGCCTTCCACCTAGAAATTGACAGGTTCCTGTGGTACTTTTCCTATCTTCCTTGCAGCCTGCAAAATCTGCATCTGAATAACCTGTCAGTTCAAAATCTCCATTCCTATGGTACCAAAGGCCTAGATAAGGAGTGCCCTTAAGATATCTCAAAATTCTTTTGACTGCTGTCAAATGAGATTCTTTAGGGCAAGCTTGGTACCTAGCACAGACACACGTAGCATACATGATATCTGTTCTACTAGCAGTCAAATATAGTAGTGAGCCAACTATCCCTCTATACAAAGTTTCATCTACAGGTTTCCCTGCATCATCTTTTCTTAGAGACATGCTTGACCCCATATGAGTTTTTATAGTAGTGGCTGATTCCATACCATACTTCCTTATCAATTCTAGGGTGAACTTAGACTGGTATATGGATAATCCATCTTCAGTCTGTCTAACTTGGAGACCCAAGAAGAACTTAGGTTCCCCAATACTGCTCATTTCAAACTGTCCTTGCATGAGTTTTGCAAACTTTCTGCAAAGACTACTTTCTGAAGACCCAAATATTATGTCATCTACATATATTTAGACTAAGATAATCTTGCCTCTGGATTCCCTAAGGAATAGTGTCTTATCTATTTTCCCCCATGAGAATTTGTTCTCAATGAGGAAACTAGACAGGGTTTCATACCAAGCCCTAGGGGCTTATTTTAACCCATACAAAGCCTTCCGAAGTCTATATACATAATCAGGTTTAAGAGAGTCAACAAAACCTGATGGCTGCTCAACATAGACTTCTTCCTTCTGATTTCCATTCAGAAAAGCTGACTTAACATCCATTTGATATACCTTAAATCCTTGAAATGTTGTATATGCAAGGAACATCCTTATTGCTTCCAGTCTTGCTACTGGAGCAAAGGTTTGATCAAAATCAATACCTTCTTCTTGCCTATATCCCTTTGCAACAAGTCTAGCTTAATTCTTTATGATTATTCCATTTTCATCCAACTTGTTCCTAAAGATCCACTTAGTTCCAATAATGTTGTGGTCCTTGGGTTTAGGAACTGGCTCCCAGACCTTGCAAATTTTGAATTGATTCAGCTCCTCTTGCATGGCCTCAATCCAACGAGGGTCTAGGATTGCTTCTTTAAACTTCTTTGGCTCAACTTGGGATAGGAAACTTGAGTAAAGAACTGTACTTAGATTTATGCTCCTTGTTTGCACTCCATGTCTGGGATCTCCAATTATCTGATTGGCTGCATGATCCCTTAAGTGCCTATTTGCTGGAGGCAGCCTGTCTTCTGGTTGTACACCTTCAACTTCTTCATTCAACTGCACCTCTAGGTCTTCTTCAGCATCAGGAGTATCTTGTACTCCCCCTGGACAACAGCCACCATCTTCCACTTGCTGACTTGCAGAAGAACCTTCTGTTAAGGTAAGCTTGTCCATCTTCTCAGTTACACCTGTAGAGCTGCAAACACTTCTTGGCAATTCATTGTTAATGAGCCTTGCTTCATCAAAAACTACATGTACTGACTCTTCTACAACTTGAGTAATCAAGTTGTAGACCCTATAAGCCTTACTGTTGTTGTTGTACCCAACAAAGATTCCCTCTTGGGATTTGGCAGCAAACTTGGTTAGATAAGACTTACCATTGTTAATGATATAACACTTGCAACCAAAGATCCTGAAATAGGATAGATTTGGTTTTCTGCCCTTCACAATCTCATATGGGGTCTTCTTGTGGCTTTTGGTGATAGTAGCCCTATTGATTACATGACATGCAGTATTAACTGCCTCAGCCCAGAAATATTCTGGGAGAGAAGTGTCACTCAATAGGGTTCTACCAGCCTCTATCAAGGTTCTATTTTTCCTTTCAGCAATACCATTTTGCTGAGGTGTTCTTGGTGAGAAAAATTCCTGAAAAATTCCAAACTCTTCACACAGTTTTGTCATACTTTCAGACTGAAATTCAGTACCATGGTCACTTCTGATTTTGACCACTGTACTGTTCAATTCATTCTGAATTTGTTTAACAAAACTATACAAGATACTTGGAGTTTCTGATTTTTGCCTTAGGAAGAACACCCAGGAATACCTTGAGTAGTCATCAACTACCACAAATGTGTAGACCTTCCTACCTAGGCTGTGAACTTGCATAGGACCAAAAAGATCCATATGCAAGAGGTATAGACACCTCACAACATCTTTGTTCTCAAGGTTATGAAAGGTGGATTTGGTCTGCTTGCCTTTTTGACAAGCTGAGCATATCCCATCCTTTATACACTTAACCTGAGGACCATTCCTCACTAACTCTTTGCTAAAGAGTTGACCAATTGTCTTGTAGTTAAGATTAGACAGCCTCTTGTGCCATTTAACACAATGTGAGACTTTCTCATCAGCTACAAGACAAATAGGAGAAACAATGTTCTCACACATAATGTCTAGACAATAGACATTTCTCTTCCTATATCCTGTCAGAATGATCTTTTGATCACTTGACCTTCTGATATGACAACCATCCTTGACAAATGAGATGTCATATCTTAAATCACTCAGCTGAGTTATGCTAATGAGGTTATATTTCAAACCCTTTACATAAGCCACTTGAGTAATTGTAATCAGGTTACTAGAAATATTACCATAGCCTTTGATGATCCCTTTTTCTGAACCACCAAAGGTAACTTTAGGCCCATCTTTGATAGATGTATAATCCTTCAGCAATCCCCTAGTTCCAGTCATGTGCCTGGAACATCCACTGTCCAAGTACCATATAGGGGAATGGCCACTTGGACTCACATGCAAAACAGATTACTTAACCTTAGAACCCAAATAATTCTTGGGTCCTTGGTGCAGGTTAGTTTGACTTTTAACAAAACTACCTGTAGCTCTTCTAGCAGGTAGTTTGCTACTCTCCTTGACACTTGAATTGTGCCAACAGTCTATGGCAAAGTGGCCTATCTTGCCACAACACCAGCACTCAAATCTGTTGTACCTTTATTTTGGTACAACCTTGGCTGAAGTATCTATAGCAGGCTTTTTGTTTAGTGCTGGGGCTTTGCCCTTAGACTTGGACCTAGCATCCAGGTAGGTTTTGTAAATCCTAATCCAGCCTTACCCATATGAGGTACAAACTCATCTATCAAGTGTAAAATAGATTTGGGTTTTGAAAAGCTAGTCACAATATCCTTCTCCTTCTGAAGTCTAACCTCCAGATTCCTAATTTGATCATTCTTAAATGTAATAGTTCCCATCTGAATAACTGTAATGTTCTTCAGTCTAGCTATTTCATTCAGTTTCTGATCAAACAACTTATCTGAATCAGCAGCAGCCAATTTAAGACTAGCAATCTCCTTTGCATGATTTTTGGCCAAGGTTTTGCTTTTCTTTAAGGCCTGCAACAAGTCCCTATATTCATCAATTAACTGATGAATATCACCTTCAGATTCAGACCCACGCACATCACTTGATGCAGATGTATCTGATTCTGACTCAGTACAAGAAATTGAACTAGAAGAACAATTTTGTACCTTACTTGGTCCAGGCTGATCTTGGATTTTTTCTCCTTCAGATAATGCCATCAGCCTTTTGCACTGATTGTCCTCATGCTCATAAATTGAATTCATTAACTGCATGAACTCATCTTCCTCCTCTTCAACAAACAACCCAATATATGCTTCAGCTTCTGAATCTGTTTCTGAAGATGACTGATCAGTCAAACTTTTATCTTTCTTGGCAACAAAGGACTTTTCCTTTTTTCCCTTAAACTATGTCTTCTTTCTATCAATTGACTCCTTCCTCTTTTCAGGACAGTCAGCCACTACATGACCTTGTCTATTGCAACAATAGCATACAATTTTTGAAGATGTAGTTTTACTTGGCTTGGACTTTCTTCTGTCATTCCTTAATGACTTCCTATTCTGATAGTAGTCATCTTTTGTCTGTGAAGTGGATGGCTTAGACCTCCACGGCTTCTTCTTCAGAAACTTTTGAAAATGTATTGTAAAAGCAGCAAATTCTTCATCACTTTCACTGCTATCTGAATTCTTGCTTTCTGACTCATCTTTCTCAGCCTCAGCAACTTTTTGAGGTGGAGATGGAGACTTGCTTTTATATTTCCTAGTTGCTTCAGTCTTGAAGGCCACAGCTCTTTCCTTGTGCTCCACTCTTGTAGTCTTCTCTTTCTCCTTTCTAACCATTAACTGCATCTCATAAGATAACAGTTTTCCAAACAAAGTTGGAGGAGGTATATCAGCTAATTTGGTTATTTCCCTAATGGCACAAATCTTGGTATCCTAGTCCTTAGTTAGGGATCTTAAAAACTTGTCATTCAACTCATAGTTGCTGAATTCTCTTCCATAGGACATCAACTCATTAACAATCCTATAGAATTTCTTGTAGCATTCAGCAATGCTATGAGACTTTCCTTGTCTGAAGCTTTCATACTGCTGATTTAACAAGGACTTCCTGTCCTGTCTTACTTTTTCAGACCCTTCCATGTAAACTATTAAAGTGTCTCACATTTCTTTAGAAGTTTTACAGTGAATTAAATTCCTAAATGTGGCATCATCAATTGCACTAACAATAATATTTTGGGCCCTCTTGTCCATAGTGGCCAGAATAATCTCATCTTTGGTCATTTCTGAATAGTCTTTGGGAGTTCTCTGATTTGCATCCAGAACAGATACTTTCATTGCCACATATGGCCCTTCTTTGACTGTAATGTATATTCTTGGGTCAGAGGCTTACATAAAAAGTCTAACCCTCTGTTTCCATATGCCAAAAATCTCTTTTCTACAGATTGGCAACTTCATGGACCCCAGCTCTTTGTGATTCTCACTAGAACCCATTTTCTTGAATCTTGATTAATCTGATTCTGCCTACAGGATCTTACTCACACTGTTATGTCCCTTTTGAGTAACCTGGCTCTGATACCACTTGAAAGAAATAGTACCTAATCACCTAGAGGGGGTGGGGTGAATAGGTGAACTTTATCTTTTTAAAATTACAGGCAGAAACACTGAATAATAAGACCTGTATTTGCAATTCTCTACAGCAATTCAGCACAAATAATACAGCAATCACAGAATTATTCACACACAGAGTACACACAGATTTTTATAGTGGTTCCCCAAGGTCTGGGTACATCCACTTTCCCCCTTCGCCTATCTAGAAGTGTACTAGATTCGGCCTAACTTCTCCAGTTCTTCTCAGATCCTCAGATCTTACACCTCAGAATCACAAACAGGTTCCTACAACTCAGAGTGACCCCACTCCTACAACTCAGGCACAAAGCCTTACCACTAAGTCTTCACCAAGACCTACACTCAGGCAAAACAGCCCTACCTCAGCCTTCAATCAAGGCCTACACTCAGAGAATAGAATTTCCTACACTCAGGCACTAAAGCCCTACCTCAGCCTTTATAGTTTAGGCTTACAACTCAGATCTATACAAGATCCTACAGAATGTAAAGTTTACAAAGTAAATAACCACAATTCAGAAAGAGAGAGATGAATTGATTGGCTTCTTGATGAGTTCTTGGAAGAACTAGACAGAGATCAACCACCCTTGGCTTTCTTCAAAGCTTCTTGAATTAGAACACATTAGGGTTGAATCTCCTATGTAGATGATCTTCAATCAACTGTTGTCTTGTGAATCAGATCTCGATCTGAATCTTACCTATCAGCCTGGTTCAACAACTGTTCTTCTTAGAAGGAGCTCTCTCTCTCCAACTTCTTAGATCTTCTTTTGAAGGTCTTCTTCTTGTTGTGTTGTTTTTCACTTCATTGATTACTTTCTTTCTGTTGAAGGAGAAAGGTCTTTAAATAAGCTTTCTCCATGGTGACCGGCTGATCCGATTTATAACAACTTTCTGACGGCTCTGACAGTTGCAGTTGACCGGTTGAAATGGCAGCTGTCAAGTCATCCAGTCACTTCTTGAAATCTCTGTCACTGTCTGAAAGTGTCGAGACAGATAGTCTTTATGTGTCGACACAAATATACTAAGTGTCGACACAAGTAGACTAAGTGTTGACACTAGCCTTGATGGTGTCGACACAACTCCTTGTGTTGTTGTAACAGCTTCTCGACACTGCTTCTTCAGAATGTGTCGACACTGATCCTGTGTGTCGACACAAGCCTTCTGTTGAATGTGTCTACACTGATTGAGTGTGTCGACACAATTACTTCTTCTTCAATACTTAGTTGATTTCTGCTGTGTGTCGACACAACTCCTTTATGTCGACACATTTTCTTGTGTTGAAACTTGCTAAGTGTCGACACATCTTCTTTGTGTCGACACATCTTCTTGTGTTGAAACTTTGCTAAGTGTCGACACATCTTCTTAGTGTTGACACATGTACTTGAACTTTGTTGAAGTTTGTTGAGTGTCAACACAGACTCCTAGTGTCGACACATGTACTTGAACTTTGTTGAAGTTTGCTGAGTGTCGACACAGCCTCCTAGTGTCGACACTTTTGCTGTCAACAAAGTTTCTATGGGTGTCGACACTGCCTCTAAGTGTCGACACAGATAATGTTGACAATTCTTCACTTTGTGTCGACACTGCCTCTATGTGTCGACACTTTTCTTCTAGTGTCGACTCTGCCTTCCTGGTGTCGACATAATTACGTCAAGTGTTGACACAGCTTTTCTAGGTGTCGACACAAGCCTTCTTAAGTGTTGACACTTTTCTTCTAGGTGTCGACACATGGACTTAGAAACTTTTATGTTTTCCCTGCAATTACTTAACCTGCACACATAAACTCAAAACACATCAAATACATCTTGATGTATATGATTGAGTAGGGTGAGACTTCTTCAAATCAGGTACATATATTCCAATGTAACCAACAATGTTCATCAATTCTCTTCAAAAAATGTTGATTTCACTGAAATTTGAAGTGTCACGCCCTGGTCACAGGCGTGACCCAAAGTACACGGGCGTGTACTTGGATTATTTTGCAATTTTTCCTGACATTTTCGGAAACAAAAATAAATTTAAGTTAGAAAATATTTACAAAAAAAAAGCAATTTAATAAAGAAAAATAAGTAAAAATGACAAAAATAAAGTAAAATGACTTATTTAATGTACATAAAAATACGTATATTTACAACTCATCAATAACCTATTAGTTCAAACTCCCCATTCCTAGGTAACCATAGGCCAAGATGATGCGGGCTCACACGTTGACAATGAATAAATCCACGGACTAGCACGTATACCTCTCTTCGATCCAAATCCTATACTCGCACAATCGTTCTACGCAGCACCACGTTAATTAATTCTATCCATTATATGCTAGCATACGGGTAGCTAAACCGATTAGGATCGAATAGAGGCGATGGGACAATATTCTTTCCGGCTAAAAGGACCAACCCGGTCCGATCGAGCGAAGGTTGTACCAAAAGAGATCTACGAAAAAATAACGATTCGGTAATGGTAGATCTCTCCCAACAAAAGAAAACGGGGCTCACCAAATCCCTCTCGAACTTAAAAGAAAATTAGATGAACCACAAAATTCAATCGAGAGAAATCCACGAAATTCAATGCTTCCAAAATTACGCTAAAGTAAACCACCACATGAATTAATCTAAGAGGGAAAAATCACATAAAGTAGAAATATTTTTGTTACCCAATCGGAATGGACGATTCTGATTTTCTCTACATGGATCGTTCTTCAACGGATCCGCCGAAGTCATGCCGGAAGGAGAGGCACTTGTCCGCCTTCGTCGCATCACGCCGAAGTTGACACTCACAAGGAAGATCCTTGCACCTTGGCCGATTTCTTCAAGAATGAGGGCTGCTTGGTCTTCTTTGTTGGTGCTCGGTTTTAGGGAGATAGGGGGGTCGGGTATGAAGAGGAAGAGGTCGGTTTTCCTTAGAGAGGAAAGGAGAGGAGGAGGTCGTAGAGAGGGAAGGTGGTCGAACCAATGAGAGGGGGAGAGAAAGAAAGTCGCCGGCCAAGAGGAGGAGGGGGAGGGAGGTGGCCGAATTTTGCCAAGGGGGGAAGGAGGATCACAAAAAGATCTTTAGGGGTATTATTTTCTTATTCTTCTTCTCTAAACAATATGACAAATATCATGACCTATATATAGGCTTACACCACTCAATCAACCTTTCATTCAAAATTTAAAATTCAAAAAAAAACTAGGATGGTTATAGGCACCCATCAAGACATGAAATTAATACATTACATGAAAATGAAATAACATGGCAATAAAATAAACATAAAAATGATTTAATAATTATTAATAATTATTAATATATTGTTTTGTGCCCAGGGCAGATATAATGGCGACGCTCCATATGGTCATCACGGCGCCACAAATCTTTATTTTGTGGCTTAGAATGTTCTTCCATACACATGCGTCACCGCCTTCAATATGTTCAGGGTCGTCGTCTCCATCAATCCTCCCCTGCTCAGAACTATTCATCACCTATGAGTTGGTCTGAAAGTAGCGGTGCAGGAGAGCATCATCCAAAAGAACTATGTAGCAGCAAACAACACCACTTGGTGAGGAGATGACTTCATCTCGAGTATCCTGTCATTAAAAAGGTGGTCCTGGATGTCACAACCCGCATTTTCTCAACGGTAAAATCGTATCAGAGTAAGAGAAAACACGTGCCGTGATGCCACGTTGTGCAGGGGATAACTGCACACGCCCAGGCAAAACTCCAGACGTTAGATTTTAAGGGAAAATGTTGATTAAATATGAAAGAAAATCAGTTATGTTGAATGGCCGTATCCCTCGGCCCGGTGGATCAGCTAGTCCACAGTTAAAATTATATTTACACGCAACATAAAATACTTTGGTTCAATTAAGTTGACACCCTAAATGAGCATAAGTGTCCCCGAGGGGCGACTTATGCGTGCACGACCCTAAGGTGAATATAGTAGATATGAAAAATAGTGTTTTACGTTGAGGAAAAAATAGTGTCTTTGATTTAGAAACATGTTATGCATGGGGTACATATAATAATACTTTTAGGTTTTAAAATATCTAACATGCAACCTAGCATAAATCCTTCCCAGAAGCAAGTAACCAACCATAAGTAGGAAAAATCAGCAGTTTAAATTCATATCCAGCATCACAAGAAGCCACGAGTGGGCGTCAACAACCTGACACGAACCTACTGGCGAGTATGTATGTCTATACAGAAAAGTAAAGAACTACCTCACAACAAAACGGGGATCAGCTATCTCAGCTACCCTTGAGGCCACCAACAAGCCCCTCCAAAAGAACTAGCCGCTGAACTGGCTACAACCTGGACCTGAGGCATTCAAGAAAAGAACACCTCAGCAAGGAAATAATCAAAAGGGGGAAAAATAGAGCAATAGATTAATTAGCAAATAAGAAGAGGGGTTTACCAACCCGACAACAAACTGCAATAAGCAAAAGAAAAGGGGTGACAGTAAAAGGAGAGTACTGTCTAAAGCACAGCAGAGCGCACCAAGTGCGAGCAATAAATCCATTATGCCCTACCAAGAGAGTCTGCAACAGGAACAAGACATATACATATATGCCAAAAGAAAGGAAGCATAAACAGGAAAGGGACTAACAGTCCTAACACGTGGGTAAGTGGCAGTGGTCAAAACATGGGTCTGAATACATAACCAAATCAGACCCAAAAAGGGCTAAGGGGTCAAATAGTGGCAGCTTTAGGGTCCCACACACACCAACCCAAACTGGGGCAGAAAAGGCGGTGGCCACAGCTCTCCACATAAAAACACCCCTCCAGAGGACACCAAAACTCCACCACCTGCCACAACCCAAGAGTCGGCATGCAACAATTAGCCGAACACCCAATGCCCCCCCTCCTAGGGAAAAGTCCCACTAACAGTCCTAAGAAACACACGAACCCAAGGCAAAAACGTCGGGTCCAACCGACGCGGCCTTGCACGCCTAACCAAAACCAACCCCGAGTCTCCCTGACCTCAAAACTAGGGCAGCACCCAGTGTCGACACGATGTGTCGACACCACGACAAACCGGTGTCGACACAAGCTGTTGACACAACCGCTGCTGGTGTCGACACCAAGTGTCGACAACACTGCGGCCGGTGTCGACACAAGGTGTCGACACTGCCGCTGCGGGTGTCGACACCAAGTGTCGACACCACTGCGGCCGGTGTCGACACAAGGTGTCGACACTGCCGCTGCGGGTGTCGACACCAAGTGTCGACACCACTGCGGCCGGTGTCGACACAAGGTGTCGACACTGCCGCTACGGGTGTCGACACCCCGACGGGCCGGTGTCGACACCACGTTGTCGACACCCTGACTGGCCGGTGTCGACACCACGGTGTCGACACCCTGACTGGCTGGTGTCGACACCACAGTATCGGCACCCTGACTGGCTTCAGGCACCAGATCCAGCACACCACCAGAAATGAGGACGAGGTCTCCCTATGGTACAACAACCATCGACAATCGCAACTACTCGACCTGAACCGAACCAAAACTGTCCCTAATAGACACAACCCCTCAGGAAAACTGAGATTTTAACTGGAACTTTATACACTAACCGTGGCATGATCGGGAACGAACCCTAGCGTACCCCTATGATCTAAGCAGAAAAAATATGAAATTAAATCCAAGAAAAAGGCAAAGATCAACTGTGGCAAGGATGAGGGGACATCACTTGCCTCAATACCACAAAAGCTAGGTCGGCGACATCCCCCACTCTCGGATCTAGCCGCAGAGCACCAGCTGAGGAGCAGAAAGAAGGCAGATCCAGGCGAGGGCTGTCCAGATCCACTCCCGAAATTGAATTTCGACCGCTAAAACTCCAGGAAAACGGCGACCGAAGGCTAGGGTAGGTCGGCGGTGCTCTTCCTCTCGTACAGGCGGCGGCTTCTTCCAAGCAGAGAAAAAGAAAAGACAAGAGGAACCGAGCCCTAATTCTAACTCAAGACTATATATACACATCAGTTTTAATAATAAACAAACAATACATAATAATAATTATTTACACTCAAAAGTCAAGACAACACGAGACCCGAAACATCTCAGAAAAAGACGAAATTCACACCACAGCTAAAAACCCACGCTACGAACACAACTGCGAGGTCGAAATTAGCATTCGACGAACAAAACCTAGGATAACACCTCCCGAAGCCGAAACACAAGCATTCCCTAAGAGGCCCAGCCGAGTCATCAAATGGACTCCGGCTAGCTGGGGAATCTTGCTAACAGGCTACACGGGGAACCCTAAGAGCTAAAACCACGCTCCACAACGGCAAAAAGCCGGAAATACGCCATCGTAACGTCAGCCAAAGATCAAACAAAACACGGAAAAACCGGGGACGTTACAGCCACTCCCCGTAAAAGAAAGTTTCGCCTCGAAACTTTACTCACAACACTCCTATAGAGAAGGAGAGAGAAAGAGCCAGGAAAGGGCTACAAATAAATAAGAATACAACAGAGCATACCAGGCACAAGGTCAGGGAAACAGATGAGGGTGAGCCTCACTCATAGCCGACTCCAACTCCCAAGTCGCGCTTTCCACATCCTGATTCCTCCATAAAACTTTTACCATAGGAATAGTCTTCTTCCGCAACGCCCGAACTTGAGAATCCAAAATGCGAACAGGCACCTCCACGTAAGAAAGATTCGGCTCCAACTGAGGCACAGAATCCAAAACCTGCCTGCCATTTACCACACATTTTCGCAGCTGACTGACGTGAAAGACATCATGCACGCCAGGGAAATTTGCGGGCAAAGCCAGCCTGTAGGCTGATACTCCAATCCGCTCAACAACCGGAAACGGCCCCACGTACCTCGGGTCCAACTTCCTATTCTTGCCAAACCGCTTGACTCCAATCAACGGGGAGACCTTTAAGAACACTGAGTCCCCCACAACAAATTCCAAGTCCGATCTACGCCGATTGACGTTCTTCCCATATCTCTCCTGGGCTATCCGAAGCTTTTCCCGAATAAGCTTCACAGCGGTTTCCATCTCCTCAAGCGCTTCTGGACCCAACAAAGGTCCCTCGCCAAGCTCAGCCCAAAACAAGGGAGTCCTGCAGCGCCTCCCATACAAGGCTTCAAAGGGAGCCATTTGCAAGCTTTCTTGATAACTGTTGTTATATGCGAATTCCATAAGCTGCAAGCGCTCGTCCCACGCTCCTCCGTGGTCCAGAATATAGCATCGGATCATATCTTCCACAATCTGATTTACTCGCTCCGTCTGACCATTGGTCTGCGGATGATAAGCCGTGGAATATCTCAAATCTGTACCCAACCCATCTTGAAGGCTCTTCCAAAAACGAGACGTGAACCTGGAGTCTCGGTCTGATATGATACTTACGGGTACACCATGCAATCTGACAACCTCTTCCAGATACAGCTCGGCTATCTTCCTCATCGGATAATCGATCTTAAATGGTACGAAATGAGCGCTCTTCGTCAATCTGTCTACGATTACCCATACTGAATCATGCCCCTTAGGCGACCTCGATAAGCCGGTAATGAAATCCATCGAGATACTCTCCCACTTCCACATCGGAATCTCCAGGGGAGTCAGCTTGCCACCAGGCCTCACATGGTCGGCTTTCACACGCCTGCAAGTGAAACACTCTAAAACAAATCTGGCTATGTCCTTCTTCATCCCGTACCACCAGACAATTTGTTTTAAATCATGATACATCTTGGTCGACCCTGGATGGTAGGCGACACTAGATCCGTGGGCGTCTCTGCACACTATAACCCGGATATCCCCAACTGCGGGGATGCAAAACCTGCCACTATACTTCAAGGTACCCGCATCATCTATAGAGAAGTCTGGAAATTCACCCTTCTCAGCTCGAAGATACAAATGCAGAAGATCGGGATCGTCCTTCTGATGCAGTCTCGTAAGCGCAATCCACGAAGGTTCTGCTACTGCTAAGCTACTCTGCGACTCACAGCTTCCCACAGAAATGTCCATCAAAAGAAACTCTTCCACTAGACGCTCGGCGAAAAGATTAAAAATCTTACCTGACTTCTGACTCAGGGCATCAGCCACACCATTCGCCTTGCCCGGATGATACTGAATTTCAACATCATAGTCGGCCACGTACTCCAACCACCGCCGCTGGCGCAGATTCAATTCTTTCTGAGTGAAGATATACTTCAAACTCTTATGATCCGTGAAAATCTTGCACTGCGCTCCATATAGCAAATGCCTCCACAATTTCTGCGCATAGATCACAGCTGCAAACTCCAGGTCATGCGTAGGGTAATTCCTCTTGTGAGTCTTTAGCTGCCTCGACCCGTACGCAATCACCTTCCCTCCCTGTATCAAAACGCAGCCCAGACCGACATGCGACACATCCACATAAATATCATACTCGCTACCCTCCGTAGGCAAAGACAAAATTGGAGCCGAACAAAGCCTTCTTTTTAGTTCCTCAAAAGCCTTCTCACACTTACCATCCCATATAAAGGCTACATTCTTCTGCGTCAACTTGGTCAACGGTGCGGACAAGGTAGAGAAACCTTCTAAAAATCTTCTATAATAACCCGCCAAACCCAAGAAGCTTCTGATCTCTTTGGGGGTAACAGGTCTCGCCCATTCCATAACAGCAGCGATCTTTTATGGGTCCACCGATATTCCCTCCTTATTAATCACGTGGCCTAGAAAAGAAACCTGAGGCAACCAAAATTCACATTTGCTCAGCTTTGCGTATAGCTTATGGTCTCTCAGAGTCGCCAAGACCAGCCGCAAATGTCGATCATGCTCCTCCGCATCCTTAGAGTACACCAAAACATCGTCTATAAATACAATCACGAACTTATCTAGAAAATCCTTGAAAACTATGTTCATCAAATCCATAAAAGCTGAGGGCGCATTAGTCAAACCGAATGACATAACCAAAAACTCAAAATGCCCATGACGAGAGCGGAACGCCGTCCGCGGAACATCCGACTCCCGAATCCTCAACTGGTGATAGCCCGAACGAAGATCTATCTTGGAAAACACGACACTACCACGCAGTTGGTCGAACAAATCGTCGATTCGCGGCAAAGGGTACCTGTTCTTAATAGTAACCTTGTTCAGCTCTCTATAGTCGATGCATAACCTCATCGACTCATCCTTCTTTTTAACGAACAGCACTGGCGCACCCCAAGGCGAAGAACTCGGCCTTATAAAGCCTTTTGCCAACAACTCATCCAGCTGAATTCGCAACTCTTCCAGCTCCCGCGGGGCCATCCGGTACGGCGCCTTTACAATAGGACGCGTGCCTGGCTCCAAATCATGGCAAACTCGACATCTCGATCGGGTGGAAGACCGGGAAGATCGTCAGGAAACACATCTGAGAAGTCACACACCACAGGAATCTCTTCCAAGAGGGGCACACTAACAATCGTCCCTACTAGAGAAACCACACAGGCAAAACAGCCAGAAACAAACAACTTCCGAGCACGCACCGCAGAAATGACTGGAGACTCCTGGAGGGAATACCCATAAACGCTCCCTGGCTGACCATTGTCTTTGATGAAGTCCAAGCGCTTACCCTTGCATTGGATCACAGCATCGTACCTTGACAACCAGTCCATGCCCAAAATAACGTCGAAGTCCTCCAGGTCAATTACCTTCAAATCTGCCTTGGCTAGAAAGTCTCCCAACACTATCGGACAATCGAGAACACCCAGATCTATAACCACAGAGTCGCCGGAGGGGAACTTAATGCAGAAGGCACCACCAACACGATCTAGGCCCAAACTGAACTGCTCCACGAAGGCTCTAGCCACAAACGAGTGCGTAGCGCCGGAATCGAAGAGAACGCGCACCCAGCGGTTCTTTACCTTAAATCGTCCTACGAATTGCACACGCATCTAAGGCAACAAGCGCTAGAACAAAAACTACACCCAAAAAGGGAACGTAACGAAACGACTAGGGAGGAGTCGAACCTGAGATAACCTGGGTCAAGGTCTGTGCTTCGTCTGCCGAAAGCACATTCAGCTTCCCCTTTCCTTTATCCATATGCTGAGGCGGTGGCAAAGCCTGGAGGGGAACTGGCTGCAGAATAGACTGGATCTGGGGGCACCTTGTCTTGAGATGACCCTTCTGGCAGCACTGAAAACAGATCTTATCTTTTAACCAACAACGGGCAGCCTCATGCCCCTTCCTTCCACACAAGGCACACACCAAGTCTCCCCTGGAAACACCCTGAATCACGTGCACCTGTTCCTTCTTCTGCGCTCCCAACCTTTTGAAACACTTCTCAAAGGGGTGGCCTTGCCGGCCGCAAAAGCTACAAATCTCTTTGACCTTCTTTCTTGAGACAGCATCAGGTTCCTGAGGGCTCTTCCCTCCACCGGACTTCCGCTTATCCTTCCTTAACTGCTGGCCTCTATTCTTGACATTCTCAATGGCCTCAACTATCAAGGCAGCTTCAACCACGCTGGCATAACTGACTGCCCCATAGGCGTTCGCTAACTGCTGAATGTCGCTTCTTAGTCCACCCAGAAACCGCTTAACTCGGTCTGCCTCCACACTCACCAGACCCGGAGAAAACCGACTCAACTTACTAAACTCAATCTCATACTCACTAACCGTGAGTTTCCTCTGCTTTAGATGAAGAAAGTCATTCATTAGCCGATCCCGTTCGACTGAAGGCAGAAACTTACTTAACAACATCCCCTTAAATGACTCCCATGTGCAACCTGCCACTAAGCTCTCTTTCTCCCTCAGCCACCAATTCTTTGCTAAACCCTTGAGTTGGTAGGCAGCGAGCATCACTCTCTGATCGTCAGTAATCCCTAAGTACGAGAACATCTCCTCAATGGTAATCAGCCAATCATCCAAAATCATGAAATCTGCTTGCCCATCATAGTTAGGGGGTCTCAGCTACTGAAACTGGGATATGAACGCCATCTCCGGGGGCACCACAACCAAAGGCACGGGAGGAGCAGGAGGGGCAGGAACAGCTACTCCCTCAGCGGGGTTCTGAGCTCTCGGGGTCTGTCCCGCCACCACTGCTACAAGGGACTGAATCTGAGCCTGCATAGCCACTACCTGCCTCAATAACTCCTCATTACTCTACCGCAGGCTTTCTACCAACGCATCGCTCTGCGCTCCTGATGTCTCACCCTCGGATTGGGGGGTCGATCTTGTCGCAGGACGTCTCGCCATCCTAAAATCGCACAAGCTTTAGACAAACCTAGCCCATCAGCTAGAACAAAACTGCCCGGTACAGACAAACACACTTAAATATGAACTTCAACTGCAAAAACTTGCTCTGGGAGTTGTTTTTACCATGATGATGTTATGCTTAACCTAAGATGGTTCACCACCATCATACTAACTCATGTGCCTAAACCATGAATGCATGTATTTATATTCCTTTTGACTCAAAACCATGTGTGTACATATATCATCTTGCAAGTCTTTAGCTTGTCACGTTGTGCTTATGTAATGTTATGTTATGCATGATGTGCCATGCATTCTAAAAAGGCCTTAGTGCATGTCATGGGCGGCATACACATGAAAATGTTATGCATCCCATACTACATAACATTCCCATGTAACGAAAAAGAAAACGTGCTAGCCGCATTCATGTGGTGAGGTTATGCATCCCATACTACATAACCCTCACATGTTGCCTCCTATGGTGGATCCATATACAAACACATATTATGCATCCCATACTACATAATATGCCCTGTATACTTCTTTATGCTCATGAGTGTAGTGTTCGTGCTTCGGCCAAGACGTGCTGATGACATATCGGTGCGTGAATGATGTGATGCGAACTACTAATGCAGACAAGGGAAAGGTTGCCCAACCATTTGTCAAACAACCTCCCTCTGATACCAACTGTCACAACCCGCATTTTCTCAACGGTAAAATCGTATCAGAGTAAGAGAAAACACGTGCCATGATGCCACGTCGTGCAGGGGATAACTGCACACGCCTAGGCAAAACTCCAGACGTTAGATTTTAAGGGAAAATGTTGATTAAATATGAAAGAAAATCAGTTATGTTGAATGGTCGTATCCCTCGGCCTGGTGGAACAGCTAGTCCGCAGTTGAAATTATATTTACACGCAGCAGAAAATACTTTGGTTCAATTAAGTTGACACCCTAAATGAGCATAAGTGTCCCCGGGGGGCAACTTATGCGTGCACGACCCTAAGGTGAATATAGTAGATATGAAAAATAGTGTTTTACGTTGAGGAAAAAATAGTGTCTTTGATTTAGAAACATGTTATGCATGGGGTACATATAATAATACTTTTAGGTTTTAAAATATCTAACATGCAACATAGCATAAATCCTTCCCAGAAGCAAGTAACCAACCATAAGTAGGCAAAATCAGCAGTTTAAATTCATATCCAGCATCACAAGAAGCCACCAGTGGGCATCAACAACCTGACACGAACCCACTGGCGAGTATGTATGTTTATACAGAAAAGTAAAGAACTACCTCACAACAAAACGGGGATCAGCTATCTCAGCTATCCTTGATGCCACCAACAAGCCCCTCCAAAAGAACTAGCCGCTGAACTGGCAACAACCTGGACCTGAGGCATTCAAGAAAAGAACACCTCAGCAAGGAAATAATCAAAAGGGGGAAAAATAGAGCAATAGATTAATTAGCAAATAAGAAGAGGGGTTTACCAACCCGACAACAAACTGCAATAAGCAAAAGAAAAGGGGTGACAGTAAAAGGAGAGTACTGTCTAAAGCACAGCAGAGCGCACCAAGTGCGAGCAATAAATCCATTATGCCCTACCAAGAGAGTCTGCAACAGGAACAAGACATATACATATATGCCAAAAGAAAGGAAAGCATAAACAGGAAAGGGACTAACAGTCCTAACATGTGGGTAAGTGGAAGTGGTCAAAACATGGGTTTGAATACATAACCAAATCAGACCCAAAAAGGGCTAAGGGGTCAAACAATGGCAGCTTTAGGGTCCCACACACACCAACCCAAACCGGGGCAGAAAAGGCGGTGGCCACAGCTCTCCACATAAAACCACCCCTCCAGAGGCCACCAAAACTCCACCACCTGCCACAACCCAAGAGTCGGCATGCAGCAATTAGCCGAACACCCAATGCCCCCCCTCCTAGGGAAAAGTCCCACTAAGAGCCCTAAGAAACACACAAACCCAAGGCAAAAACGTCGGGTCCAACCGACGCGGCCTTGCACGCCTAACCAAACCCAACCCCGAGTCTCCCTGACCCCAAAACCAGGGCAGCACCTAGTATCGACACGATGTGTCGACACCACGACAAACTGGTGTCGACACAAGGTGTCGACACAACCGCTGTTGGTGTCGACACCAAGTGTCGACACCACTGCGGCCGGTGTCGACACAAGGTGTCGACACTGCCGCTGCGGGTGTCGACACCAAGTGTCGACACTACTGCGGCCGGTGTCGACACAAGGTGTCGACACTGCCGCTGCGGGTTTCGACACCAAGTGTCGACACCACTGCGGTCAGTGTCGACACAAGGTGTCGACACTGCCGCTGCGGGTGTCGACACCAAGTGTCGACACCACTGCGGCCGGTGTCGACACAAGGTGTCGACACTGCCGCTGTGGGTGTCGACACCAAGTGTCGACACCCCGACGGGCCGGTGTCGACACCACGGTGTCCACACCCTGACTGGATGGTGTCAACACCACGGTGTCGACACCCTGACTGGCTGGTGTCGACACCATGGTGTCGGCACCCTGACTGGCTTCAGGCTCCAGATCCAGCACACCACCAGAAACGAGGACGAGGTCTCCCTATGGTACAACAACCATCGACAATCGCAACTACTCGACCTAAACCGAACCAAAACTATCCCTAATAGACACAACCCCTCAGGAAAACTGAGATTTTAACTGGAACTTTCTACACTAACCGCGGCATGATCGGGAACGAACCCTAGCGTACCCCTATGATCTAAGCAGGAAAAAGATGAAATTAAATCCAAGAAAAAGGCAAAGATCAACTGTGGCAAGGATGAGGGGACATCACTTGCCTCAATACCAGAAAAGCTAGGTCGGCGGCATCCCCCACTCTCGGATCTAGCCGCAGAGCACCAGCTGAGTAGCAGAAAGAAGGCAGTTCCAGGCGAGGGCAGTCCAGATCCACTCCCGAAATTAAATTTCGACCGCTAAAACTCCAGGAAAACGGCGTCCGAAGGCTAGGGTAGGTCGGCGGTGCTCTTCCTCTCGTATAGGAGGCGGCTTCTTCCAAGCAGAGAAAAAGAAAAGACAAGAGGAACCGAGCCCTAATTCTAACCCAAAACTATATATACACTGCAGTTTTAATAATAAACAAACAATACATAATAATAATTATTTACACTCAAAAGTCAAAACAACACAAGACCCGAAACATCTCGAAAAAAGACGAAATTCACGCCGCAGCTAAAAACCCACACTACGAACACAACTGCGAAGTCGAAATTAGCATTCGACGAACAAAACCCGGGATAACACCTCCCGAAGCCGAAACACAAGCATTCCCTAAGAGGCCCATCCGAGTCATCAAACGGACTCCGGCTAGCTGGGGAATCTTGCTAACAGGCTACAAAAAGGCTACATAGGGAACCCTAAGAGCTAAAACCACGCTCCACAACGGCAAAAAGCCGGAAATACGCCATCGTAACGCCAACCAAAGATCAAACAAAACACGGAAAAACCGGAGGCGTTACACTGGAGAACCTTGGAAAAGCATTAGGCAATAAAGGAAAACAAGTTTCTACATCAACATCCAACAAAACTCCAATGAAGACCGATGATGAGAGCGATCCAGGCACAAACTCACTCCCCAAACCATAAGAAAACAAAGTTGATCCAAACAGACATGCAGATAATTCAAGTGGTGGAGAAACATATGTCATTAAATTAGAAACATTAAAAATAGGGGTAATACCCCAATCGGTGGAAAACTTCAAATGATATGTGTATTCTCCTAACTTCTTTAAAATCCGGAAAAGGTCCAACTCGCCAACATTATATAGCGCCCGAAGGCAACCATTCATGGACGAGACGCACCAAAACTGAATCGCCAATCATATTGTGAGATGCTCTTTTATGTAAGTTAGCATGAAATTGATAAGATTTATATGGTGTGGTTAGCGCTTCACTAATGTGCTTATATAAAATGTGATCATGTTGAGCATAATTTGGTTCGAGTTTCGGCGATAAACTAGCAAGTAAATAATAAGACGCAACTTGAGTGATTAATTCTATTAAAGTGCGCCTAAGTATCATACTAATGTGAGGAGTGAAACCGTGGGCTACATGACTTACCCCAAATACAGAGGATAAGGGGGTTAAGTCTGGGCGTACGAGAGCCTTATAATCAAAGATGATTTTCATAGGTTTCAAATTCGCAGTCCTAATTTTATAATTAATATTTTCACACTTGGCATGAAGATATGCCAAGGTAAACCGCTCATCATAAATACTAAAACTGTTGGACGCTCCCGGATGTGATAAGAGGTGTGAGCGATACAACTCATGGGGCCTAACCTTGGTCACTAACGTGTGGTAAAAAGGTCATCAAATGGTGGTGGGTAAATATATGCGACCTAGTGTGGGATATAGCCAAATATGAATTGAATAGCCAAATATGCCGCATAGTCAGATCTACGCGGTGCGGTGAACAGACAAAAAACTAGCGCACTCAACGTACTAATATCTAAGTGCTGAGACAATGCCAAGGTAGGAAGTAAAAGAGTGGGTGTGTTACAACAACTCAGTCTACGACTACCAATGTCATGTCCTAAATCGTCAACTAATGTGGGCTCATAGATAGGAGGAAGGGTCAGTAAAATCAAACTCGGGATAAAATCCAAATCAGAATAACTTTTACCGATCATTGATAACTTCAATGAACTATCATCCGAGGGTAAAACAAAAGAATCGTTCAAAAATACGACTTCCTCGCTTGCAATTTCTTCCAACACACTAGACAAGTCGTTTAGTTCAGAATCAGTAAAGGTCTCAGAAACGGGCAAAATCAAACCCGACGAAAAATTTAATTCAGATGGAACTTCAGACAATGGTGATATCATCAAATAATTATCGTTTGGATTCGCAGCTCTAAAATCATCCAAACATAACCTTTTCACATAAGTTGAGTCCTCCCAATCAGTCGGAACATCCACTAAGTCAGGGTCTTCAATGACAATGGAAAAATCCTCGCTCACAGGCTCCTCAGGAAAGTAAATAAAGTCTCAGTGGGTATAATCATAGGATCTAACGCGATGGGATCGTATCCGGGAGAGAGCACACAATACTATGGTGCACAGACACAACGATAGTAGGGCTCGTAACAGGCAAAGAGATACTCTCACAACTTGTACTATCATCATCATCCCAAACATCATCTTCTAGAACACTAGGGATTCCCTCAGACTCAAACGCATCATAATCGTCATGCACTAACGAACATGTCAGAATACTTTCACCTACAGGGTCATCCTCAAAATCCAGAGATAGTATATCAACATCAAAATCCTCAGGGGTATCAGTCACTATCTTTAGGGGCTTACATGTCGAGGCTAACGGAGGCATAATCTTAGTGGCAACATCTATCGAGTCTACAGCAAAAGACCTATTAGGAGAAGTTTCCCTAATGGGGGTTGTGGTCCTAATACGGCTTTTCCGGTCTGGCACGAGTGAGCTTTATTCCTAGGAAGGTGGTGCTTCTCAATTTCTAATGTCGTATTAAAAGTGGTGACTAGATCGGTGTGACAATAATGCATTAATTTACCCTGGATATAGGGGTTTAAGCCCTTACAAAACCTAGAGAGGATGATCTCTGAAAACTCCTTCACACCACTTCTAACCATCATATCCTTAAAAAGATTCATATAATCCGAGACCGACTTGTTCCCTTGTTTAAGGTTAGTCAAATCATCAGTTATCTGTCGCTTGGTCTGGGAGTCTGGTTTATAGTCATTCTTAAAGGCTGGTATGGAACTAGCGCAATATGATACTCACTCATAGGCTTGGTGTTTGTAGGGTGAAGGTAGGCGAGATCAAATCGATCTGAGAGCAGGCTACGTATGTGCGGCCAAGAATGTTTATGACTTCCAACATGAAGCTTTTCGTTGTACCAGAAGACGCGGGCTTCACCTACTAATCGCACTCGGGCGATGTTAACCTTTTGATGGTCATCCCATTCGTGAAAATCAAAGTAAATATCTACCCACTTAAGCCAGTCCCTAAATTTTTGCGAATTCCCATAAGCATAATACGTTGGTATCTAATTCTCAGTGTGAGAATACGTGTAGGGACGGTTAGAAAGCAAGGCTGTGGTATGCTTAGTCATGGATTTATCATATCAATAGTCTAAAAGGGAAACATTAACATTATAGGCCATTTTCAGTGAGAACCGGAGAGAAAATTAACCCGAATCTGGTGCTCAAGTAATGAATAACAGACTTTGACCCAAATAAATTTCGGAAAGATAAATTTATTCTCGCTTAATAACTAAGGTAATAAAATATTTTTTTTGATTTTATTACTGAAAATAAATAATAGGTTATTAAAAAAAATTTTGAATTTTTTTGCTGAAGAATAAAAATTTTGGCCGCTATTGGCAGACCAGAAGAAAATTTTTTTGTATATTATTTTTTGACAAATAATAGTGCAAGACATGTGCGTGTCGGCATACTAATAAAAGGGGGAGGGTGCCATTTAGGAAATTGACTTGAACCTCCCTCTGATACCAAATTGATGCAGGCTCACACGTTGACAACAAATAAATCCACGGACTCGCACGTATACCTCTCTTCGATCCAAATCCTATACTCGCACATTCGTTCTACGCAGTATCACGATAACTAATTCTATCAATTATATTCTAGTGTATGGGTAGCCAAACCGATTAGGATCGAATAGAGGCGATAGGCCAATATTATTTTCGGCTAAAATGACCAACCCGGTCCAATCGAGCGAAGCTTGTACTAAAAGTGATCTACCAAAAATTAGCGATTCGGTAACGGTAGATCTCTCCCAACAAAAGAAAACAGGGCTAGCAAAAACCCTCTCGAACTTAAAAGGAAATTAGATTAACCACAAAATTCAATGGAGAGAAATCCACGAAAATTCAATGCTTCCAAAATTACGCTAAAGTAAACCACCACTGGAATTAATCCAAGAGGGAAAAATCACATAAAGTGAAAAAAAAATTTTTTACCCAATCGGAATGGATGATTCCAATTTTCTCTACTTGGATCATTTTTCAACGGCTCCCCCGGAGTCACGCCGGAATGAGAGGAACTTGTCCGCCTTCGTCGCTTCACGCCGGAGTTGACACTCACAAGGAAGATCCTTCACCTTGGTCGATTTCTTCAAGAATGAGGGATGCTTGGTCTTCTTTGTTGGTGGTCGGTTTTAGGGAGATAGGGGGGGTCAGGAATGAAGAGGAAGAGGTCGGGTTTCCATAGATAGGAAAGGGGAGGAGGAGGTGGTAGTGAGGGAAGGTGGCCGAACCACTGAGATGGGGAGAGAAAGAAGGCTGGCGGCCAAGAGGAGGAGGGGGAGGGAGGTGGCCGAATTTTGCCAAGGGGGAAGGAGGATCTCAAAAAGATCTTTTGGGGGATTATTTTCTTATTCTTCTTCTCTAAACAATATGAAAAATATCATGGCTTATATATGGGCTTACACCACTCAATCAACCCTTCATTCAAAATTCAAAATTCAAAACTCAAAAAGAAACTAGGATGGTTATAGGCACCCATCAAGACATGAAATTAAATCATTACATGAAAATGAAATAACATTACAATAAAACAAACATAAAAATGATTTAATAATTATTAATAATTATTAATAAATTATTAATAATTATTAATATATTGGTTTGCGCCCCGGGCGAATATTTTGGCGACGCTCCACATGGTGATCATTGCGCCGCAAATCTTTATTTGGTGGCGGAGAAAGTTCATCCGTACGCACACCGTCACCGCCTTCAATATTTTGAGGGTCGTCATCTCCATCACAAGATTTGGGGTGACCTTAAGATATCTCAAGATTCTTTTCACAACAGTATAGTGAGATTCTTTAGGGCAGGCCTGATACCTAGCACAGACACATGTTGCATACAAAATGTCAGGCCTACTTACAGTGAGATAGAGAAGGGAGCCAACTATACCACTATACAGAGTTGGATCAGCAGGTTTCCCTGGATCATCTTTACTTATGGGCATACTTGAGCAAATGAGAGTTCTCATGGTGGAAACATTATCCATACCATATTTCTTGACTAGCTCCCTAGTGAACTTTGACTGGAATATGGATAGACCATCATCAGTCTGTCTTAGTTGAAGTCCCAAGAAGAACTTCAATTCACTCATACTACTCATCTCAAAATTCCCTTGCATAAGTTTTGCAAACTTCCAGCAGAGGTGGTCATAAGTTGAGCCAAATATTACGTCATCAACATAAATCTGGACTAGGATGATCTTGCCCTTATATTCCCTTAGGAATAGGGTCTTGTCTATCTTCCCCCTTGAGATTTGTACTCAATGTGGAAGGTAGGTAATGTCTCATACCATGCTCTAGGGGCATGCTTGAGCCCATATAAAGCTTTTTGACTGTCTGTGTTATATGGCATCGTGTTCCAGCTGGACCTTTTGTTATATGCCATGTGACGGATGGGGGTGTTACAATTTGGTATCAGACTTCTGGTTACGGTCAGGCTTAAATGAATTCGTGGGCAAATTCTTTTAAGGGGTGGTGAGCACATGTGTGCGTCATCGTTATAACATCAAAAAGAACCCATGAATGTCCACTTAGGAATGAAAAATACAGTTGTTTTGAGGAACCTGCGTGTTCATATAGTTGCTTTTTGCAATTTTGTTAGTCACTTATTGGTGTTTTGTACGACTATAGGTGACCGGGAGTGGCGCAGAGCCGACAGAACGTCTGGTTTCTGAGGATTATAGTGCACCCAGCGACGTGCTTGAGACCCTTCCATCGTTTGAAATCATAAGAAGAATCGTTGAAGTGGTGCTCGCTGTGACTAGTGCATAACAGGGAAGCAATGTGCAACCCTTTGTCCCTGTGATGACTTCAATGTCGGGTGGTGTGTTGGATCAAGGGACTTTAAGAAGGCCAGCAAAGCAGTAGTTGAACATGTCCTTAGTGCAGGGTACGCACTCAGTTGATAAGTATTTGCACGTGTTCCTTTTCATAAGCCGTTACCCATGCTTTGAATTGGAGAACGAACAGTCTATAGTTGATAGATTCTATAATGGGCTGCGTGGTGAGCTGCGAATCCTACTGGTAGGACCAAAACTATTGGGATTCTGAGCCTTGGTGGAGTCAGCTAGATCGTTGGAAGTAGATTTGGGGAGGATTCACCCAATGCCAGTGAGTAGGGTATCGAACTCTGCAAACACTAGGAGGACTGTATCCCGCAGAATGCCCAAAGAGGGGGCTAAGGCTGGGACTTGCAAAGTTATGTACAACTGTCGAGCTTGTGGCAAGAAAGGGCACTTTCCCGAGAATGTTTGGATGGTGCTCAAAAGATTAAGGAAGCTATGTCAGGAGCAGGTGAGGACTCTAGTACCAAGAAACCACAGTTCAAAGGGCCAAGTTCAAAGTCGGATGTCCGTAGATGGAAGAAGAAGCTGAAGACTTCGAACTCAGCCCCTTCGTCTAATGCATCAGGGGCAACCACAAGTCGAGCCCCAGGAGCTTGCTATACCTGCGGAAAAGTGGGGCATTTTGCCCGTAGCTGTTGGAACGGACGCTTTATGTCCGAGAGGAATCCTAATGTGTACAGGCTAGGTCAGCAAGAGGCTAGAGAGCACGCGGTCGTAGTGACAGGTAAGGTTTAAAATTCTAGCATTTAGCTTTAGACACTTGTTGCCTTTGTGCATGTTAGCCTAGAACCACTCGTGCTAAGATTTGTTCTGAATCTCGTTCATCCGGCGGGAGCACCGCTCGTTATAGGGGGCTTTGCGTCTCCGTTTGCCCAAAGGAATTGTATTGCATGTCGGAGTACATCTTCTGATGGCAAAAGTCATTATGGATGTGTTGTTGAGTAGTTGTGCTCAATGCGCGCAGATAAAATCTGTTACGTTTAGGTCTGGACAGTGATTCAAAAGTTCGATTTGCAAGCATTGATTCTACCATTAGTGGAGTTCGATGTAATCTTCAGTATGGATTGGCTCTCGGAGTAGAGTGCATGCATCGATTGCAACTGTAAGGAAGTTAAGTTGGGTCTGGACACTGATCGGGAGACGACTTTTGCAGGCATGAAGGGGTCGGGTAAGATTTTGATGTCAGCCCTTCTGGTGTTCAAGGCAGTTCGGTCTGGGGCAAAACTGTTTGTCACTCTAGTGCAGGCTTCGACACGTAAGCCAAGTCTTGACAATATACCAGTTGTGTTCGAGTATCCCGATGTGTTCCCAGATGATCTCCCTGGAGCACCTCCTCAGCGGGAGATTGATTTTACCATTGAGCTGGTACCGGGTGGCAAACCGGTGTCACGCTCCCCCTATCGGATAGCCCCAAGAGAGATGGCAGAGTTGAAGGTGCAACTGCAAGAGTTGCTAGAGCAAGATTATGTGCGTCCAAATTCGTCGCCTTGGAGCGCACCAGTTTTGTTTGTTAAGAAGAAAGATAGGAGCTTACGGCTTTGTATCGACTACCGGGAATTGAATAAGCTTACGGAAAAGAATAAGTATTTGATTTCTATGATTGACGATCTGTTTGATCAGTTGGTTGGGTCAACAGTATGTTCGAAGTTAGATCTGAAGTCCGGTTACTATCAATTGAGGATAAGGGAGAGCGACATCCCAAAGACAGCATTCAGTACGCGGTTTGGGCATTACGAGTTCACGGTCATGCTGTTTGGTTTGACCAATGCGCCATCCGTGTTTATGGATCTGATGAATAGGACGTTCAGAGAGTAACTGGATCGTTTCGTGATAGTATTTATAGATAATATCCTGGTGTACTCGCTGTGCGAAGAGGATCACTACAAGCATCTACACATGTGTTGGAGACGTTGAGGAGGAATCAGTTGTATGCTAAGTTCTCCAAGTGTGAAATTTGGTTATCCTTGATAGTGTTCCTTGGTCATGTTGTCAGTGGAGAAGGGATAGCGGTGGATCCGGCGAAGATAGTGGAAATTCGGGAGTGGCCTACTTTGACTACGGTGGCGGAAGTCCGGAGTTTTCTGGGACTTGCCGGCTACTATAGGCGCTTCGTAGAGAACTTTTCACGGATAACACTTCCACTCACAATGTTGATAAGGAAGGATCAGAAATTTGTGTGGTCTCCGAAGTGCGAGCATGCTTTTGAAGAGTTGAAGAGGCGGTTGACCACGACGCCTATTTTATGTTCGCCAAGTGGAACCGAAGGATTCGATTTTTATAGTGAGGCTTCGGGTAATGGTTTGGGCTGTGTTTTGTTACAGCAAGGGAGAGTTATAGCCTATGGTTCACGACAACTGAAGGTTCATGAGAGGAATTATCTGGTCCACGACTTAGAGTTAGCGGCCGGGATATTTGCTCTAAAGCTTTTGAGGCACTCCCTGTACGGTGTGAAGGTCGATATTTACACCGATCATAAGAGTTTGAAGTACCTGTTGGACCAAAAGGATCTGAACATGAGACAGCGGAGGTGGATGGAGTCCTTAGGGGACTGCACCTTCAAGATTCATTATGTGCCTGGGAAGGGAAATGCAGTGGATGATGCATTGAGTCGCTGGACTCCGGCGCTGGCCAACTGGTTATCGGTACATGATGAGAGATTGGTCCATGAGTTGGAGGCTTTGGAGATATCTTGCGTCGACAAGAAGTCTAGTGCCGAGGCGATATTGTTTTGGACAGAGGTGCAGTGTGACCTAGCGGATAGAGTTCGGCGGGCTTTGGTTCAGGATAACAGCATGAAACAGATCTTGGAAGAATCTCTGGATGGGTCAAATTCCCAGTTTGCTGTCGAGGATGGGTTGCTAAGGAAGGACGGTCGCCTATGCAATCCTAGTGCAGATAAACTTCGGGAGGAGTTGATGTATGAGGCACATCATACCAAGTACTCGATCCACCCGGGAAGCACGAAGATGTATAGAGACATGAAGAAATTATTCTGGTGGCCGGGTTTGAAGAAGGATGTAGCACTTTATGTGGCCAAGTGCCGTACTTGCGCATTGGTGAAGGCGGAATGCCAGAATCCCGGAGGTTTCTTGAAGCCCCTACCTATCCAAGAATGGAAATTTGATGAAATATCTATGGATTTTGTGCATGGTTTGCCGAGGTCACAGAAGGAAAACGACGCCATTTGGGTGGTCGTAGATAGGTTGACAAAGGTGTCACACTTTATTCCGAACAAGAAGGAAGACCCGGTGGAAACGTTAGCCAAACTCTACGTGGAGAATATTGTACGATTGCATG
This sequence comes from Platanthera guangdongensis, assembly GCA_039583875.1. Taxonomy (NCBI): domain Eukaryota; kingdom Viridiplantae; phylum Streptophyta; class Magnoliopsida; order Asparagales; family Orchidaceae; genus Platanthera; species Platanthera guangdongensis. Next base: position 53,785,222 of record CM077149.1, read on the forward strand.
GTGTGCCCCGTAGTATTGTTAGTGATCGAGATGGACGCTTCACATCGAATGACTGGAGGTTGGTGTATAGTCTGTTGGGTACCAAGCTAAAGTTCAGCACAGACTTTCACCCGCAGACGGATGGCCAAACCGAGAGGGTCAACTGGACGATGGAAGATATGCTTCGCATGTGCGTCCTAGATTTTGGAAAGCAGTGGGAAGATCACCTGTACATGGTGGAGTTTGCGTACAACAATAGCTTTCAGGCGAGTATTGTAATGGCGCCTTTCGAGGCCTTGTACGGGAGGAAGTGTAGTACGCCAGTGTCTTGGTTGGAGGCAGGCGAATCGAAGTTGTACAAACATCAAGCGGTGGAAGACGCCACTTCAATGATACGGATAATTCAAGAACGGTTGTAGATCTCTCAGGATAGACAGTCAAAGTACTATAATGCCAAGCATAGGAATGTGGAATTCAATGTTGGCGTCTGGGTGTACTTAAAAATCAAGTCGTACAAGGGTGTATCGTGGGTTCGATGCTTGAATAAGTTGAGTCCAAGATACCTTGGACCATTTGAAATCCTGGAGCGTGTTGGCGAAGCGCCATATAGATTGAAGCTGTCAGTGGAATTGAGTGGGCTGCATGACGTGTTCCACGTGTCGGTGTTGCGTAAGGTAGTGCAAGAGCCCTCGCATATCATTGTGGATAATCAAGTACCTGTTGATTATGAGTAGACCACAAGGGTCAAGCCACTACGTATTGAAGATGTTGCAGTCAAACGACTCCGCAACAAGGAGGTCCGAATGGTTAAAGCCCGTTGGGACAATTGCGAACATGAGGAGCTTTCTTCGGAGCGAGAGCAAGCTATGTTGGAGGAATACCCAGAGTTGTTCCACTCAGGTATTATTTAGATTTGTGTACCTTTACTTAATTTCGGGATGAAATTCCTTAAGTGGGGGAGATTTGTAACGCCCCGAAAATTATATTTGAGTCGGTCGCGAAAAAGGGGAATTTTGGTGCCTTATAGGGGTACACGGCCTAGGACACGGGCGTGTCCAAGGCCGTGTCTAGCTGGTGTTTTTGGTCATTTTCATCCCGAGAAGGACACGACTAGATGACACGGGTGTGTCATTTGACACGGGCGTGTGCCTACCCATGTCAGTACCCGTATCCCGTTTGGTCGTGTCCATTGCCGTGGCGGTTATGCGTGACACACCCCCGGAGACGGGCGTGTCGAGAGACCCGACACGAGCGTGTCAGGTTGGACACGGGCGTGTCTGAGCCCGTGTGTCTTTTCTGTGTTCGACGATTGTGTCTGGATCGAGGCACACAGCCTGGGACACAGCCGTGTGCCAAGCCATGTTCGGCCCAGGTCTGGGAAATTTTGTGCAGATGTGAGCCGTTCATTTTCTTTAATTAAGATCCAACAGCCCAGATGATTTCCTGCTCTGTTAAGGACGGGAATAGGGGAGTTAATCCCTCATTTCTCTCCAAGGCTTTCTCTTTCCAAGGTGTTAGAGAGAAGAGGAAAAGGAAGGAGGTTTCCGGCCACCGGCGGAGCATCGGAGCACCGTTTTGAAATCTGAGAGCAGATCCGTGGAGGAAAGGTCGTTGCGAAGAGTTCTGTCCGCGTAGTTTTTCCATGCCGTCAAAACGGACTACAAGGGTAACGATTCTCAACTTGAGCATGTGAAGCTCTTTCTTTCTGCATATAGAATCCCGCTCCTGCGAGTGTGCAGTGAGTGCATGGTGTTCCTTGGGGTTGATGTGAATAGTCCCCCTTGTGTTGCATATAGAGTCCAGAATCGTAAGTACGGGCATAGGCATTGTGTGTGAAGCCTACCCGGACGTGTATCGTCTGGATCAGTGATGTTGCATTTGATATGATTTGCCGGAGAAGATTCCGTACTTTGGGTTTTTCGGGTTTCTACGCGGTAGATTGTAGCAGGGATCCTTGGAGGTTAGCTTCAAGGGGCACCCGGAAAATTGAGCTGAAACGTGTTCTGCTAACTTGGTGATCTGGGAACCGGCCTTGATCATAACTGGGTTATGAGATTGTTTGGAAAATTTTGAGATTCGAGAGAAGCTTGGCCCACGCGTAGGACTTAAATTGTATATACGGCGTGAGCAACGGGCAAGTGGAATTGGACCTAGGCTATGTGGAACGGTGCGAGAAATCCGAAAAGGGCAGTGGCCATTGGCATAGTCAGGAGCCTTAGACTAGACAGGGTCAGAAAGGCTAAAATGCTCACTTGGTTGCCATCTTTGGGATGGTGGTGAAGACACTGATATGTCAGGATTCACCGTTAATGTGCCCTGAGTGCACGGGGTGTTTGGTCGTGCGAGCCTGCACCTGTGGCGAAATATATAGATGCACTTTATTATTTAGCTGGGCTAATGTTATGTAGGGAAAGAGCACCGCCGTGCCGAGTAAGGGGCGGGTCGTTATAATTTGGTCGACTTTTGGCTGACCGTTGCTTTGTTTGACACCAGGCGGTGGAATTGTGCTTGCAGGTGCTGCGGAGCCGAGTACCAAATAGCGTGTTGAAGCCCATGTTGCTGTGCTGGCCCTAGAAGGCCGTAGAATAGTTATTTTTTACTTTTTTTCATGTGTGGCCGGCCTGCGAGCCGATGTATGTAAGACATGTTTTATTAAGTGAACATTTGTAAGGCCATAAGGCCATGTACCTTTTCAGTGTATTTGGGTTTCATTCCTATGGTTGTAGTCGTGGACATTCATTTGTATTGGATTTAAGATTTGTATTCTTTCAACTTTAAAAGCTTCCACTAGAATGCTCTGTGTAGGACGAGTAGTCTTAATTGGATGGTTTGAATATTCATTTGGTAACCCTTCCGACTGTCTGTGGTATATGGCGTCGGGTTCCAGCTGGACCTTTTGTTATATGCCATTTGACGGATGGGGGTGTTACAATTTGGTATCAGAGCGTCCAAAACAATTGTAACACCCCCATCCGTCACATGGCATATAACAGAAGGTCCAGCTGGAACCCGACGCCATATACCGCTGACAGTCGGAAGGGTTACCCAATGAATATTCAAACCATCTAATTAAGACTACTTGTCCTACACAGAGCATTCTAGCGGAAGCTTTTAATGTTGAAAGAACCCAAATCTTAAATCCAATACAAATGAATGTCCATGACTACAACCACAGGAATGAAACCCAAATACACTGAAAAGGTACATGGCCTTACGGCCTTACAAATGTTCACTTAATAAAACATGTCTTGCATACATCGGCTCGCAGGCCGGCCACACATGATAAAAGTAAAAATAGCTATTCTACGACCTTCTAGGGCCAGCACAGCAACATGGGCTCCAGCCCGCTATTTGGTACTCGGCTCCGCAGCACCTGCAAGCACAATTCCGCCGCACGGTGGAAAACAAAGCAACGGTCCGCCAAAAGCCGACCAAATTATAACGACCACGCCCCTTACTCGGGACGGCGGTGCTCTTTCCCTGCATAACATTAGCCTAGCTAAACAATAAAGTGCAACTATATATTTCACCATAGGTGCAGGCTCGCACGGGCAAACACCTCATGCACTCAGGGCACATTAACGGTGAATCCTGACATATCAGTGTCTTCACCACCATCCCAAAGATGGCAACCAAGGGAGCATTTTAGCCTTTCTGACCCTGTCTAGTCTAAGGCTACCGACTATGCCAACGGCCAGTGCCCTTTTCAGATTTCTCGCACTGTTCCACATAGCCTAGGTCCAATTCCACTTGCCCATTACTCACGCCGCATATACAATTTAAGTCCTACACGTGGGCCAAGCTTCTCTCGGATCCCAAAATTTTCCAAACAATCTCATAACCCAGTTATGATCAAGGCCGGTTCCCAGACCTCCAAGTTAGCAGAATACGTTTCCGCTCAATTTTCCGGGTGCGCCTTGAAGCTAACCTCCAAGGATCCCTGCTGCAATCTACCGTGTAGAAACCCGAAAAGGCTAAAGCATGGAGTCTTCTCCGGCAAATCATATCAAATGCAACATCACCAATCTAGACGATACACGTCTGGGTAGGCTTCACACATAATGCCTATGCCTGTACTTACGATTCTGGACTCTATATGCAACACAAGGGGGACTATTCACATCAACCCCAAGGAACACCACGCACTCAACGCACACTCGCGGGAGCGGGATTCCCTATGCAGAAAGAAAGAGCTTCACATGCTCAAGTTGAGAATCATTACCCTTGTAGTCCGTTTTGGCGTCATGGAAAAACTACGCGGACAGAACTCTTTGCAACTACCTTTCCTCCACGGATCCGCTCTCAGATTTCGATACGGTGCTCCGATGCTCCGCCGGTGGCCGGAAACCTCCTTCTTCTTCCTCTTCTCTCTGACACCTTGGAAAGAGAATGCCTTGGAGAGAAATGAGGGATTAACTCCCCTATTCTCGGCATTAACAGAGCAGGAAATCATCTGGGTTGTTGGATCTTAATTAAATAAAACGAACGGCTCAGATCCGCTCAAAAATCTCCAGACCGGGGCCGAACACGGCTTGGCACACGGCCGTGTCCCAGGCCGTTTGCCTCGATCCAGGCACGATCGTCAAACACAAAAAAGACACACGGGCTCAAACACGCCCGTGTCCAACATGACACGCCCGTATCTGGTCTCTCGACATGCCCGTGTCTGGGGGAGTGTCACGCATAACCGCCATGGCAACGGACACGACCTAACAGGACACGGGTACTGACACGGGTAGGCACACACCCGTGTCAAATGACACGCCTGTGTTGTCTAGCCGTGTTCCTGGTCGTGTCCTTCTCGGGATGAAAATGACCAAAAACACCAGCCAGACACGGACTTGGACACGCCCGTGTCCTAGGCCGTGTGCCCCTATACAGTCACCAAAAATCCCTTTTTTTCGCGACCGACTCAAATACAATTTTCGGGGCATTACAAATCTCCCCCACTTAAGGAATTTCGTCCCGAAATTAAGTAAAGGTACACAAATCTAAATAATACCTGAGTGGAATAACTCGGGGTATTCCTCTAACATAGCTTGCTCTCTCTCCCAAGAAATCTCCGTACGTCCGCAATTTTCCCATCGGACTTTAACCATACGGATATCCTTGTTGCGGAGTCATTTGACTGCAACATCTTCAATACGTACTGGCTTGACCCTTGTTGTCAACTCATAATCAACAGGTATTTGATTATCCGCAATGATCTGTGAAGGCTCTTGCACCGCCTTACGCAACATTGATACGTGGAACACGTCGTGCAGCCCACTCAATTCCGTCGACAGCTTCAATCTATACGCTGCCTCGCCAACACGCTCCAGAATTTCAAATGGTCCAAGGTATCTCGGGCTCAACTTATTCAATCATCGAACCCGCGATACACCCTTGAACGACTCGATTTTTAGATACACCATGTCGCCAACATTGAACTCCACGTTCCTATGCTTGGCGTTGTAATACTTTTCCTGCCTGTCCTGAGCGATCTTCAATCTTTCCTTAATTGTATGTATCATTGAAGTGGCATCTTCCACCGCTTGACGTTTATACAACTTCGATTCCCCTGCCTCCAACCAAGACAACAGCGTACGACACTTCCTCCCGTACAAGGCCTCGAAAGGCGCCATTCCAATACTCGCTTGAAAGCTGTTGTTGTACGCAAACTCCACCATGTACCGGTGATCTTCCCACTGCTTTCCAAAATCTAGGACGCACATGCGAAGCATGTCTTCCATCTTCCGGTTGACCCTCTCGGTTTGGCCATCCGTCTGCGGGTGAAAGGTTGTGCTGAACTTTAGCTTGGTACCCAACAGACTATGCACCAACCTCCAGTCATTCGACGTGAAGCATCCATCTCGATCACTAACAATACTGCGGGGTACACCATGCAATCATACAATATTATCCACGTAGAGTTTGGCTAACTTTTCCACCGGGTCTTCCTTCTTGTTCGGAATAAAGTGTGACACCTTTGTCAACCTATCTACGACCACCCAAATGGCGTCGTTTCCCTTCTGTGACCTCGGCAAACCATGCACAAAATCCATAGATATGTCATCGAATTTCCATTCTGGGATAGGTAGGGGCTTCAAGAAACCTCCGGGCTTCTGGCATTTCGCCTTCACCAATGCGCAAGTACGGCACTTGGCCACATACAGTGCTACATCTTTCTTCAAACCCGGCCACCAGAATAGTTTCTTCATGTCTCTATACATCTTCGTGCTCCCCGGGTGGATCGAGTACTTGGTATGATGCGACTCTGTTGGAGTTACCATTGTGATCTGGAAGTGATCAAACATGTAATCTCACTGCCAACGCGATATGAGCCTGTAGGGTCGCACATAAGAGATGTGGAGAAGTTGGATAATTGACTGTGTTGGTAAAGGTTGCCAATCACCGACCTGAATGGGGTTGTGGGCAAAGTGTTGCCTTAAAGGATCGTCGGGTTGGGCAAATGTTGCCTTGTAGGGCTGGTAAGGATTGTCGTCCGAGGGTCGATAACATTCGTCGAGAATCGTCTTCTGATTCCCGCCGATCGGCGAGAATCGTCTCTCTGATTCTCGCCGATCGACGAGAATCGTCGAGAATCAATATGCTGATTCTCGACGATCGACGACTTTGACATGTATCGTCGACCGCGGCTCGACGGTCGACGAGATTCGACGTGTATCATCAAGTGAGGCTCGACGATCGGCGAGAATCGTCGAGTATTGTACTCTGATTCTCGCCGATCCATGGTGATGCTCGCTGATCGATTCTCGCCGACTCTCGCCGATTGATACTCGCCGATTCTGGATCTCATTCTTGGGTGGTCTGCGGATAGCGATAAGCCTAGGTTTATTTATACCTTTGGTATAAATACAACACTTAGGGTTTTCGAGTGAAGGCGCGCGATTTTCTCCTGTAGCAGATCGAAATCCGCGACGGAAGAGTTCCGTTCCGCGATCGTTCCGCCGATCCCGAATCCCGCCGCCGACGGAAGGGTTCCGCCGCCGCCGTGTTCGCTCCGTCGACCTCCTCTTCTCCGGCGACTGTCGCAGGTGCTGCTCTTCCTGGCGCGGACCTAGCAGTCCGTGGAATAGCAAGGTGCGGTCATCGTTCTTCCCGATCTTCCGTGTGACGGAAAGCCCGGTGTTCTCCCGCTCGTGTGGACATCTGCAGAAACGTGGACATTATTCCACGTAGAACTCGCCACTAGCAAGAAGACAAAGTTTGGAGCATCTTCGTTGAGTTATGACTCAACGCCACCGAGGTAATTTTTGCCTACTTGTTTTGCTAACTTCTTGATTCAACATTCATGGCCCGATCCACATCTCTTTGGGTTTTTCTTGATGTTTTTCTTTTCCGCTGCGTGCACAAGCGTTGTGCCATCCTCATATAGAAACCCAACAGTGGTATCAGAGGGAGGTTGCAGCCATGATCGTTGTTTTGGAAGTTTTGTTATTCCAGTGCGTGTAAACCTAGAGATTTAGAAGTGTTCTAAATGTCTAGATTTAGTCTTGGTTCCCCACCAAGAACCTCTGGAATTGCGTGGAATTTCTAATTGTTAGAAATTGTTGTCTACTTAGCAGTAACCATCCCTCGATTTTGTTTTGGATTTTGAATCCAACAAAGAGAGATGAGCTTGTCTACTGCTTTAAGTTGAGCTGTCTTTGCCTTTGTCCAATGCATGTAAATCTGAGGATTTGGAAGTTTCCGGATGTTCAGATTTATCTCTTCCTTCTATCAATTGTTGATGGTGTTAGGATATGCACATAAGGGATGCATGTGGTTTAGAATTGTTTTTCTTTGGATGTGCACATTGATCAAATGTTGATCGCGGTTAATTGTTAACCTATAATTGAAAATCCCTTCATCAAATATTAAGTGTTCGGATGCCTTCCGATGGATGACACTCTTCCTGCCTCGATCGATGAAGTGTGGGCTTGCTAAAGCAAGGTGCATTAATCTATCTTGGTAAGGGTGCGAGCGGATAATTGTGATATCCCACTATCGACATCGGGTCATACTTAACTAGGTGACCTCAAAGGTTGAGTGCCTAGAGGCATAGGGTTGGCATGCACCATATGATGGATGCGAATAAGGAGTTATTCACCAACCATACAAGAATTGCATGAGGATGCAATTGGCAAGCGTTGCCTACCTAAATAACCGCATCGTGAGAGGAATGCCAAAGCGGACTCACAGTGTTGGTGAAATACGGATCTTGTCCACTAAGAGAGTAGCTCGCATGAACTCTCCGAATTGTTAGTGAGGGCTATCATTTCGAATAAAATAGTGGGAGTACTTTAATTGAAGTCCAAATTAAAATAAATTGTATTTGAAATTTTGGTGCTGATTTTATTCTGCATAAATTCTTGTAGAATTTCATGGCAAGTGTTTTACACTCCACATTGTCTCTGAGAGCCATCCTTGAGAAGGATAAGCTCAGTGGGACTAATTATATGGACTGGTACAGGAACCTGAGAATTGTTCTCAGGCAAGAGCGAAAGCTCTATGTCTTGGAAGAAGAAGCCCCCGAGGTGCCGACCGGGAACTCTTCCCGTGCTGAGAAAGATACTTATAAGAAGTATACTGACGATGCTTTAGATGTCGAATGCCTTATGCTTGCCACTATGAACTCTGAGCTTCAGAAGCAACATGAGAACATGGGGTGCAAGGAGATTGACGAGCATCTCAAGAAAATGTTTCAAGGGCAGGCTCGTCAAGAGAGGTTCGACATCACAAAAGCGTTGTTTCAGTGCAAGATGGGAGTTCGAGACTCAGTAGGGACTCACGTACTCAAGATGATTGGGTATATAGAGAACCTTGAAATTCTGGGTTTTCCTCTTGGTCAAGAGTTGGCCACGGATCTGATCTTGCAATCGGTGCCGGACAGTTATGAGCAGTTCGTCTTGAACTATAACATGAATGAAATAGACAAGACACTGCCCGAACTCCTAGGCATGTTGAGAACTGCCCAAATCAACATGAAGAAGGCCAAGCCTGCCAGCCCCATACTGATGGTGCATAAGGGCAAGGGCAAGGCCAAGGGTTCTAAGAAGACGAAGGTAGGACCTAAGTCATTTCTTGAGCCCAAGTCTTCTGCACTGATGAAGAAGAAAAGCACGGTGAAGGAAGGGAAATGCCACCACTGTGGCAAGGCTGGTCATTGGAGAAGGAACTGTCCTTCGTACATTGAGGGTCTGCAGAAATTGAGGGGAGGTATGACTTCCGCTTCAAATGTTTACGTTATAGAGATAAACCTTTCTGCTCCTTCATCTTGGGTATTGGATATCGGATGTGGTTCTCACATTTGTACAAATGTGCAGGAACTAGGAAGGAGAAGATTGCTGAGTAAAGGGGAGGTGGACCTCCGCGTCGGCAATGGAGCAAGAGTTGCTGCTGTAGCCGTAGGGGTTTATCGTCTTTCTTTGCCCAGTGGGCTTGTAATAGAACTAGATAACTGTTATTTTGTTTCGGCCATAACTAGAAACATTATATCTATTTCATGTTTGGACATGATTGGATTTTCTTTTATAATTAAGAACAACTGTTGTTCTATATTTAAGAATGATGTTTGTTATGCTGTAGACCAATTGTTTAATGATCTTTATGTTTTGAACTTGGACCATCTGATATGTAATGTAAAAAATAATAAAAGACTAAGAACAAATGACTCAAACCCTACGTATCTCTGGTATTGTCGTTTGGGCCATATCAACGAGAAGCGCATATCCAAGCTCCATAGAGATGGACTTTTGGACTCATTTGATTATGAATCATTTGAGCGATGCGAATCTTGTTTGTTAGGCAAGATGACTAAAGCTCCTTTCACTGGTTATACTGAGAGGGCTGAGGATCTCTTGGGTGTTGTACATAGTGATGTATGCGGACCCATGAGTTCCATGGCTAGAGGTGGGTATTTCTACTTTGTTACATTTACTGATGATTTCAGTAGATACGGATATGTGTATCTTATGAAGTGCAAATCCGAGACCTTTGAAAAGTTCAAAGAGTTCAAGAATGAAGTAGAAAACCAGTTGGGTAAAAGGGTTAAAGCACTCCGATCTGATCGAGGTGGCGAATACCTGAGTCATGAGTTCCGTGATCATCTGAAAGAGTGTGGTATTGTATCACATCTCACTCCACCTAGAACACCACAACATAATGGTGTGTCTGAGAGGAGAAATCGTACTCTGTTAGACATGGTACGTTCGATGATGAGTCATGCAGACTTGCCTGTTTCCTTTTGGGGTTTTGCTTTAGAGACCGCTGCAATGACATTGAATCGCGCTCCAACGAAAACGGTTCTGAAGACACCATGTGAGATATGGACTGGGAAGCGTCCTAGTATGTCGTTCATTAAAATTTGGGGCTGTGAGGCATACGTGAGACGTCAAATGCCTGACAAGCTGGAACCCAAATCGGATGAATGTTATCTGGTGGGATATCCTAGGGAAACGAAAGGGTATTACTTTTACCTACCGTCTCAGGGCAAAGTGTTTGTCGCAAGGACTGGTGTCTTCTTGGAGAAAGAGTTCTTATCAAGAAAGACTGAAAAGGTAGAGCTTGAAGAAGTTCAAGAACCACGTGTAATGAATGAACCGGAATTGGATTCTGAGACAGGACTACAAGATGTTGTAGCTAGAGAACCTGCTCAGGGAACACAAGTCCTACGTAGATCTGGTAGACCGAGGTTTGAGCCTAAGAGATATGGATTTCTCGTGTCTCAAATAGGTAATGTGTTGCTTATGGATCATGATGATGAACCAGCAACCTACCAAGAGGCTATGAATGGACCGGACTCCGACAAATGGCTTGAGGCTATGAAATCCGAAATGGACTCCATGTATGCAAACCAAGTTTGGAACTTGGTGGAACCACCTAAAGGGGTACGACCCATAGGGTGTAAGTGGGTCTTCAAGAAGAAGACCGACATGGATGGGAATGTACAGACATTCAAAGGGCGACTGGTGGCTAAGGGTTTCAAGCAAATTCATGGTATTGACTATGATGAGTCCTTTTCCCTGTTGCCATGGTAAAGTCCATTAGGATATTGCTTGCTATTGCTGCGTATTATGACTACGAGATCTGGCAGATGGATGTCAAAACGGCTTTCCTTAATGGAAACCTCCTTGAGGAAGTGTATATGACACAACCCGAGGGTTTTGTATCCCCAGATGAAGCCACTAAAATATGCAAGCTGAATAAGTCCATTTATGGACTGAAACAGGCCTCTCGAAGTTGGAATCTTCGTTTTGATGAGAAAATCAAAGAGTTTGGTTTCATCAAGAATGAAGATGAGCCTTGTGTTTACAAGCGAATCAGTGGGAGCATTGTTGTCTTCCTGATATTGTATGTAGATGACATACTGTTGATTGGGAATGACATTCCTACCCTGAAAGTTGTTAAGAACAACCTAGGGAACTGCTTTTCAATGAAGGATTTGGGTGAAGCGACTTATATACTCAGTATTAAGATCTATAGAGATAGATCGAAGAAGTTGCTGGGTTTGACCCAGAGTACGTACATCGAAAAGGTGTTGAAGCGGTTCAACATGCTTGAGTCCAAGAAAGGATTTTTGCCCATGTCTCATGGTGTGAATCTCTCTAAGGACCAGTGTCCAAAGTCTTGTGAAGATAAGGACCGCATGAAGTTGATTCCATATGCTTCGGCAATTGGATCAATCATGTACGCGATGTTATGTACTCGACCCGATGTCTCCTTTGCTTTGAGCATGACTAGCAGGTATCAGTCAGACCCCGGTGAGTGTCACTGGATTGCAGTCAAGAATATCCTGAAGTACTTGAGAAGAACTAAGGATGTGTTCTTGGTGTATGGTGGAGAGGAAGAGCTCGTTGTAAGTGGTTACACAGATGCTAGCTTCCAAACTGATAGAGACGACTCCAAGTCTCAGTCAGGTTTTGTGTTTTGCCTGAATGGAGGAGCTGTGAGCTGGAAGAGTTCCAAGCAAGAGACAGTTGCTGATTCTACAACTGAGGCCGAGTATATCGCAGCAGCTAATGCGGCGAAGGAGGCTGTATGGATTAGGAAATTCATCGGCGAGCTTGATGTAGTTCCTAGCATTGTTGGTCCCGTAGTTCTCTACTATGATAATAATGGTGCAATTGCACAATCTAAGGAACCTAGATCTCATCAGCGCTCCATGCACATACTTCGGCGGTTTCATCTTATTCGTGAGATTGTCGAAAGAGGAGATGTGGACATCTGCAGATTGCCGACTGAGGAGAACATTGCGGATCCGCTGACAAAGCCTCTCGCGCAGAGAAAGCATGATGGTCATACTAGATCGATGGGTATACGATACCTAAATGATCAACTCTAGCGAGAATCTTGTGGATTGCATGTATATCTTGTATTTTGTTGGCTGTTCGTTCATATGATGAACTGTGTACCTAATTTTTCTCTTATAATTAATGGCAAGTTCTTTTATTATGTCCTTTTTATATGATAGTTAAATGTTAACATAATAGATACCCTTAGAATGTTCGCTTTCATGGGACATCAAGTACGTGACTTGAATGTGAGAGCCTATGATTTATTTGAAGCTTCATTCTTAAAGGTCCCTGGTCGAGTATCATCATAGAATCTAAGGGTGATGATGGTACATGGAGACTAGCACGTGTGTTGACTGATGACCGGTTCTCACAGGTCATGATATTGTGATATCAAGTCATCACGTGGGTACTTGTTAGTGAACAAGTTGTACTGCACAGACCCAACCTGAGACTACTCTGTGGATTGTCATCCAATCATGTCACGAGTATGTCTCAATTGACAATGGTGTTGTGATCCTTTGACCTGAAGTCACAGCATTCATCAAGTGAGGAAGAGAGTGCTTTGATGCCATCTAAAGTCTTCCTTGAGAAAGGTTGATGATAAGGGTGGTTGTTGGGCATGTTACATATCATTTGGGTGTTTGTGTGTGAGCAGATATGGGATTTGTCCTCCTGTATGACAGGAGTTGCATCCATGGGCCCCTTGATGGAACTGGACTGAGAAATGCATGACCATGCTTGGTTGAGTCAATATGTGATATTGGACTCACCATTCTCTCGAAGTCCGTCCTGGATCAAGAAACTTGGATTGAGCTATTACGAGGGTGACACGGTCCATGCCTCTAGTTCTTTCCGGATGTAAGGGACAAAGGGACAAAGACAACGCTGATACATTGGTCATAAAGGCTTATGAGTTATGAACTCTTATTGCTTGGGGAGCAATGATGCATTGCTAGATGCCGCTCATTGTTTGTGAGGTTTTTGCTTTGATACTTTCGAGATCAAGTCGGAGTCTGTTGGAGTTACCATTGTGATCTGGAAGTGATCAAACATGTAATCTCACTGCCAACGCGATATGATCCTGAAGGGTCGCACATAAGAGATGTGGAGAAGTTGGATAATTGACTGTGTTGGTAAAGGTTGCCAATCACCGACCTGAATGGGGTTGTGGGCAAAGTGTTGCCTTAAAGGATCGTCGGGTTGGGCAAATGTTGCCTTGGAGGGCTGGTAAGGATTGTCGTCCGAGGGTCGATAACATTCGTCGAGAATCGTCTTCTGATTCCCTCCGATCGGCGAGAATCGTCTCTCTGATTCTCGCCGATCGACGAGAATCGTCGAGAATCAATATGCTGATTCTCGACGATCGACAACTTCGACATGTATCGTCGACCGCAGCTCGACGGTCAACGAGATTCGACGTGTATCATCAAGTGAGGCTCGACGATCGACGAGAATTGCCGAGTATTGTACTCTGATTCTCGCCGATCCATGGTGATGCTCGCTGATCGATTCTCGACGATTCTCGCCGACTCTCGCCGATTGATACTCGCTGATTCCGTATCTCATTCTTGGGTGGTCTGCGGATAGCGATAAGCCTAGGTTTATTTATACCTTTGATATAAATACAACACTTAGGGTTTTCGGGTGAAGGCGCGCGATTTTCTCCTCTAGCAGATCGAAATCCGCAACGGAAGAGTTCCGTTCCGCGATCATTCCGCCGATCCCGAATCCCGCCGCCGACGGAAGGGTTCCGCCGCCGCCGTGTTCGCTCCGTCGACCTCCTCTTCTCCGGCGACTGTCGCTGGTGCTGCTCTTCCTGGCGCGGACCTAGCAGTCCGTGGAATAGCAAGGTGCGGTCATCGTTCTTCCCGATCTTCCATGTGACGGAAAGCCCGGTGTTCTCCCGCTCGTGTGGACTTCTGCAGAAACGTGGACATTATTCCACGTAGAACTCGCCACTAGCAAGAAGACAAAGTTTGGAGCATCTTCATTGAGTTGTGACTCAACGCCACCGAGGTAATTTTTGCCTACTTGTTTTGCTAACTTCTTGATTCAACGTTCATGGCCCGATCCACATCTCTTTGGGTTTTTCTTGATATTTTTCTTTTCCGCTGCGTGCACAAGCGTTGTGTCATCCTCATATAGAAACCCAACAGACTCATACATCAACTCCTCCCGAAGTTTATCCGCACTAGCAATGTATATGCGACCGTCCTTCCTTAGCAAACCATCCTGAACAGCAAACTGGGAATTTGACCCATCCACAGATTCTTCCAAGATCTGTTTCATGTTGTTATCCTGAACCAAAGCCCGCCGAACTCTATCCGCTAGGTCACACTACACCTCTGTCAAAAACAATTTCTCCTCAGCACTAGACTGCTTGTCGACGCAAGATATCTCCAAACCCTCCAACTCATGGACCAATCTCTCATCATGTACCGATAACCAGTTGGCCTACGCCGGAGTCCTGTGACTCAACGCATCCGCCACTGCATTTCCCTTCCCAGGCACAAAATGAATCTTGAAGGTGTAGTCTCCTAAGAACTACATCCACCTCCGTTGCCTCATGTTCAGATCCTTTTGGTCCAACAGGTACTTCAATCTCTTATGATCAGTGTAAATATCGACCTTCACACCGTACAGGTAGTGCCTCCAAAGCTTTAGAGCAAATATCACAACCGCTAACTCTAAGTCATGGACCGGATAATTCCTCTCATGAATCTTCAGTTGTCGTGAACCATAGGCTATCACTCTCCCTTGCTGTAACATAACACAGCCCAAACCATTACTCGAAGCATCACTATAAATCTCGAACCCTTCGGTTCCACTTGGCGAACATAAAATAGGCATCGTGGCCAACTGCCTCTTCAACTCTTCAAAAGCCTGCTCGCACTCCGGAGACCACACAAATTTCGGATCCTTCCTTGTCAACATCGTGAGTGGAAGTGCTATCCGTGAAAAGTTCTCTACCAAGCGCCTATAGTAGCCAGCAAGTCCCAGAAAACTCCGGACTTCCGCCACCGTAGTCAAAGTAGGCCACTCCCGTATTTTCACTATCTTCGCCGGATCCACCGCTATCCCTTCTCCACTGACAACATGACCAAGGAACACTATCGAGGATAACCAAAATTCACACTTGTAGAACTTAGCATACAACTGATTCCTCCTCAACGTCTCCAACACCATGTGTAGATGCTTGTAGTGATCCTCTTCGCACTGCGAGTACACCAGGATATCATCTATAAATACTATCACGAAACGATCCAGGTACTCTCTGAACGTCCTATTCATCAGATCCATAAACACGGATGGCGCATTAGTCAAACCAAACGGCATGACCGTGAACTCGTAATGCCCAAACCACATATTGAATGTTGTCTTTGGGATGTCGCTCTCCCTTATCCTCAACTAATAGTAACCAGACTTCAGATATAACTTCGAATATACTGTTGACTCAACCAACTAATCAAATAGATTGTCAATCCTCGGAATCGGATACTTATTCTTTTTCGTAAGCTTATTCAATTCCGATAGTCGATACAAAGCCGCAAGCTCCCCTCTTTCTTCTTAACAAATAGAACTGGTGCGCTCCAAGACGACGAACTTGGACGCACATAACATTGCTCTAGCAACTCTTGTAGTTGCACCTTCAACTCTGCCATCTCTCTTGGCGATATCCGATAGGGGGAGCGTGACACCGGTTTGGCACCCGTTACCAGCTCAATGGTAAAATCAATCACCCGCTGATGAGGGGCTCCTGGGAGATCATCTGGAAACACATCGGGATATTCAGACACAACTGGGATATTCTCAAGACTTGGCTTAGGCGTCGAAGTCCGCACTAGAGTGACAAACAGTTCTGCCCCAGACCGAACTGCATTGACCACCTGAAGGGCCGACATCAAAACTTTCCCTGACCCCTTCATGCCCGCAAAAGTAGTCTCCCGACCAGTGTACAGACGCAACTTAATTTCCTTACGGTTGCAATCGATGCATGCACCCTGCTCCGAGAGCCAATCCATACCGAATATTACGTCGAACTCCACTAACGATAGAATCAACGCTCGCAAATCAAACTCCTGGTCTACAAACCGAATCTTCACTACGCAGATCTTATCCGCACGCATTGAGCACCCATTGGGCAACAACACATCCAACTTGTTTTCTGCCATCGAGGACGGAACTCCGATGCGCGATATGAATTTTTCGGACAAGAAGGTATGTGATGCTCCCGTATCAAACAGGGCTCTCGCCGGAAACTCAAAGATAAACACAAATCCTATCATCAACAACAGTAAGCTAACAACAAAAGAGGTAACGACTATGAAAGTTAAACTACTGCAATTTAACTCATACCTGTCACCGCGTCTGCTTGCTTTATGGCCTCTTGAAGACCAAGGTTGTAGACTCTAGGCTGTGCTGGAGCATGATGGGACGCGGTTGACTCCACCACCTTCCCTTTCTTCTCATAAGTCGCTCCAGGCTTCCTCTTGGACTTTGAACGTCCGCTCCAACACTCCCGAGCAAAATGCCCCGTCTTCCCGCAGTTGTAGCAAGCTCCAGGGACTCGACTTGTAGTTGCCCCCAACGCATCATCCGAAGGGGCTGAGTTCGAAGTTCTCCGCTTCTTGTTCCATCTGCGGAAACTTGAATTGTTATTTGGCACCTTGAACTCGGACTTCCTTTCTCCTGGATGCTTCTTATCTTGAACTTTCTTCACAACCTTTTCCAACGAACGGGCCGAATTGACCAAGGCTAGGAAGCCTTGCGCCTTTGGCCCAGCAAGTAGCAACTGTAGGTCGTCGCGTAGACCCTCATAAAATCGGTTGGTCTTCCGTTCTTCTTCCATAAACGTAGCACCAGCATGCCGACCCAACCGTGTGAACTCATGCAGATACTCGTCCACGCTTCTGGATCCTTGAGTCAACCCAAGAAATTGATTCTCCATCTCCAACTTCTGAGCAGAGGGTACAAATATGGCTAGGAACAATCTTGAAAATTCCTCTATCGGCACATCAGCAAGCTGCCTTCCCACTAAGAGATGAAACTCCAACTCATCCCACCACAGCCTCGCTTCACCCATCAAAAGAAAAGTCGCTATGGTGGTCTTCTGGCACTCCTCAATTATTGTGGCTGTCAACACCCTCTTTATCGAAGAGAGTTAGTCCTCAGCTTGAGTTGGCGTTCCAACCCCATCAAACCTCGGAGGACTAAAGCCCATCACATGCTTTAGTTTCTTCTCCGTAGCTCTCCTCGGCTCTACTAGATCAACTGCTGCGCGCTCCACCACTCTCGGCTCTGCCGCCCTAAATGGTTCTTGCTCATTCACAGGAGGTGCGCGATGCATTTTCCATGCAGGTTGGGCATTTATCATTGCAAACTCGGCTTCAGCCACCATCCTGATTGTAACAACCCCATCCGTTCATATGGTATATTCTAGAAGGTCCGGCCGGGGCCCCACAGTATATATCACAAAACAGGCGGTGAAGGTACATGATGATACTAGAGTAGCGCAATCGTACCTATCACAAAGCATTCTAGCGGAAGCCTAGAATACAACTTGAACTCCTCATGAATGACCAAACATAAAACTCCACATTTTATACGATATAGGAATGTCTTACAAGTAAAAGAGTTGTCCTTATGGCCTTACATGACTTTCAACCAGTGGCCTAAACAGATTGCCGCGCAGGCCGACCACAAAAAGAAACATCACAACAAGCAACACCTATAGCCTTCGAGGGCTAGCATTCGTAGCAGCAACAACAGCAGGAACATTAGCCTTTACGCGTCCCGCTTGGCTCTCCAGCACCTGTACAGGGACAATCCACCCAACGGTGGAAAACAAAAGCAACGGTCAGCGTTCAGCCGACCAAATTATAACTTCCATACCCATTTTCTCGGGGCAGCGGTATTCTTCCCTGCAGGCATATCATATCACAGTATGGCAATATATCTCATCAAAATGTGCTTTGACTCACACAAGCCATCACAACCGTTCGCCACCCGACCCAACGATCCGTGCACTCAGGGCACATTCTTGGTGTTCTGGCAAATCACATGCCCACCACCGTATCAGGGTCATCACCCAACGGTAAATCTCTTGCGCATTTACTCCATGGCGTGCAGCCGGAGTTAGTCTTCCTACACCGGGATGGCCCGTAGACCCCCATTGTGTCATGGCGTGCAGGCCAAAGACTCTTGCTATGCGCTCCAACAGACCGCACCTTTTGGTCTCACATCGGACGGACATAGCGCGGGTCGGATCCTCCATCCCCCGTTGCTCAAATCGCCTTGCCTTCTCCGAGTACAGCGTACTCATGGCTATATTAAAGGCGCGGGTCGGTCTCACCAATCCTGTTCTTGGCACATAGCCTGGGTATTTCTCGATACCCATTTCCTTAGCACAACAGCGGGTCTTTCCTGGGCCTCGCAGTACTTCCTGTGACTCTCTTCACAGGTGGACACCGCACAATCAGAAATGTCAGAGGTCTTTCCTGGCTACCATGCCAGTACTTCCTGTTACTCGCTTCACAGGTGGACACCCTACGACATCAAGCATCACAAAGGGCCTTTCCTGGTCACACCATTACTTCCTGTGCCTCATTCACAGGTCGGACCCAAAACCAGAACACAGATATTTTCCTGGGTTACCACTCCAGTACTTCCTGCTACTCCTTTTCGCAAGCATAACCCGTTGACTCCTTAAACTACACATTTATCCCGGAGTCTTCTCCAGTTCGTATGCAACATCACCAATCCAGACCAACCTGTCCAGATGAGCTTCACACAGCATGCATATTCAGTACTCCAATTCCAGATCTATATGCCAACAAGGGGATTTCATGAATCACCAAAAAGACTCCCAAAATCAGCCACCTCTTGGTGGGGGAATCACAAAGATATGCTAAAAGGAAGCCTTCACATGGCTAGGAAGAAAAGTCGTTACCCTTGACGACCGCTTCGGTGCCATGACCTCAAAGCTAGCTTGAATGGCTCACAAGAACATTTCCTCCGCAACGCCGGCTTCAGAACTCTTATCGGTAAACCACAGCACCACCAGCAATCAACCCCCTTTCCTCCTCCTCCTTCTTCCTCTCTCTTTCTCTCTCTAAGCTTGTAGAAAGATGAAGGCCAAAATACACTATGAGAAATCCTTTCTTATTCACAGCCTTAAGGAAAGCTGGAGGCCTTTCAGCCTTTGGATCCAGGCTGAAGGAATGGACGGCCACAAAAATGCCAGAAAAGCTAAATTTGACCTGACACGGCCTATAACACGCCTGTGTACAAGGCCGTGTGCCTCAAGAGGTGTCCAACTGACTTATCCAAACCAGTGACACGCTCATGGGACACGCCCGTGTCATTGGCCGTGTCACCCAACACGCCTTCAGACACGCCCGTGTCTGTGGCCGTGTGCATTGGCGAAAATAATCCCAAAACATCCCGAGACTTCACACGGCCTGTGACACGCCCGTGTCCCAGGCCGTGTGCCCATACACGGCACTCAGACACGGCCTAGCGCAAAATTCATCATGCTGAGTTCGTCGACCTGATTTGACATGCCCTGTGACACGCCCGTGTCACAGGCCGTGTTCCACTTCTCGACACTCGACGATCTCGACATCTCGACACTCGACGACACGGCCTGGGACACGCCCGTGTCCTGGGCCGTGTGTCCCTCTCGACACATCGTCGAGCGAAAAAACGTCGACACCCAGGCCGATCGTCGACACGGCCTCGACACGCCTTGCGACACGCCCGTGTCGCAGGCCGTGTCCGCTGTTCGACGACCATCGACTACAAATTTCGTCAACTTCGCGGCCAAATAGTCGACTCCAGCTTGACACGCCCTGGGACACGCCCGTGTCCCAGGCCGTGTCACCCAAAAATTTCCTGTTTGAGAAATTTGGAATGTTACAATCCTCCCGTCCTACAAGAAATTTCGTCCTCGAAATTCAGACACAGGAAGGCAATCAGTAACCAGCAAGAAAAATGTTACAACATGCAAAATTTTATGTTACAACATCCTCTCTACAGATTACAAAAAAAAGATCAGGGAACTCTTCTCGCATGGTTTGCTCACGCTCCCATGTCAGTTCTTCACGGCCGCAGTTGTCCCATCGGACTTTCACCATGCCGACCATCTTGTTCCGCAACTGTTTCTCGGCTCAATCTTTGATCTGCATGGGTCTAACTCTTGTTGTTAGCCCATACTCCACCGGCACACGTTCATCCGCGATCACTTTAGCTGGATCTTTCACGGCCTTCAGAAGTACCAAGATGTGAAATACATCATGTAATCCACCCAAGTCTGCCGACAGAGCTAGCCGATAAGCCACTTCGCCAACTCGCTCAACCACTTCAAAAGGACCCAAATATCTTGTACTCAACTTTTTCAATCGTCGAATCCGGGAGACACCTTTGAATGGTTTGATCTTCAAGTAGACCCAATCGCCAACCGCAAATTCCACGTTCCGGTGCTTGGCGTTGTAGTACTTCGCTTGTCGATCTTGAGCAATAAGCAGTCTCTCTCGAATAGTCCGTATGGTTGAGTTTGCTTCATCAACCTCATTTGGGTTAAAAATCTGAGCTTCGCCCGCTTCTACCCAAGCCAAGGGAGTACGGCACTTCCTTCCATATAGAGTTTCATATGGTGCCATCCCAATACACGCCTGGTAGCTGTTATTATATACAAACTATACCATATAGAGATGATCTTCCCATCTTTTTCCGAAGTCAAGGGCGCACATTCGGAGCATGTCCTCCATTGTTCTGTTGGTACGTTCAGTTTGGCCATCCGTTTGGGGATGAAAGGCAGTACTGAAAGTCAATTTCGTGCCCAACAGTCGGTGAACTAGCCTCCAATCATTTGACGTGAATCACCCATCTCGATCACTTACGATGCTCCGAGGAACACCGTGAAGCCGCACAATCTGGTCAACATATAACTTTGCCAAACTTTCAACTGAATCATCCCGCCTGTTCGGGAGAAAATGTGCCACTTTCGTTAGCCGGTCAACAATCACCCAAATGGAATAATTTCCTCGCTGCGATCTCGGCAACCCGTGCACAAAATCCATGGAAATATCATCAAATTTCCACTCTGGGATCGGCAGTGACTTCAAATAACCGCCCGGCTTTTGGCATTCCGCCTTCACCATCGCACATGTTTGGCATTTGGATACATAAAGGGCAACATCTTTCTTGAGCCCTGGCCACCAGAATAGCTTCTTCATATCGTTGAACATTTTTGTGCTCCCGGGATGAATGGAATACTTTGTATAATGCGCTTCATACATCAGTTCTTCCCTCAATTTCCCCACATTCGGGACGCACAAACGGCCCTCTTTTCGCAAAAGACCGTCATTCCATGTGAATTTGCCCTCTGGCCCTTCATTCACATAGCGTAAGAGATCTTCATCCAACTCTGTTGCCCGTCGAACTCAGTCTGCAAGGTCACATTGCACCTCAGTCCAGTTCAAACATGCGGTGGCAGTGGAATTCTTGTCAACGCAATAAATCTCCAACGCCTCCAGCTCCTGGATAAGATGTTCATCATGCCTTTGTAACCAATTCGCTCTAGCGGGAACCCTCCGACTCAATGCATCCGTGACAATATTCCCCTTTCAGGGCGTATAGTGAATCTCGAAAGTGTAGTCCCCAAGAAACTCCAACCACCTTCGTTGTCGCATGTTCAAGTCTTTCTGCTCCAAAAGATACTTTAGGCTCTTATGATCGGTATAGATCTCCACCTTCACTCCATAAAGGTAGTGTGGCCATAACTTGAGTGCAAAAATCACCGCCGCTAGTTCCAAATCATGGACGGGATAATTTCGCACGTGCACCTTCAGCTGGCGTGAGCCATAAGCAATAACCTTTCCATTCTGCAGAAGAACGCAGCCTAAGCCGCTCCCTGAGGCATCACTATAAATCACAAATCCATCGGTTCCACGTGGCGAAGACAACACCGGCGCCGTGGTCAACCAAATCTTCAGCTCTTCAAAAGCTCCTGCGCACTCTGGCATCCAAACGAACTTCTGATCTTTTCGCGCCAGTGTGGTTAGCGGCAAAGCGATTCGCGATAAGTTTTCCATAAATCTTCGATAGTAGCCCGCAAGTCCAAGAAAACTCCTGACCTCGTCCACAGAAGACAAGATTGGACACTCCTGTATGGCCCTTATCTTCGCTAGATCGACTGCAATGCACGCTCCACTCACCACATGGCCCAGAAATGCCACCAACGATAGCCAAAACTCGCACTTCGAGAACTTGGCATAGAGCTGATTTTGCCTCAACGTGTTCAACAGCAACCGCAAGTGCGTTTCATGTTCCACCTTCGACTTTGAGTACACCAGAATGTCATCAATAAACACTATCACAAACAGATCCAGGTACTCGCGAAAAATATGGTTCATCAGATCCATAAACACCGAGGGCGCATTCCACAGTCCAAATGGCATGACAGTGAACTCATAGTGCCCATAACTCGTGCCAAATGCGGTTTTGGGAATGTCCCCTTCCCGAATTCTTAACTGGTAATACCCAGACTTCAGGTCCAACTTCGAATAGACGGTCGAGCCTACCAGTTGATCGAATAACTCATCAATCTGGGGTATCAGATACTTATTCTTCTCAGTTAGCTTATTCAGTTCACGGTAATCGATACACAACCGCAATCCACCGTCTTTCTTCTTTACAAAAAGCACAGGCGCGCTCCAAGGTGACATGCTTGGGCGTATATAACCTTGCTCCAACATTTCTTGTAGTTGAACCTTCAACTCCGCCATCTCTTTAGGCACAACGCGATATGGCGAGCGGGCCACAGGTTTTGCACCTGGCACCAACTCGATCGTGAAGTCAATCTCCCGCTGCGGTGGTAGCCCAATGAGATCTGTGGGAAACACATGAACCTCACTTACATGGGCCTTAGGATCAACAGCCTGAATCAGTGCAAAGTAACACTCCGCACCCTTCCGAACAGCCTTGACTACCTGGAGTGCAGACATCAATGTCCCGCCTACTCCTCGCATACCCGCGAACTTTGTCTCTTGTTCGGTATTTTGACCCAACATGATCTCTTTAGACTGGAAATCAATCATAGCATGCTGCTCCGCAAGCCAGTCCATCCCAAAAATCATGTCGAATTCCGATATTGGCAAAACAAATGCAGTCAAACTGAAATCCCGACTTCCTAACTGAACCGCCACATAGCAAGCTTGATCCGCAAGCATCCAACAACCATTCGGTAACACTACTGTGACGCTATCTGTCTTTGCACGACTAGGTATCCCAAGCCGCGCTATAAACTCACTGGAAAGAAAAGAATGCGATGCACCTGTATCGAACAGTGCTCGCGCCAGCGTGTCCCGAATCATCACAAAGCTTGTGACAAACATGTCACACACACAAACTACAAACATAGGGGTACTAAGCAAAGAATACAAACAATAGCATATGCAAAACTAAACTCATACCTGTGACAACGTCACTCTGCTTGATGGCCGCTTACAGGCCAAGATTGTAAACCCGGGGTTGCGCCTGCGAGGCAGAGGAATCCACCACCGCCTTCCCTTTTTCCGCATAAGATGCTCCCGCCTTCTTTTCACTCTTTGGCGGCATCCGACAATCTCGCGCAATATGCCCCATCCGTCCACAATTGAAGCAGATACGAGTATCTGGCTTGGAGGTAGCCCCTGACATTGCTCCCATTGCAACTGATGAAGGAGCTTATCCACCTGTCTTGGACTTCTTGCCCCATCTCTTCTTATAAAATGGTTTCCCCGATCGGGGCACCTTCCACTCCGGTTGCATCACAGCCAACGCTCTCTTCCCCTGCACCCTCTTCATATCCTTTTCCACCGCGCTCGCAGTGTCAACCAACGCTTGGAAACCTTGGTTCACAGAACTGGACACAAGGAACCTCAGCTCGTCCCTCAGTCCTTCATAGAACCGATTGGTCTTCCTCTGCTCATCAGCAAATATAAAACCCGCATACCGCGCCAAGCGAGTATATTCATGCAGGTATGCGTCAACACTGCCACCACCTTGGGTCAGCCTTTGGAATTCATTTTCCATGGCTATCCGCTGAGCGGCATGAAGGTGCTTTGCTAGGAAGAGCCGGGAGAATTCTTCCATTGATACTTGGGTCAAAGGACGACCCGCCAAATGATGCAACTGCATCTCATCCCACCACAATCGCGCTTCTCCTTCAAGTAAGAATGTAACTAAGGTAACTTTCTGATGCTCCATCATTCCAATCGCCGTCATCACTCGCTTGACGCGCGATAGCCAATCCTCAACCTGCGTCGGAGTTCCCGCTCCCGAGAACGTAGGCGGATGGAAACTCATAAACCGCATTAGCTGCTTCACAGCCGCTCGAGGAGCCACATCCACTACAGGTTCAGGCCTTGCCGCCACCTATTCTGGCCTCACAGCCGCTTGTTCCTGCCTAAGTGGCTGGTCTTGGCTCATGGTAAATAAAGCCTCCGCAACTAAACGAACATGTTCCGCAGACGGTGGAGGTGTCGGCACCACTGCTGGTGTCGTACTTTAATCAGAATGCTGGGGCTCAGACGGCCCAGCTCCACTTCGTGTCACCTAAAGGTGGACAAGACACACACATTAGCGGTCGTACCGAAGCAAACAATACAAAATAAGAACTCGCAGGTTCCTCAAACACATCAATTTTGCATTCCTATGATGGACATTCCGAAGTTCATTCGTAGACGTTGGTTTGCACAAATGCGTGCTCGCCATCCTACAAAAGAAGTCAACCACGACTTCGAGAGGGAAAGACCAAGACAACTGATACCAAAAATGTAACAACCCCATCCATTATTATGGTATATTCTAGAAGGTCCGGCCGGCGCCCCACAGTATATATCACAAAACAGGCAGTGAAGGTACAGGATAATACCAGAGTAGCGCAATCGTACCTATCACAAAGCATTCTAGCGGAAGCCTAGACTACAACTTGAACTCCTCATGAATGCTCAAACATAAAACTCCACATTTTATACGATATAGGAATTTCTTACAAGTAAAAGAGTTGGCCTTATGGCCTTACATGGCTTTCAACCAGTGGCCTAAACAGATTGGCGCGCAGGCCGGCCACAAAAAGAAACATCACAACAAGCAACACCTATAGACTTCGAGGGCTAGAAACAGTAGCAGCAACAGCAGCAGGAACATTAGCCTTTACGCGTCTCGCTTGGCTCTCCAGCACCTGTACAGGGACAATCCACCCAATGGTGGTAAACAAAAGCAACGGTCAGCGTTCAGCCGACCAAATTATAACGACCCTGCCCCTTCTCTCGGGGCAGCGGTATTCTTCCCTACAGGCATATCATGTCACAGTATGGCAATATATCTCATCAAAATGTGCTTTCACGCACACAAGCCATCACAACCGTTCGCCACCCGGCCCAACGATCCGTGCACTCAGGGCACATTCTTGGTGTTCTTGAAAATCACATGCCCACCACCGTATCAGGGTCATCACCCAACGGTAAGTCTCTTGAGCATTTACTCCATGGCGTGCAGCCGGAGTTAGTCTTCCGACACCGGGATGGCCCGTAGCCCCCCATTGTGTCATGGCGCACAGGCCGAAGACTCTTGCTCTGCGCTCCAACAGACCGCATCTTTTGGTCTCACGTCGGAAGGACATAGCGCAGGTCAGATCCTCCACCCCCCGTTGCTCAAATCGCCTTGCCTTCTCCGAGTACAGCGTACTCATGGATATATAAAAGGCGTGGGTCGGTCTCACCAATACTGTTCTTGGCGCACAGCCTGGGTATTTATCGATACCCATTTCCTTAGCACAACAGTGGGTCTTTCCTGGGCCTCCCAGTACTTCCTGTGACTCTCTTCATAGGTGGACACCGCACAATCACAAATGTTAGGGGTCTTTCCTGGCTACCATGCCAGTACTTCCTGTTACTCGCTTCACAGGTGGACACCCTACGACATCAAGCATCACAAAGGGCCTTTCCTGGTCACAACAGTACTTCCTGTGCCTCATTCACAGGTCGGACCCAAAACCATAACACGGATATTTTCCTGGGTTACAACTCAAGTACTTCCTGCTACTCCTTTTCGAAGGCATAACCCGTTGACTCCTTAAACTACACATTTATCACGGAGTCTTCTCCGATTCGTTTGCAACATCACCAATCCAGACCAATATGACCAGATGGGCTTCACACAGCATGCCTATTCCATACTCCAATTCCGGATCTATATTCCAACAAGGGGATTTCATTAATCACCCAAAAGACTCCCAAAATCAGCCACCTCTTGGTGGGGGAATCACAAAGATATGCTAAAAGGAAGCCTTCACATGCCTAGGAAGAAACGTCGTTACCCCTGATGAGCGCTTCGGTGCCATGACCTCAAAGCTAGCTTGAATGGCTCACAAGAACGTTTCCTCTGCAACGCCGGCTTTAGAACTCTTATCGGTAAACCACAGCACCACCAGCAATCAGCCCCTTTCCTCCTCCTCCTTCTTCCTCTCTCTAAGCCAAAATACACAATGAGAAATCCTTTCTCATTCACGGCCTTAAGGAAAGCTGGAGGCCTTTCAGCCTTTGGATCCAGGCTGACGGAATGGACGGCCACAAAAATGCCAGAAAAGCTAAATTTGACATGACACGGCCTATGACACGCCCGTGTCCAAGGCCGTGTGCCTCAAGCGGTGGCCAACCGACTCATCCAAACCAGTGACACGTCCCTGGGACACGCCCGTGTCATGGGCCGTGTCACCCAACACGCCTTCAGACACGCCCGTGTCTGTGGCCGTGTGCATTGGCGAAAATAATCCCAAAACATCCCGAGACTTCACACGGTCTGCGACACACCCGTATCCCAGGCCGTGTGCCCATACACAGCACTCAGACATGGCCTAGTTCAAAATTCGTCGCGCTGAGTTCGTTGACCTGATTTGACATGCCATGTGACACGCCCGTGTCACGGGCCGTGTTCAACATCTCGACACTCGACGATCTCGACATCTCAACACTCGACGACACGGCCTGGGACACTCCCGTATCCTGGTCCGTGTACCCCCTCTCGACACATCGTCGAGCGAAAAAACGTCGACACCCAGGCCGATGGTCGACACGGCCTCGACACGGCCTGCGACACGCCCGTGTCGCAGGACATGTCCGCTGTTCGACGACTGTCGACTCCAAATTTCATCAACTTCCCGGCCAAATCGTCGACTCCAGCTTGACACGCCCTGGGACACGTCCGTGTCCCAGGCCGTGTCACCCAAAAAATTCCTGTTTGAGAAATTTGGACTGTTACACTAATGGTTTCCGCTGAAGGATGTGTAGTAGGCACGTCCCTTGGTGCACTACTTTCCGCCGACTGCGGACGTTCTGACTGACCAGCACCACTCCTAGCAGCCTATAGCAGCAAAGACACACGATTAGATGACAAACAAATTGCTAAAAGCAATCATTGGAACACTCAGATTCCACAAAACAAGTGTATTTTTCATTCCTAAGTGGACATTCATGGGTTCTTTTTGATGTTATAACGATGATGCACACATGTGCTCATCGTCCCTTAAAAGAATTCGCCCACGAATTCATTTAACCCGGACCGTAACCAGAAGTTTGATACCAAATTGTAACACCCCCATCTGGCACATGGCATATAACATAAGGTCCAGCTGGAACCCGACGCCATATACCGCAGACAGTCGGAAGGGTTACCAAATGAATATTCAAACCATCCAATTAAGACTACTCATCCTACACAGAGCATTTTAGCGGAAGCTTTTAAAGTTGAAAGAACCCAAATCTTAAATCCAATACAAAAGAATGTCCATGACTACAACCACAAGAATGAAACCCAAATACAATGAAAAGGTACATGGCCTTACGGCCTTACAAATCTTCACATAATTAAACATGTCTTACATACATCGGCTCGCAGGCCGGCCACACATGATAAAAGTAAAAATAGCTATTCTATGGCCTTCTAGGGCCAGTACAGCAACATGGGATCCAGCCCGCTATTTGGTACTCGGTTCCGCAGCACCTGCAAGCACAATTCCACCGCACGGTGGCAAACAAAGCAACGGTCAGCCAAAAGCCGACCAAATTATAACGACCCCACCCTTACTCGGGACGGCGGTGCTCTTTCCCTGCATAACATTAGCCCAGCTAAAAAATAAAGTGCAATTATATATTTCGCCACAGGTGCAGGCTCGCACGGCCAAACACCCCGTGCACTCAGGGCACATTAACAGTGAATCCTGACATATCAGTGTCTTCACCACCATCCCAAAGATGGCAACCAAGTGAGCATTTTAGCCTTTCTGACCATGTCTAGTCTATGGCTCCCGACTATGCCAACGGACAGTGCCCTTTTTGGATTTCTCGCACCATTCCACATAGCCTAGGTCCAATTTCACTTGCCCGTTACTCACGCTGCATATACAATTTAAGTCCTACGCACGGGCCAAGCTTCTCTCGGATCCCAAAATTTTCCAAACAATCTCATAAGACAGTTATGATCAAGGCCGGTACCCAGAACGCCAAGTTAGTAGAATACGTTTCCGCTCAATTTTCCGGGTGCGCCTCGAAGCTAACCTCCAAGGATCCCTGCTGCAATCTACCTCGTAGAAACCCGAAAAACCAAATGCACGGAGTCTTCTCCGGCAAATCATATCAAATGCAACATCACCGATCTAGACGATACACGTCCGGGTAGGCTTCACACACAATGCATATGCCCGTACTTACGATTTCGGACTCTATATGCAACACAAGGGGGACTATTCACATCAACCCCAAGGAACACCATGCACTCACCGCACACTCGCGGGATCGGGATTCCCTATGCAGAAAGAAAGAGCTTCACATGCTCAAGTTGAGAATCGTTACCCTTGTA
The DNA here is from genome assembly GCA_039583875.1 of Platanthera guangdongensis. Lineage (NCBI taxonomy): Eukaryota > Viridiplantae > Streptophyta > Magnoliopsida > Asparagales > Orchidaceae > Platanthera > Platanthera guangdongensis. Next base: position 53,814,378 of record CM077149.1, read on the forward strand.
GTCCATTTTGGTGCCAGGGAAAAACTACGCGGACAGAACTCTTCGCAACGACCTTACCTCCACAGATCAGCTCTCAGATTTCGAAACGGTGCTCCGATGCTCCTCCGGTGGCCGGAAACCTCCTTCTTCTTCCTCTTCTCTCTAACACCTTGGAAAGAGAAAGCCTTGGAGAGAAATGAGGGATTAACTCCCATATTCCCGGCCTTAACAGAGCACGAAATCATCTGGGCCGTTGGATCTTAATTAAAGAAAACAAACGGCTCAGATCCGCTCAAAAATCTCCAGACCGGTGCCGAACACGGCTTGGGAAACGGCCGTGTCCCAGGCCGTGTGCCTCGATCCAGGAATGATCATCGAACACGGAAAAGACACACGGGCTCAGACACGCCCGTTTCCAACATGATACCCCCAAGTGTGGTCTCTCGACACGCCCGTGTCCGGGGGCGTGTCACGCATAACCGCCACGATAATGGACACGACCCAACGGGATACAGGTACCGACACGGGTAGGCACATGCCTGTGTCAAATGACATGCCCGTGTCATCTAGCCGTGTTCCTAGCCATGTCCTTCTCGGGATGAAAACGACCAAAAACACTAGCTAGACACGGTCATGGACACACCCGTGTCCTAGGCCGTGTGCCCCTATACAGACACCAAAAATCCCTTTTTTTCGCGACCGAATCAAATATAATTTTCGGGCATTACATCTCATACCATGCTCTAGTTGCATGCTTGAGCCCATATAAAGCTTTCCTAAGTCTATACACAGCAGTAGGAGAATTAGAATCTACAAAACCTGGAGGCTGATCTACATAGAGCTCTTCTTTCAAATCTCCATTCAGGAAAGCTGACTTCACATCCATTTGGAATACGTTGAATCATTGGAAGGCTACAAATGCAAGGAACAGTCTGATGGCTTCTAACCTTGCAACTGGGGCAAAGTTTTGATCATTATCAATCCCCTCTCCCTGTCTGTACCCTTTGGCCACCAGTCTAGCTTTATTCTTTATTATAATGTCATTTTCAACAAGTTTATTTCTGAAAATCCACTTGACTCCAATGACATTATGTCCATCTGGTCTGGGAACAAGCTTCCAGACCTTGTACCTTTTGAACTGGTTCAATTCTTCTTGCATGGCACCAATCCAGAGTTGGTCTTGATTTGACTCTTCAAAATTCTTGGGCTCTTCTTGTGATAGGAAGTTGGAATATAGAGCTGTGTTGAAGATTCTGCTTCTGGTCAATACACCCTGTCTGTCCTCACCTATTATCTAATCTAGAGGATGATCTCTCAGATATCTGACTACAGGGGACAGCCTGACTGCTTCTTGTTGAGCTCTATTTTTTCAACTGGTTGGTATTCATCTCCAACTAGACTATCCTGTGCTTCCTCTGAACAACATCCCTCTCCACATTCTTCTTGCACAGCTGGGTCTTTATCCTTGATGGAGATTTTTTTCCATCATGACTTCTGTACCTGCAGCACTAGGCAAAGAGATTGACAGCTCACTGTTAATCATTCTTGACTCATCAAACACTACATGGACAGATTCTTCTACAACCTGATTAGTCAAGTCAGAGACTCTATATGCCTTATTATTATTGATGTACCCGACAAAGTTCCCCTATTGTGATTTGGCAGCTAACTTAGTCACTTTTGACTTACCATTGTTCAAGATGAAACACTTGCAACCAAAAATCATGAAATAGGATATGTTTGGTTTTCTTCTTTTCAAGATCTCATAGGGTGTCTTCTTGTGGCCTTTGGTGATAGAATCCCTATTGAGGACATGACATGTAGTGTTAACTACATGAGCCCAGAAATATTCAGGGAGAGAAGTATCACTCAAAAATTTTCTCCCTGCTTCTATGAGTGTCATGTTTTTCCAGTTAGCTAACCCATTTTTCTGGGGTGTTGTTGGAGAGGAGAATTCTTGATGAATCCCTTGCTCTTCATAGAAAGAGGTCATGGCAGTAGATTAAAATTATGTTCCATGGTCACTTCTTATTTTGACAACAAAGCATGCAAGTTTATTCTGAATCTGCCTAACAAAATACATGAAGATATCAAGCATTTCATCCTTTCTTCTAAGGAAGAACACCTAAGCAAATCTTGAATAGTCATCAACCACCATAAGGGTGTAGTCCATCCTACCTAGACTATGAACAGGCATACGACAAAACAAGTCCATATGCAGGATATATAAGCATCTCACTGAGTCCTTTGTCCCAATGCTCTTGAAGGAGGTCTTAGTCTGCTTACCCTTTTGACAAGCAGCACAAATACCCTCCTTGGAGCATTTTATTTTGGGATCATTTCTAACTAGCTCATCACTAAAGAGCTGACCAATGGTCTTATAATTCAAATGAACCAGTCTCTTGTGCCATTGGACACATTGTGAGACATTGTCATTTGCAACAAGGCATAAAGGGGAACTACTATCTAAGCATGAAAAGTTTAATCAATAACCATTCACACTCCTAGTGTCTGTTAAGATGACACTTTGGTCAATAAACCTATTGATGTGGCACCTATCCTTGTCGAAGGAAATGTCAAAACCAATGTCACATAGTTGGCTTATATTTATGAGATTGTGTTGCAACTCCTCCACATAAGCCACCTTTGTGATGATGATTATGCGATTTGAGATCATACCATAACCTCTGGTTATTCCCTTGTAAGAGCCTCCAAAGATGACCTTAGATCCATTCTTTACTGGAGTGAACTCCTTCAACAACTCCTTTATTCCAGTCATGTTCCTGGAACATCCACTGTACAAGTACTATTTAGGGTAATTGGTACCTGAACTAATTTGAAAAGAATACAAATCATCTCACCTTAGGGCCCCAATATCAATTGGGTCCTAGGTTCAGATTAGCCTTAAAATAACCTTGCCTTCCGACTGTATTCCAGACAGGTAGGCTACCTCTGGACACAGAAAGATTGTGCCAGCAATCTACAGCATAGTGGCCCACTTTGCCACAACACCAGCACTTATGGATATTATATCTCCTTTTCTGTTTAGGACCAGCATTTGTCTTGACTGCTCCATGAACAGTTGGAAGATGGGCTGTTGTATGCTTCTGTTTTCTTTCATGAGCCATTTGAATGAAGGAAAGTCTTTCAGCTGCCTGTTTTGATCTTTTCTGAAAGCCACCAGCTATATGTCTCTTTTCATCTAACTTGCATATGATAGAGTCAGAAACTGCCAGTCCAGCCTTGCCAGAAGACTCACCTTGAGTGCCTACTTTTGCAGGATGACTCAGATTTCCTGCAACAACATTGTCCTTGAGTTTTGGTGCTGGTGCACCAAAAACAAATGGTTCAGGATGGGCCATTTGAATTTCCTCATGGTCATCCTTAAAGGCCCTCACATGGCTGTATCTTCCACCTTGGCTAGAGAAATATTGGTCCATACCAGTGGATCTGCCATTCTCCTGGTGACGATAAAAGCTTTCATGATCATACCTGTTAGAAGGCATCAAGAAATTCTAAAAAGGAATTTGAGGTAATGGGGCTAGAGGCACTACTGGTGCCTTCCCGTTTCCCTTTCCTTTTGGATTTGGAGGTCTAGCAGGTCCCTTAAATCCTAACCCTTTCTTACCCACTTGAATAAGGTGGGTGTCAATTAAGGGAAGCATAGTGTTTGGCTTAGAAATTTGGTCACCAGCATTTTCTCATTTAGGAGATCATTTTCAAGTTTCTGGATAAGTTTATCATTTGAGACTCTTACCATAGTCTACTTGTTAATGATTTCCTTTAGCTGAGCTGATTTTGTAGCCATATCAGTGAGTGCTTTTTCTTGGCCTTCATACTTGCTCCTAAGACTGAGAAGCAGTTTTGACTGTTTCTTGGCAAGGAGCTTGCACCTATTGAATGCTTCAAGAAGTTCTCCATACTTGTGAATTATAAAATTGACATCATCCTAAGAATTTGAATCCCCTTCATCTCTTGATGATTGAGCTTCAGAATCTGAGCTAGCCTCTTGACTTGAAAAAGATGGCAGAGAATTAGAATTTACCTGATCTTGTCCAGGTTGATCCTGACTACTCACTTCATCAGTTATTGCCATGAATCCATGGCATTGAACATTTTCTTCTTCATCTTTATCCACCTATGAGTCAATATATGAATATGATAGTGGGGCCCTGATCCCTATCTTAGCAGCAAGGTATTCTTCTAGTTCTCCTTCAGCAATAGACATTAGCCCAATGTAGGCTTCTTCTTCTTCACTGTCTGACCTAGAGGATGAGTTAGACCAGGTCTTTTCCTTCTTGTCCACAAGGTACTTCTCTTTCTTCTTTCCCTTGTGGTGCTTCTTCACTCCTTTCCTCTTTACTGGATAGTCAGAAACTGTATGCCTAGGTTTACTGCAGTAGGAACAAATAACATTAGAAAAAGTATGTTTGTTAGAGTTAGGAACATACCTGTCCTCCTTAGAGAATTTCCTTCTATGCTGTGAGGAAGAGGATGGCCCTCTCTTCTTCTAATGCCCCTTCTTCATGAATTTCTGAAACTACCTGCAGAAGGCAGCAAGGTCCTCATTAGATGTATGGCTGTCTGAAGTGCTGGTCTTTGATCATTGAGAATCTGACTCAGCAATTTTCCTAGGTGGAAAGTTCTTTCTTCTACTCCTGGATGAGGTTTCAGCTTTGAAGGACATAGACTTCTCCTTGGCCTGTGACTTACTGCTCTTTTCTTATTCCTTTCTTGCAGCAAGCTGCATCTCAAATGACAACAACTTTCCAAATAGGTTTTGAGGAGGAGTTTAAGCTAACTTGCCCATTTCCCGAATGGCACAAATCTTTGTGTCCCAATCCTTTGTGAGGGACCTGAGAAATTTTTAATTCAACTCATAAGTGCTGAAGACCCTTCCATATCTTCTTAGTTCATTCACTGTTCTGAAAAATCATTCAAAGTTCTCAGTAATGCCCTCAGACTTTCCTTGTCTGAAGGCCTTATACTCCTGGGTGAGCATTAATTTTCTGTCATCCTTCAACTCCTCTGAGGCCTCCATGAACACAACTAAGGTGTCCAATGTAAAATTCCATTTCCAATTACGTCACTCTACTTAGGTTGGGATAGTACAAGTGGTGGGGGTCATGAGTTTAGGCTAGGTTTGAACCATGGGGTTAGGGTGTAGTAACATGGGACCCACAACAGGGCCCAAGATAACCTAAGTCAAACCAGCCCAAATTGGGGTCCTAGCCACACATTGATTCCACCACTGCACCCATAATACTAATACCAACCTGAGGGAACCATAAGCCATATCACTAAGTCACTTATTGAACCAAGTTGACCCAAGTCAACCCTTAACTTTAATTTGTTCAAACCCACATCCAAAAGCCTAATTAGTCCAAGTAGGGCACCACCATGGCCCAACCCAAGTTTGGTGGTGCCATAGTGTCCATGACCTTCAAATGGGGTCAGCCCACTCACCATGTTGACCAAGTCAACCGCAAAAGTCAACAAGTCAACAAAAGGCCTAAAGGGAGAAAAAAGAAGCCAAACCCACTCCTCATGTTCTAAGCCCATTAGTCAAGGCTCATGAACAGCCCAAGAGGTCAAGTACTGCCCCTACCCCTCTGAATTAAGAGAGATAACACATGCATAGGGGGAAAATTGGAATTTTGGGGGGAAACGAGGAGAGAGAAGAGAGGGATGGAGTGGTTGAAGGCCATGTGGCCCTCCTTCACTCTGCCCAAGCCTCTTGACTGAGCTCCCAACCTCATTTCAGCAGAAATGAGGAGCTGGTGGCCAATTGTCACCAAGGGTGAAGCATTCAAAGTGGTGGCCGAAATCCAATTTGGTGATATCTCCCTATAAAGCCACTCCCTGCCGAAAGCAAGCCCACAATCACCTTCGGTGAGCTCAAGAGAGTGGAGATCGACATCTGGAGCACTACTTTTGCTGTAGAAATAAGGAATCGGGCTAGTTCGCCGGAGCAAGAGTCGGCCATGGAGCACCGCCACCGCACGTGCCACCAAGCCCGGTTGTAGGTCCGTTTCACCTCCCCTCACCCCGTGCTAGTTTCCTAGATCTACTAGAAGAGATATCGGGCACAAATCAGCCCGATCCCATGAGAGGAAATCAAGTAAAATCCATGGAATTTGAGGTGTTCGGGTTCGCCGGAAACCGCCGCATCCAGCGGACAAGTCGCCGTCAATCGATGGACACCACCTCAACGAAGGTGGTGGTGGTGGTGGCCTGTCAGGTAGGTGGTTGAATGGCCTGGAAATGCTGTTTGAATATGCTCCAGGAGGGTTAAATCTGAGCCGTCAACTCATTGGAGAAGACAATAGGATGTTGTACATTCCTAATCAAATAAAACTATAGTGTTAGATTAATATCATTTAAATTCTGTCGCATTTTATATAGGACTTTGCATGTTAAGTATAGGCCCCTTAGATGCAATTTCAGAACTGTTCACCAACATAAAAATTGTAGATCTATTTCTTAACTTTTTTTTGACACCCCAAACATGTAATTTCGAGCAGTAGGGCTCCTTGTAGCACCATTCTACCAAGACTGGTCCTAGGCTAGGGAAGATATTTAAATGAGTGAACAGGACAAACCATAAGTCCTCATGACCTGAGATTTTTGTCATGCATGTGACTCGTCATACCTAGTTACTGACCAAAAATGGGAAATTTGCGAAAAATATTTTCTATAGTATTTGGTAAAATACACTTATTTAAATTAATTGAATATTTGGAGAAATACAACTCCAAATGGCCACAAATTTTGGTGGCATATCCACTGCATCAATATAAAAACATGGTAGAAAGTTCAGCCTCTGTTGACCCAAACATGTTGGTTAATTCCACTAGCATGAGAAAGGTAGGTTTAGGTTTGGGGTGCTTATAGTAAAATTAGCAAAATGAGAATTCAGCCCATTTATAACATTGCATGTCCATGAAACTCTTGATAGAAGTTTATAGGTGTGAAATATACCTCCCACAGATAGAATGGGATTTTTGGGAACAAAAATCCCATTAATTGGAATTTTTGAAAATTAAGCCATTTAGAAATAAAAATTTGAAACTAAGGCTAATGATGATATTAAATTCTCAAATTTTGCCACAGGCTTAAATGGATCATAGTTATCTCTGGAAAACTTTATGGGGTTGTTAGACAGTTTTATCTTTGATTTTAAGTAGAATTATTAATTTTACCATTATGTAAATTAATTAAAAATAAAGGTAATTATTGTTGGAATAATTTGGAAAATTTTACAGTGGCTTATTTATATGATCTAATCCTTTTGTAATTATCTGAGAATTTTTGGATGTTTCTGTATGATGAAAACCCTAATAATGGCATTTTAGTAGTAATGGTACTTTGGATATTTGTTAGGTCAAATGCATGTTTAGCACATTAAAATTTTGTATTCAGTTTGATTTTATATTTATGAATCTCCAATAATTTTCCCAAAATTGTTGGAGGCAGACATACTTTACTTCATTTGGAAAGTAGACAAATTTAGATTTTATTGTTAAATGAAAATTAAATTGAAATTACGGGAAAATTGGGAAATCTGGTGTGTAGCCATATTTTACTTCTTAGAATACCTGATAAATTTATTAAGTAGAATGAATCAATATAAGTAGTACATAATGTGCAATGTGACATAGGTCACACAATTAAAGGAATTAATTTAGGGTCTTAATTACTTAGAGAAATAGTGAAATCCTAAATGGTCAACATCATACACCATACCAACCCATGATAATTAATTAGGGGCATTTTCCCCATGAAATTAGAAGTTCTACTATACTGGTCCACATTAGGTCATGGGTGCGCTTAGCAAAAATATAGCACATACTACTGAGACCCACAGGGGATATGATGGTAGGTTGAGTTGAGAACTATATTGGGAAGACACACCCTGGTTGGTGTCCAATAGGTAACTTCCTGATAACGAGTGGTAGAGTGCAAAATCCCAAGGATAGTGGATAGAACGGAGATCGGCGGAAGACCGCCGCTCTCCAGATAACATCCTAAATTATTAGGTTTGTCTAGAGTAACAATGAGAGTTGGTATGGATAATGGGTAGACATTAATAAATGTAAATATCGTTGAGAAAGGGAGCTTTGGGATTAAGCCCATCGTAGTTCCTAGTCCCCTCGAGAGCCCTTTTATCGGGCATGCCTTGGGCAGTCTTAGGATTAACCCTAAACTGATATGTGTAATGAACTTTGGACAAGAGTAGTCTAATAGGCTGAGAAATTGTGGTTCATTCTCACCCGTGATGGGTTTTAGGGATTTTGAATAAAGGCACTAATGTGCAATCTCACCCGCGATGAGTTAGAGGGATTCGGGACGGGTTGGTCCTGCGAGCTGGAGGCTTGGGTTGGAATATCTTGCATGTGCATAAACTTGTGGCAGGTCATGCGGTACTGGGCCAATCGTCACACCGATGACAGTATGGTGACTCTGGAGAGGTGGGATGGTTTGAGGGGCCAGTGGGTTGTTTTACGCTGCGGTCTGGAGGACGATCCTCAAAAACGCACACTCGACCAAAAAGACTGGTGGGTAGCCCACAAATAGTACGCAGTGACTCTAGAGTGCACCTAGGACATGTGCAGAGGCGTATGGGAGGTCTAGGCCTGGTAGTGTGTATACCCACCTAAGAGTGGAGACGCCCGTTCCACTGCTGCCATAGCCACAACGGTGGTCCCAGAGAGTGATGTTACCTCCGAAAAGTGGGAACTAAAGGTCTGTGATCACACAGTCATGTGTGTGAGTTGCACTTGTATGAATCATAAAATGCATGCATATCATACATTCATAATAAGGTCATAAAATGCATGCATATCATACATTCATAATAAGGTCCCAGTATGAGCTATTTTATATGATAAGTTATATTTCTGGAAACCTTAATTTATAAGTTTGTATGGGCATTCATATAAGTTAAGGTACTTCTGTGATGGTAATAGTACCTTATTTTACTTGCTGTTTTTACTCCACTTACTTGCAGTACTGTTCACTTACTGCACATACTTGTTTTTGTTCAGTTCTTCGTACTTTCCTGCACCATATATATATAGAACTGCTAGAGTAGAAATATTGGATACATATAAACTTGTTAGTATAGTTCCACTGTCACAAGTTTCCTTTGTTATACCCCTTGTTGTCCTCTGCTTCATCCTCCCGCCCGGTGCCTAGGAGTTGCGGGGGCGAGGTGTGGAGGAAATGACTTAGTCTTTTTGACTAACGATCGGTGTGACCGATCATTTTAGGAGCTCGAGGAGATGGACAACCAGCAGGATGAGGTGGCAGGACGTGAGGAGCTGATAACACCACTACCTACTACTACTGCAGCCCGACATCAGGTAGGACGAGTCTTCTGATGATAGTGTAGCTTCCGCTTGTTGTCATTTATGAGAGAGATATTTAGCATTATGTATTGGGCATAAGCCCATTTTATCTATTTTTGTTGAACTCATTCTGGACTGGTGTACTTTAATTATTATGGTATAGTGCTGTGACTTGTCGACTGGTTGTTGCTTTATACTGCTTTTGCTTCTTCTCTCTTTTGGCTGAACAGGTTATATGATCTTACTAGCCGGCAGGATCGGCGTGTTGTGGTGTCGACTAAAATGTGTGTTAGTGCCACCGTAATATGGCGGTTCTGGGCATAAGACCGGGAGCCTCCATGGTAAGGGGGAGTGGTCTTACAAACTGGTATCACATGAATAAAAGATCATAAGAGAAGAAGTCCACATCACTGGGCCACCCCGCACGAGCATTAGTTTGCGGAAAAACTATGCAGCGGAAGCTATGGTGTGCCCATGTGTAAAAAGTCACATAAAACAGTCCACATAAGCAATGAGTTAGGCCAATTCTAATATAAACCTTACCTTTGTGCAGCCTCCACAGGTCGTCATACCGCAGAATATGGTTCCTCCCCCTCCGGATCCCACTCATTTTCTACAAACCGAGATTGGCCAGACACTGACGATCATTCTAGAGGCCTTCAGAGCCCAGCAGATCCCGACACCGCTGCCAAATCCAGGATCAAACTGGCTGAGTGCATTCAAGAGTTTATCCCCGCCTATGTACCACGGGACTGAGAATGCGGTAAAAATGGAGGAATGGCTCGAGGCTATACATGAGATGCTTGTAGGCATTAGGTGCCCTGTCAGCCATGCAGTTAATTTGGCAACTACTACATTGGATGCCCATGGAAAGAGTTGGTGGAAGTCCATGATGGACTCCACCTATGCAGATAGGGATCTATCAGATATATCTTGGAAGGAGTTCGACGAGGTATTCTTGGACCATTTTGTGTCCACCACGGATTAGGATGAGTTAGAAGAGAGGTTCTTGAATCTCAAGCTGGGGACCATGTCGGTGATTGAGTACGAGAGGGAGTTTTCCAACCTTTCCAGGTTTGCGGGGATACATGATTCAGACGATAGGAGGTACGTAATGAGTCCATGTTTTATACCTATTTTCGGACTCATCTGGGCTAGTTTTCACGCGTTTGCACTTCACTTTTAGTTCTTTATCGTTCATATCTCATCATATCTTTATTTCCATAGGAAGTGCACATTTATGCCCGTGGTTGTGTATTTTGTTATTTTTATAGTTTGTACTCCCTTTTGTGATTGTCTGGATTGTCTTCACAGATTAGTGTTTGGTTTTTCCTTTCGGTACAGGGGTCGTGTGCGTGTTCCGGGATGGTTGTGAAACAGGAATACTGCGCACGATCATGGGATCTAATGCGCACGACCACTGGTCGTGCGCCCCTGATCGTGCGCACTACTCTTCGTTTTCCAGAATCAGCCTGGGGTAAGCGCACGACCACTGGACATATTACTCACGACCACCGGTCGTGCGCCACTGATCGTGTGCATTGATTCCTCTTTTCTGGAGTCATGTCTGGGTAATCGCACGACCATTGGACTTAGTGCGCATGACCACTGGTCGTGCGCCACTACTCGTGCGCATTATCCCAGTTCTTCTTCATGTTTTTCCATGCCAGTGCGCACGAGCACAGGACATAGTGCACATGACCACTGGTCGTGCGCCTGTGATCGTACGCATTGTTCATTTCTGCTTTTGTATAAATAGTGCAGGTTCCGCCCTAATTGAGTATTGCTCATTTTCCTCCGTCATTTTCATCTCTGAGGAGGGATTCCGCCGTCCTCCTTCAATCTCCACACTAGGGAGGTGCTCCGGGCAAGCTTTCACCGCCAAATCCAAGCCGGAGCTTCCTCTCGGCCTCCACCATCATCTCTTGGGCTCATTTCAAGCTTCAACGCCATAGCCATCAAGCAAAGGGAAGCTTTCAACTTTCGTCCGCTGTCGTGAGACGAAGAAGACGGGCTATTGGAAGGTGGTGACAGCCCTTCTCTATCCCGGACGCAGTTGAGGACCGATCTTGGACGCGGAATGACAACCCGACGATTCCAACAGTGATTCCTCAGCAAGACTTCGGATTCGGTCGATCTCTTGACTTGTTCTTCCTTTATTGTTGTTTATGTGTTGTTGTAAACCTTATTTATAGATGATGTATGCTTATTTGTAAAACGTTCTTACAATTATTTCTATGTGATTGTTTGTGTTCGTTATTTACTTGAGGTGTGCCTATTATTCCATCCACCACCATTCACCCTTGCCGCACTAGCAATTGCTAGTGGAGTGTGTAGCGAAGAGGTGCTTACGACCCTCATTCCACCATTCTAACCACCTCATCCGCAAGCCTACTCGTCCATCCGCCTAGCGATCCGGTGCATAGCGGCCAGACTAGTCTTCCATCCCGCCTAGCGAAGCATCGCATAGCGGCGTTGCATAGGAGTAGTTGTTAGATTTTTACTTTGTTTTTATCGCAACCATCAAAACCCCCCTTAGATAGCTCCGACCTGAGGACTTCAATCTCAAGTCCTCCTCGAAATTAACTCCACCATACTGTGTTCCTTGAGAGATTGATACTTGGGAAAACCCCCATTTTATATTAATTGTGCGACCGGTTCACTGCCGTGATCTTACACATCAAGTTTTTGGCGCCGTTGCCGGGGAACACAGTCGTGTGAGTTTTTGGAGAGGTAGATAATAGATTGAAGCCCTTTTTCATTTGTGCATATCATTTTTTTTATTTGCTTTTGTTATTATAATTTTTATTTTGCTTATTTCTTTTTACCCTTTTCTGATTTTTGATTTAGATAGCAGATCCGTGTTATTTTCATTTTAGCAGTGTAGCACTTTTTCAGCAATTATTTTTGTTCGTGATGAATTCTGATGTTGAGTGTCATATCCTTGACACTTTGCGTTGATCCATCGATGCCATTGCTGTTATGAATGTCGAGCATTGCATTCGGTGTTTGTTATGTCAAGTTGTGGGCCACATGTTGAAGGATTGCCCTCATTTGTGCAAGCCTTCTCCCTCTGAGGGCGTGTGCACAACAACCTCCCGTTCGCGGAAGACTGTTGTGGACATGCCAACCAGGGTGTTGCCTGGCCCATACACTGACATAATGCACTTTGCTCATTCTTTACCCATTGAGATTACTGAAGAATCTCTGGCCGCATACAGCTCTTTCATGGGTCCCTCGATCCCTTTTTACGAGCTTCCCTTGAGTGACGATGATCACTCTGCTGTTAACCAACAAAAAGAGGAGCAGGAACTCATAGGCGCTCATGTATGGGACGATGAGATTGTTCCAGTCGTCGATGGGGTGGCGTCAACGAATGATTTTGCGATGGGACCTGCTCATTCAGTGCTTGATTTTGAGAGCAGCTTTGCCCCTCCGCAATTTTTGCCGGATTGTGCTATTCCTTTTTCTTGTGAGTCGGTTGATGATGCCGTGATTGTGCATGATTCGGTGCCCGAGGTTGCGCCGAAGTGTGATGATGATTCCTATATCTCCGACGGAGAAAGTGGATCTTCGGAACACTTTTACGTACCCAGGTGGGATGAGGAATATCCCCTTTCAGATGCGGAGGTTTGCACCTCCTTATTGGATGAGGCCGTTCCTCTTACCACCGCGGACCTCGTGTTCTCGGATTCCCCTCGGTACGACTCGTATGATACCAACTGTGATCTCTGCTTGGATCCTGCTGAGAGTGATGCCGGGATCACTCTCCCATTTTCTGATTATTTTAGTTCTTCTTCTCTTTTATTACTTGATCCCCCTTCCTTATCTGACCCTGTACGGGTTGAGTCTTCGCAGGTGTTTCAGGAGGACTTGGAGCTTTCAGCTCGAGTCATGGATGATAACATCCTCTTTTGCGAGGAGGTTGATTCCTCCTCTGTTGAGGAAGCTCCATTCATCCCTTTCTCCTCCTGCAGACTCCCTGTAAACGATACCTTGCTAGGCAAGGATTTCTTTTGTGATAAGATGAGCGAGGACCAGTGCTCCTCCTCTTCTTATTTCTTATTTCATCTACCTGTGTTGGGCAGGTATTATTATTTAGGTAGAGGGGTAACTGTTCTATCGCCGTATCGGTACCCATTACCGAAACGGATATTGGAACAGTTGCCTTTGCATTTTTCTTTTCATAGACCCATTAGCTAGAACCTTTTCATAGCCGAATAAGTCGTGCTGGGATGACAATAACCCCAGCACTTATCTTTTATTTGCTGCAATTTTTATTTTTCAAGTCTATTTTAGTTTTAGTATTTATTTGTATTTTGTATAGTTTTCTTTTGTTTTTGCGGAGCTCACCCATGCAGGTATTCTTGGCAAATTGCATTGGCGGGGTTGTGATTCTTCGTATGGCGGGCCTGCTTTAGGTTTCCACGCGTCTTCTGGTATGCTCACTGGTTGAGCATTGGGTAACCTCTTCCCATAGCTCCTTATGATTTTAATTTCTATATCATCTGCTGTATTGCTTAGTTTAAGTCTGGGGGAGAGCTAGTTTTGTTACCTTTTGCACGTGCACATCTCATGTGCATACTAGAAGCCTTTATTGTTTTATTTTGATTAGTTCATTGCATCACACACCACTGCACCCACATGAGCGCGTGCTTTGCTTTTTGCGTGCTGCGAGTTAAACTCATTTCTTCGTTAGATTTGGGAAAATTATGGTGTTGGCTTAGGATTATGAGACAGAGTAAAATGTTGGCCTTGTTGTGTTCCTAGTCAACTGCTCTCGTCTCGTGTATAAATTCGAGTAGATTTAATTTTTCTGTATGCTTTTAGTTTTATAATTTTCTAATTGCGTAAATACTTTTTATTCTACTCAAAAGTTGGTGAATCTGGTGTGAATCCGACGGTAGCTTAGGGATGTGTGTAGACGGCCGTTAGGTTCGTGTTGCTCGAGTCGGGAGGACGGATAGTCTTTCTCGTTGGCTAAGAACATGCCCCTAGCTAGTATCGAAGCATGGGTACATGGTTAGTCAAGTGCGTGTGTGATGTGGGCCGCCACTTTGTCTCGTTTGAGCCTTGTACCATTCCAGACATCTAACCGTTGCTATCCCCGTTCAGCCTGTCCCTTCCTTTGAAATCCCTTCGCCTCGCTACCATTGTCATATAGCCTTTCCTACTCGCACATCTGAATGTGATCGCTCGGTTAGTTTGTTTTGTTGTAGTTTATATCCGTTTTGTGTGGGCAGTTTTGTTGGTGTTTGTGCAGCTTGTGGTGTTGCCGTGTTTTCCTATTTAGTTTTGGCTATTTGGATAAAAGAAAAAATAAAAAAGGGGAAAAGAAAAAAAATATATGATAGTAAATAAAAAGAAAATTCCCAATGTGGAATACAAAAAAAAAAAAGTATTTGTATATCTATTATTGCTGAGTTGTGCAATGTGGTTGAGTTGTGTTCGTTATGGGCTTGTGCGCACCGTCAAAAATCCAGGTCTGGTGATGCGTCGCACGTGTTTGTCCATTGAGTTTAGCTGTGTACGTTTTTGGGCGATCTTATTTTGGGTGTGTGTGTCCGTCTTGTTTACCTTTATATACCCCGCCTTCACCTAAGCCTATATTATACTCCAAGTCCTACGGATTCGTGCTTGAGTCTAACTAGTGTCGTGGAGAGAGTGTGAAAGGGCAAGCATATGGTCACCGACATTTGTGGATTCCTTTGGAGGTTATCCCGAGCCCTGATCTTTGGCAATGCTCGCCTAGCGATTAGTCTACTTTCTCCCTACGCGTGACCGGGTGATTCACCGTGATTCTACTTTTGAGTAATAATAAAATTTTGATACGCATTGTGAAAAGTATAAACTATTTTGTATACTTAGAAATTTCTTCTATTATATTTTTACGCACGCGAGCATGCGACTTCGCATGGTACTTCGTATCGTAATTTCTTTGTTAACTACTATTTTTCCCTATCTGCTTAGATTTTGTTTGCTCGGGACGCGCAAACAGTTAAGTCTGGGGGTGTGATGAGTACATGTTTTATACCTATTTTTGGACTCATCTGGGCTAGTTTTCACGCGTTTGCACTTCACTTTTAGTTCTTTATCGTTCATATCTCATCTTATCTTTATTTTCATAGGAAGTGCACATTTATGCCAGTGGTTGTGTATTTTGTTATTTTTATATTTTGTACTCCCTTTTGTGATTGTCTGGAATGTCTGCACAGATTAGTGTTTGGTTTTTGCTTTCGGTACAGGGGTCGTGTGCGTGTTCCGGGATGGTTGTGAAATAAGAATACTGTGCACGATCATGGGATCTAATGCGCACGACCACTGGTCGTGCGCCCCTGATCGTGCGCACTACTCTTCGTTTTCCAGAATCAGCCTGGGGTAAGCGCATCATGACCGCTGTACATATTGCGCACGACCACCGGTCGTGCGCCACTGATCGTGTGCATTGATTCCTCTTTTCCGGAGTCCTGTTTGGGTAATCACACGACCATTGGACTTAGTGCACACGACCACTGGTCGTGTGCCATTACGCGTGCACATTATCCCAGTTCTTCTTCCTGTTTTTCCATGCCAGTGCGCACGAGCACATGACATAGTGCACACGACCACTGGTCGTGCGCCTGTGATCATGCGCATTATTCATTTCTGCTTTTGTATAAATAGTGCAGGTTCCGCCCTAATTGAGGATCGCTCATTTTCCTCCGCCGTTTTCATCTCCGAGGAGGAATTCTGCCGTCCTCCTTCAATCTCCACACTAGGGAGGTGCTCCGGGCAAGCTTTCACCGCCAAATCCAAGCCGGAGCTTCCTCTCGGCCTCCTCCATCATCTCTTGGGTTCATTTCAAGCTTCAACGCCATAGCCATCAAACAAAGGGAAGCTTTCAACTTTCGTCCGCTGTCGTGAGACGAAGAAGACGGGCCATTGGAAGGTGGTGACAGCCCTTCTCTATCCCGGACGCAGTTGAGGACCGATCTTGGACGCAGAATGACAACCCGACGATTCCAACCGTGAATCCTCAGCAAGGCTTCGGATTCTGTCGTTCTCTTGACTTGTTCTTCCTTTATTGTTGTTTATGTGTTGTTGTAAACCTTATTTATAGATGATGTATGCTTATTTGTAAAACGTTCTTACAATTATGTCTATGTGATTGTTTGTGTTCGTTATTTACTTGAGGTGCGCCTATTATTCCATCCACCACCATTCACCCTTGTCGCACTAGCAATTGCTAGTGGCGTGCGTAGCGAAGAGGTGCTTACGACCCTCATTCCGCCGTTCTAACCACCTCATCCGCAAGCCTACTCGTCCATCCGCCTAGCGATTCGGTGCATAGCGGCCCGACTAGTATTCCATCCCGCCTTGCGAAGCATCGCATAGCGGCGTTGCATAGGAGTAGTTGTTAGATTTTTACTTTCTTTTTATCGCAACCATCAAAACCCCCCTTAGATAGCTCCGACCTGAGGACTTCAATCTCAAGTCCTCCTCGAAATTAACTCCACCTTACTGTGTTCCTTGAGAGATCTATACTTGGGAAAACCCCCATTTTATATTACTTGTGCGACCGGTTCACTGCCGTGATCTTACACATTAGTACGCCAAGAGATTCTACCGGGGCCTTAGAGACGATTTGAGGCAGGCCCTACTATTCATCTCTCATGGCACTTTAGTTCAGATCATCAAGATGGCCAAGAAGCTGGAGGCAGACCAGCTGATGGTGCAGAACAAAGGAAAGAGACCACTGGATGGGTCGTTCTATGGGGAGAATAGTCGGGGCACACAGAAGGGTAGTGTAATGAGGCAAAAGAGAGGTGGGGGACGTTATTGTCCCAACTACAGGTAGGAGCAGAGACCACCTGTAGCACCAGCTCCTCCACCGCCACAGACACATGGCCAGATGAGATAGGATGATCGTGGCCAGCGACCAATAGTTTGTTTCGGCTGCCATCAGTCAGGCCACATTAGATCTGAGTGCTCGCATCAGTTTTGTCCACTTCCTCCTCCACCTCCTCCACCTCCGGTGGCCCATCCAGTACAGCAAGGCCGAGGTCGAGGACAAGGTCGAGTTCGAGGTCGGGGACCTTTTGGCCGAGGCAGAGAACAGGAGCAGATGTATGCATTGGACCTCGCCGAGCCGAGGAACCCTGAAGACGTCATCACAGGTACACAAATAATGTTATTAAATTAAGATATTTTTTATGTATAGTACTTAAACATGAAGAATAACTATCTATTTGAAAATCCATCAACCTCAGGCATAGTATTTATCAGCGGCAAGCCCGCTCATAAATTATTTGATACGGGTTCTTCACACTCATTCGTATTAGAAGCCTTTGTTGAAGGATTGGACGGCGTGGAACGATTCACGGGCTCGATGATGAGAGTGAGGCTACCTGATTGAATGGTACTACTATCATCTACCAAGTGCAATATGGACACGGAAATCGACGGAAAGACATTTGAAGCGCCCACAATGATTCTGAAGATGCCAGATTTCGACTTGATCATGGGCACGACTTGGTTACATTAGAACCATACCCAAATCGATTGCCCGTCGAGGAGGATCACACTGAGGCACGGAGACTCCTACGTCATCGTCAAAGGTATTAGACTTGTCTCCCATCTCTTATTATCATCTGTACAGGCTGTCAAAGCCCACAAGCAAGGAGAAGAAGTATACGTTATCTGCTTCGAGATAGCGGTAGTAGAGGATTCTAATGTGGATATTTCGGTGGTTCAGGATTTTTTTGACGTGTTTCCGGACAAATTGCCCGGATTGCCACCGGCCAGGGACACGGACTTCCACATTCAGTTGGTGCTAGGAGCGAGGCCCGTATCTTGGGCACCATACAGGATGGCCCCAAAGGAGCTAGCAGAGTTCAGGACACACCTACAGGAGCTGGTAGAATCAGGATTTGTCCGACTGAGCTCATCACAGTGGGGAGCACTGGTGTTATTTGTCAAGAAGAAGGATGGCTCCCTGCATCTCTGCATCGACTATTGGGAGCTGAACCGGTTGACGGTCCGGAATACATACCCACTACCACAGATCGATGAGCTTTTTGATCAGCTTCAGGGAGCTTTCTGGTTCTCCAAGTTGGATTTGAGATCTGGTTATTATCAGCTACGGATCTAGGAGGAGGACATTCCAAAGACGGCCTTCAGTTCCCGCTATCGACTATATGAGTTCACTGTGATGCCTTTTGGGGTCACGAATGCACCTTCTGCATTCATGAGCTTGATGAATCGCATCTTCGAGCCCTACCTGGACAGATTCGTTATAGTCTTCTTCGATGATATACTGATCTACTCCCAGATACAGGAAGACCATACTCAGCATTTGGCCTTGGTTTTGTGGAAGGTGAGAGAGCACCAATTTTATGATAAGTTCTCCAAGTGCCAGTTCTGGCTGCAAAAAGTAGCATTTTTGGGCCATACTATCAGTGGGGCAGGGTAGTTAGAGATTGGCTGTGGCCAAAGTCAGCATCAGACATACGCAGTTTTCTGGGACTCGCAGGATATTATCGCAAGTTCGTGAAGGGATCTCGAGGATAGCACTACCCCTCACATCCTTGATGAAGAAGGAAGCAGCTTTTACATGGACGGAGAAGTGCGAGGCGGCGTTTCAGGAGTTAAAGGACAGGCTCACCTCTTTCCCCATCCTTGCACGTCCATCTGGGAAGGAAGGATTTCACATATATACTGATGCCTCATATCATGGGATGGGTGCGGTCTTGACGCAGCACGGGCATGTCATCTCTTATGCTTCGAGGCAGTTGAAGAAGCATGAACAGAATTACCTCGTACATGATTTAGAGCTCGGGGCGGTGGTATTTGCATTAAAGATCTGGAGACATTACTTATATGGGGTTCATTGTGATATCTTCTCGAATCACAAGAACCTCAAATATGTTGACACGCAGAAATACCTGAAACTGCGCCAGAGAAGATGGCTTGAATTCTTATATGATTATGATTACACCATGCATTATCATCCGGGGAAGGCGAACACCGTGGCAGATGCCTTGAGTAGGAGAGCTGGCACCTCATTACCAGAGCCTCGGGTGATGTCTATGGAACTGCTGCAAATGTTAGAGAATATGCATATCTCTGTCATTTCCGAGTCTGAGCCGGAGATCTACCAGGAGTACTTAAACTCTCTGATCGCGGAGTGTGATATATGAGAGCGTATCAGGGTACAGTAGAGGTTAGATACAGCTTTGGTGTCGGTGTTCAGGGCCCTGGAAGGGGGCAGGTCAAGTGATTATACTTTACTTGATGACCTCGTCCATTTCCATGGTCGTGTTTATATACACGCAGGAGGTGGTATACGGGAAGATATACTTAGGGAGGCATATAGTTCTCAGTACTCAATGCACCCTAGTATCACCAAGATGACATCGGATCTGTGGAGGAGCTTGTATTACCCGGGAATGAAGAGGGAGATCATCTTCTATGTGACACACTGCGAGACATGTCATCGAGTAAAGACAAAATACAAGAGTCCCAGAGGTTTGCTACAGTCACTGCCAGTCCCTGAATGGAAGTTTGAGGATATTGCAATAGACATTGTACAGGGATTGCCTCGTTCCCACTCGGGGCACGATTCTGTTTGGTTCATAGTTGACAGACTGACCAAAGTGGCCCGGTTTATACCTATCAGGAAGGACAGCCAAGTTACTGTTTTGGTGAGGTTGTTTGTGGAATAGTTCGTCAGGTACCACGGGTTCCCGAGGATGATTGTCTCGGATCGTGACAGTCGATTCACTTCTAGGGAGTGGAGAGCGGTGCAGGCATACTTGGGTTCTCAGCTTGCTTTTAACACCGCTTTCCATCCACAAACCGACGGTCAGACGGAGCGGACCATCAACCATGGAGTATCTATTATGAATGTGTATACTGGATACAGGGAGGCCCTGGGATAGACTATTGCCACTGGTCGAGTTCTCCTACAACAATAGTCACCAGACGAGCACTTGGATGGCACCTTATGAGGCTCTTTACAGGAGAAAGTGCCGGACACCGCTATCTTGGGTCCAGGATGAGGACCCCAGGGCACTTAGATCAGAATATATTGAGGATACGGACGCTCAGATACGATTGATCAGGGACCAGATGCTGGAGACCAAGAGTAGGCAGGCTAAGTACTATGATGTGCGGCATTGGAAGGTGGAGTTCCAGGTGGGGGACAGAGTGTTCTAGAATATACGTCTGATGCATGGTGTTTCTCGGGTGCGGAAGCACAAAAAGCTCAGCCCTTGATATATGTGGCCATATTTAATTCTGGAATGGATCGGCCCCTTGGCCTACAGGCTGGAGCTGCCGCCAAAGCTGGGGACCTTGCACGACATCTTCCACGTCTCCTCGCTACGGAGAGCTCTCCTTCAGCCAAAGCAGCATATCACCACTATAGTAGGCCCATTAGCGTCTGACAGATCAGTTCGTTTGGAGTCGCTATGGATCGATGATACCGCAGTCCGAGTGCTGCGGAAGAAGAAGGTCCCCCTGTTGAAGGTGTTGTGGTATAAACCATGGACAGGAGGAGCACACCTGGGAGCCGAGGGATCTGATGCTAGAACGGCACCCGGAGCATTTTACCTCAGGTAACATTTTAATTATTGGCTAAAGTACTTAAATTTTTATGCTTGGAAACACCGTAGACCCGAACTTGAATTTCGGAGACGAAATTATTTCTTTTGTTTATTGGAGTTTGTAACATTCCATTTCATATTAGACCCCTATACTTAGTTTGGGATAAGACAAGTGGGTGGGGCATGGGTTTAGGTTAGGTTTGAACCATGGGGTTAGGGTGTAGTCACATGGGACCCACAATAGGGCCCAGGATAACCTAAGTCAAACCAGCCCAAATTGGGGTCCTAGCCACACATTGATTCCACCACTGCACCCATAACACTAATACCAACCTAAGGGAACCATAAGCCAAATCACTAAGTCACTTATTGAACCGAGTTGACCCATGTCAACACTTAACCTGAAATTGGTCAAACCCACATCCAAAAGCCCAATTAGTCCAAGTGGGGCACCACCATGGCCTAACCCAAGTTGGGTGGTGCCATAGGGTCCATGACCTTCAAATGGGGTCAGCCCACTAGCCATGTTGGCCAAGTCAACCCCAAAAGTCAACAAGTCAACAAAAAGTCCTAAAGGGAGAAAGAATAAGCCAAACCCACTCCCCATGGGTTAAGCCCATTAGTCAAGGCTCTTTACCAGCACAAGAGGTCAAGGACTGCCCCTACCCCTCTGAATTAAGAGAGAGAACACATGCATGGCGGTAAAATTGAAATTTTGGGGGAAATGAGGAGAGCGAAGAGAGGGATGGAGGGATTGAAGGACATGCATCCCTCCTTTCCTCTGCCCAAGCATCTTGACTGAACTCCAAACCTCATTGCATCAGAAATGAGGGGCTGGTGGCCACTTGGCACCAAGGGTGAAGCATTCAAAGTGGTGGCCGAAATCCACTTTGGGGATGTCTCCCTATACAGCCACTCCCACCCGAAAGCAAGCCCACCATCACCCTCAGTGAGCTCAGGAGAGTGGAGATCGACATCTGGAGCACTGCTTTTGCTGGAGAAACAGGGAATCGGGATAGTTTGTCGGAGCAAGCGTTGGCCATGGAGCACCGCCACCGCACGCGCCGTCAAGCCCGACTGCAGGTCCGTTTCACCTCCCCTCACCCCGTGCTAGTTTCGTAGATCTACTAGGAGTGATATCGTGCTCAAATCTGCTCGATCCCATGAGAGTAAATCAAGGAACATCCATGGAATTTGAGGTGTTCGGGTTCGCCGGAAACCGCCGCCTCCGGCGGCCAAGTCGACGCCAATCGATGGCCACCACCTCAACGAAGGTGGTGGTGGTGGTGGCCGACCAGGGTGGTGACCGAATGGCCGGGAAATGCGATTTGAATATGATCCATGCGGGTTAAATCTGAGCCGTCGGCTCATTGGAGAAGACAATGGGATGCCGTCCATTCCTAATCAAATAAAATTATAGTGTTAAATTAATTTCATTTAAATTCTGTCACATTTTATATAGTACTTTGCATGTTAAATATAGGCCTCTTAGATGCAATTTCAGAACTGGCCACCACCATACAATTTGTAGAACTATGTCTTAACTTTGTTTTGAAACCAAAAACATGTAATTTGGAGCAGTAGGGCTCCCTGTAGGGCCATTCTACCAAGACTGGTCCTAGGCTATGACAAATCTTTAAATGAGTACCCATGACAAACCATAAGTCCTCAAGACCTGAGATTTTGGTCATGCATGTAACTATGTAATACCTAGGTACTGAACTAAAATTGGAATTTTTGGAAAAATATTTTCTATAGTATTTGGTAAAATACACGTATTTAAATTAATAGAATATTTGGAGAAATACAACTCCAAATGGCCCCAAATTTTGGTGGCATGTCCATTGGGTAAATATAAGACCATTGTAGAAATTTCAACATCTGTTGACAAATATAGGTTGGGTAATTCCACTTGCATGAGAAAGGTAGGTTTAGGTTTGGGGTGCTTATAGTAAAATTAGCAAAATGAGAATTCAACCCATTTAGGACATTGCATGTCCATGAAACTCTGGATAGAAGTTTATTGGGGTGAAATATACCTTCCAAAGGAAGAATGGGATTTTTGGGATCAAAAATTACATTAATTGGAATTTTTGAAAATTAAGCCATTAAGAAAAAAAATTTGAAACTAAGGCTAATAATGATATTAAATTATCAAATTTTTCCACATGCTTAAATGGATAATAACTATCTCTGGAAAACTTTATGGGGCCGTTAGACAATTTTATCTTGAATTTTAAGTAGAATTATTATTTTTCACATTATGTAAATTAATTAAAAATATAGGAAATTATTGTTGGAATAATGTGGAAAATTATACAGTGGCTTATTTATATGATCTAATCCTTTTGTAATTATCTGAGAATTTTTGGATTTTTCAGTATGATGAAAACCCTAATAATGGCATTTTAGTAATAATGGTACTTTGGATATTTGTTAGGTCAAATGACTGTTTAAGACTTTAAAATTTTGTATTCAGTTTTATATGATATTTATGATTCTCAAATAATTTTCCGAAAATTTTTGGTGGTAGACATACTGTACTTCATATGGAAAGTAGGCAAATTGCGATTTTATTGTTAAATGAAAATTAAATTGAAATTAAATGGGAATATTGGGAAATATGGTGGGCAACCATATTTTACTTCTTAGAACACCTGATAAATTTCTTAAGTAAAATGAATCAATATAAGTAGTACATCATGTGCAATATGACATAGGTCACACAATTAAAGGAATTAATTTAGGCCCTTAATTACTTAGAGAAATGGTGAAATCCTAAATGATCAAAATCATACACCATACCAACCCATGATAATTAATTAGGGGCATTTGGCCCAAAGAATTAGAAGTTCTACTATACGGGTCCACATTAGGTCATGGGTGCGCTTAGCAAAAATATAGCACATACTATTGAGACCCACGGGGGATACGATCGTAGGTTGAGTTGAGAATTATATTGGGAAGACAAATCCTGGTTGGTCTCCAATAGGTCACTTCCTGATAATGAGTGTGTACAACCCCATATTCGCTGAGCCAGACAAGGAGGCACAATGGTCACAGGAGGGTTAGCCGAAGTGGTCCCGCCCTAAGGAGGATCTCGCCCACAGAAGGCGTAAACGCTCTCGCCGGATGCTATAAAAGAGAAACCGTAGGCCGAGAGCGCCAAGCGCGGACTGCGCGGAAGCGCTCTCGTCCAAACCAAGCCTCAGTCCCGAAGAGTTCTCGCTTGCGCTGGGCGAGAACGTTCGCGCCACGCCCTGGGCCGAAAGGTCTCGGCACCGGCTCTCGCCGAGTGGGGCCCAGGGTCTTTGGAAGGATGTCCTAATTGCCCTCAGGAGAAATTACTTCAATACCCTCAGAGAGACAGCGGGATTTGGCTATTGGCAGACCAACCAGTGGCTTTTCAGTAAATTCAGGACAGCAAAATGCTATAAATAGACCCATAAGGGCTCCTTAGAAAGCAAGCGATCATTGTCTCCCGAATTCCAGTGCTTTTTGAGGAGCTCCAAGCCCAGCTTTGGCTTTGGAGGGGAAGCTCTCAGAGATCTTCCGGGTGTGAGGTGGGACCTCCCTGTTGGGGCTTTTGGGTCAGTCTTAGGTCCTTAGAATCCAGTCAAGGGGTGAGACTTGAGAGAAGTAGGTTTTGGCTGCACCCCTTTTTCTTCGAACTTCAGTTGGGGTCATATTTGGCTTCAACAGTTCTGGTGCGGTGAGCGTGGAAGGCAGCCGATTCAAGAAAGCCTTAAGTTTGGTCCCATGGCTGGGGGTGAAGGTGAAGGGTCAGGTTCTGGAGGATCCCCCACCCGGGGAGAGGAAGCAACAAAGAGGATGCTGGATGAGTTCAGGCGAGAGGTCTTGCAAACAATCAGTTTAGCCTTCTCGGCGAGAGGCGAGTGGGCCACACCTTAGGTCCCCATAGAAGAGGTCCCGCTCTTGGGCGAGAACGCCCCAGGCCAACGCCCTGGAAAGGAGGTCCCGGGCGAGGCTGGCGAGAGAGATGTGGCGGCGCGGGAGCTCTTCCCTGGCCAGAGCCAGCGCCAGGGCAAGGAGGCGCTGACAGAGCCAGGAGAGAAGGAGGCGGCGGTGCGGGAACTCTTCCCAGGGCTCGGTCTCGCGGATCGGGCAAGCCAGCCGAGGCCGCGAGATGTGCCTTCTCGCCAGGCAGGAGGCGAGAGCCCATTTAGCGAGCTCATTATCTCGGCTCCGGTACCGGAGGGGTTCCGGGAGCCCGACATGTCCTATTACTCAGGGAAGGATGACCCGATGCAACACGTACAGTGGTTTGAAGACGTTGTGTCAATAAGGCAGATGACAGATGCCTTCAAGTGCCGGCTGTTCGCCATCACGTTGAAGGAGAAGGCTCGGGACTGGTTCCACCAGTTGCCAGCGAGATCGATCTACAGTTTTGAGGATCTGCGGAGAAGTTTCCTGTTGAGGTTCTCTACCTCGAAGAAGCGGAAGAAGGAAGCGGAGTGTCTGTTTGCGGTGAGGCAGAGGCCAGATGAAACGCTGGGTCACTATGTTGACCGGTTCCAGGAGGAGATCCTTTTGGTCCAGGAGGTCCCAGGGTACGCTCTGATGCTGGCCTTCACCCTGGGGCTGAGACCGGGATTCTTTAGCATGGAGTTGAAGAGGGTGCCCCCCTCTCCTTTGAGGAGCTTATGGAGAGGGCGGCAAAGGAGATTGATTTCGAGAGAGCAAACCCAGCATTCGCCAGGAAGTTGGCCAAGCTAGCAGAGGATGACGGGAAGGAACCAGCAGCGGGAAGACAGAAGGAGTCGAGAGAGCAGAGGGAGCTGAGGGAAGAAAGGAGAAGGGAGGAGCCCCGAAGGTTTGTGCAGCAGCAGGGTTGGGGGGCCCGGGAGCCAGTCAACCGGTTGGGTTGGAGGCCCCAGGAGGGTCGCCCCCAAAGCCCAGGAGAAGGCTTTCGGGGGAGAGATAACCTGCAGGAGCCCCGGTGGTTCGATCGACCGGCATGGAGGCAGGAGCCGAGGGATCGTCCCCCACCACCGCAGGAGGCCATGGAAGTAGGAAGGGGGAGAGGAGCAGCCAGGGGAGCTCGAGGAGGAAGAAGAGGAAGGGGAGACGGGAGAAGGGGCGGGGAGGCGTTGCTCTTTTGTGACTTCCACCAGGAGGAGGGTCACGCAACGGCCACCTGGCCAGAGTTCTTAGAGCTGAGGGAGGCCAGAGGAGCAGGGAGGCAGGATCCACCGATGAGGATAGTGGAGGTGCAGCAGGGCGAAGCGGAGGATAGGTGCGAAGACCGGGTGGATGTAGGGACCCGGGGAGGAATCGGGGTGATTCATGGAGGAGTGGGGATTGAGGCAACCCGTAAGGGGAGCCTTCAAACCATGTACCGGAGAGGGGTGGCCTCAACCTCCCAGGTTCCTCCACCAGAAGAAAAGATTACTTTCTCATCAGCGGACATGCCAGACTATGAAGATCCATTCTGCGACGCCCTGGTGATCCAGTCGGCGGTGGAGAACTATACTGTTTCAAGGATACTGGTAGATAACGGGAGCTCGGTTAATGTCATCTTCAAGAAAGCTTTTGATGAGATGAGGGTTGAAGGGAAGAGGGTCTTGGCATCGGATGGACCTCTGTTCGGGTTCTCCGGGGAGAGGAAGGAGGTAGAAGGAGGAGTAGGGTTGCGCGTAAGGTTGGGGGGCGTGTCGCGGAACTGCAGGTTCGTGATCGTGGACGCCCCGAGCAGCTATAACGCCATCTTTGTGCGTCCCCTCATCAGCGCCTTTCGCTGCGTCCCCTCCTCGTTCCATCAGTTCCTCAAGTTCAACAATGGGGGGGTGCAGGTCAGGGTCAGAGGAGAACCGAAGATGGCAAGGCAATGTTACGTTACAGCAGTCAACACCATTTCGTGGATGGCGGAGGCGGAAGAGTTGGAAATAGAGATGGCGGCCCTAGAGGAGGTTGTGGAGGAAGAGGAGATGGTCCTCGAGGAGGTAAGAAAGGAAGCTGGAGAGGAAGCCGGAGAGGAAGAGACAGAGAAGATGCGAGGGGATGTGCAGGTGGTACGGAGGAGCGATGGGCAGGAAAGCCCGGAAGGGGCAATGGAAGTAGAAGAGCAAGTGGCAGGAGAAGTCGAGGGAGAGGTCCCGGGGGGCATAGAGGTCGAGCAGCAGCAGCAGCAGAGGGGGATAGAAGCGATGGAGATTGAGGAGGAGGAAAAAGGAGAGCTGGAGCTGGAGGAAGAGGCAAGGACCGGTAGGGAGCAGTCGCGGCTGGAGCCGGATGAAGAAGTGGTGGAGGTGGAGGTCTTCACCAGAGCAGGAAAAGAACAAAGGGTACGGGTCAGCAGGGGGTTGAGTCTCGAGGCCCGAGAGCAGGTGCGAGCTTGCATTCAAAGCAACGTTGACATCTTCGCTTGGAGCGCGGCGGACATGCCGGGCATCGACGCCGACGTAACCTGCCACCGCCTGAACCTGGATCCCCGCGCCCGCCCCATCCGTCAGAAGATGAGAACCATCGCTACAAAGCTGGAGGAGCCCATTCGCGAGGAGGTCAAGAAGCTCCTGGAGGCGGGCTTCATCTCAGAGATCCAGTATCCATGCTGGATCTCCAATGTGGTAATGGTGAAGAAAGGATGTGGTAAATGGAGGATGTGTGTTGACTTTTCTTTGTTGAATAAATCATGCCCCAAGGATTGCTATCCCCTGCCTCGGATCGACGCGCTGGTTGATTCAGCCGTCGGTTTTTCTGTCATGAGTTTTTTAGATGCTTTTTCAGGTTATCACCAGATCCGGATGCACCCTCCTGACACCAAGGATGTTTCCTTCATCACGAGGGATGGATGCCTCAGTTACAAGATGATGCCCTTTGGGTTAAAGAATGCAGGGGCTACCTATCAGCGCATGATGGATCGGGTATTCCGGGATCAGAGGGGGAGGAACTTGGAGGTCTACATCGACGACCTAATGATCAAAAGCAATAGCATAGTTTCACACCTGCAAGACCTCGAGGAAACTTTCGCCACCCTGAGAAGTTTTAAAATGAGGCTGAATCCCTTAAAGTGTGTCTTCGGGGCCAGCCGCGGGAAGTTCCTCGGGCATCTTCTGACTCCGGCAGGGGTGGAGCCCAACCCGGACAAGGTCAAGGCCATCCTGGATCTGGAGTCACCACGTGACACCAAGGAGGTCCAGCGCTTGACAGGCAAGCTGGCTGGGCTAAGCAGGTTCCTCTCCAGGGCAGGAGACAAGTGTTCTTCATTCTTTAAGGTGTTACGGGGGAATCGAAGGTTCGAATGGACGGCCGAGTGCGAAGAGGCCTTCCAAGGGCTGAAAAGACAACTCTCTCAGGCTCCCCTCCTTCAGAGCCCAAAAGATGGGGAGGACCTGACCTTGTACCTCGGAGTAGGGGCGGAGGCGGTGAGCTCCGTCATAGTAAGGGAAGAAGGAAGGAAGCAGCTTCCCATCTATTACGTCAGCCGGATATTGAGAAAAGCAGAGCTTCGCTACCCCATCCTGGAAAAGCTCGCTTATGCCTTGGTCATCTCGGCCAGAAAGCTCCGGCCGTACTTTCAAGCGCATTCGATTAGGGTGGTGACCGACCACCCTCTTCGCACGATCTTCGAAGGAGTAGAGCACTCGGGGAGGCTGGCTAAGTGGTCCATTGAGCTAAGTGAGTTCGACATCTCCTTTGTACCAAGACTCTCCATCAAGGCACAGGCAGTGGCGGACTTTCTAGCAGACTACGTTGTTGAGGTTAAGAGGGGGAAGAGCAACAACCGCGAGAAGCATAGAAGTTGATCGACTAGCCAAGTTCGGACCTCGCGGGGGGGGGGGGGGGAACCTTGGCGGAGCTATTCCGACCGGCTATAGATGAAGGAGAATTGATGCTGGTGGATCGGCAACCCTCGTGGGTGGATCCATTTGTGACTTTCCTGTCCACCGGTGAACTGCCTGAGGGGACCAAGGTCGGGAGAAGTTTCAAGCGTAAAGCGGCTCACTACTTGATGATGGAGGGAGGTCTGCATCGTAAGATGTTGTCAGGGCTCCTAGCCAGATGTGCGACCGAAGAAGAAATCCCGAAGATTTTAAGGGAGGTGCATTCGGGAGAGTGCGGCAGTCACTCTGGAGGAAGGACACTGGAGGCTAAGGGTGGCCAGACAGGGGTACTTCTGGCCCACCCTAAGGAAGGATGCCATGGAGTTTGCAAGGAGGTGTCAAAAATGTCAGCTCTACGCCCCCCTTCAACTCTTGGCAGCTCAAAGACTCCGGAGTATCACGGCACCATGGCCATTTGCTATCTGGGGAATGGACTTAGTTGGGCCCTTTCCTCCGGCTAGTGGGCAGAGGAGGTTCCTTTTGGTCATGATTGATTATTTCTCGAAGTGGCTAGAGGTTAAAGCCTTAGCCAAGGTCACCTCGCAGGTTATAAGGAATTTCATCTGGGGGGAGATCATTTGTAGACATGGGTTGCTCCAAGCAATAGTGACCGATAATGGCCCCCAGTTTGCCAGCGAGGAGTTCATCAGCTTCTGCGCTCAACTGGGAATAGATCTCCGGTTTGCCTCCGTCCATCACCCTCGGAGTAACGGCCAAGTGGAAGCAGCAAACAAAATCATTGTGAACCTACTGAAGAAAAAGGTGGAGAACTTAAAAGGGAATTGGGTGGAGCAGCTCCCGTCGGTCTTATGGGCACTACGAACGACCCCGAACACGGCCACCGGTGAGACCCCCTTCAAGCTCTCTCATGGGTGTGAGGCCGTCCTACCAGTGGAGTTCGAGGTCCGGTCACCGCGAGTCATAACCGCGGGCGAAGGTGACGAGACTTGGAGGGTGGAGAATGAAGAGGGGCAGCGCCTCTCGTTAGATATGGTGGAGGAACTGCGAGACGTGGCGGCTATCAGGCAAGTAGAAATCAAGCGACGGATGGCCAAGCATTTTGATAAGCATGTCAGGGTCAAGCAGTTCGCAGAAGGGGATCTGGTGCTGAGAAAGGTCGACGCGGCGGGAAGATCGGCTCCCGTGGGTAAGCTCCACCCGAACTGGGAAGGTCCATACATTGTAAAGGAAGTCCTCGGAACAGGGGGATACTACCTCCAGGACGTGGAGGGAAGAGCCCTAAGCCACACTTGGCGTGGTGATGATCTAAAGCGCTTCTACCCCTGAGGGGGGAAGGATGTAACCATGTATCTCAAAAATAAACTTGTTATATTATACCGATTGATTCTCCTTTAACTAGTGTCGAATTTTTCATGACATAACATAGTTGAATGTTTTGTGATACCCCGAGCTCGGCTCGGCCCTAGGTAGACCCGCTGCGCAGGCTCTCATCTAGCTGGAAGGTCCGAAGGCTCGCCTGTGGGGGATAGGTTTGGTTGGTTTGAGACCTTCATCGGCACCCCGAGCTCGGCTCGGCCCCAGGTAGACCGGCTGCGCAGGCTCTCATCTAGCTGGCAGGTCCGAAGGCTCGCCTGTGGGGGATAGGTTTGGTTGGTTTGAGATCTTCATCGGCACCCCGAGCTCGGATCGGCCCCGGGTAGACCCGCTGCGCAGGCTCTCATCTAGCTGGCAGGTCCGAAGGCTCGCCTGTGGGGGATAGGTTTGGTTGGTTTGAGATCTTCATCGGCACCCCGAGCTCGGCTCGGCCCCAGGTAGACCCGCTGTGCAGGCTCTCATCTAGCTGGCAGATCCGAAGGCTCGCCTGTGGGGGATAGGTTTGGTTGGTTTGAGATCTTCATCGGCACCCCGAGCTCGGCTCGGCCCCAGGTAGACCCGCTGCGCAGGCTCTCATCTAGCTGGCAGGTCCGAAGGCTCGCCTATGGGGGATAGGTTTGGTTGGTTTGAGACCTTCATCGGCACCCCGAGCTCGGCTCGGCCCCAGGTAGACCCGCTGCGCAGGCTCTCATCTAGCTGGCAGGTCCGGAGGCTCGCCTGTGGGAGATAGGTTTGGTCTGGTTGGCTTGGTTAATGCAAGACAGGAAGCACGTTGGGAATACCAAATGAAAAGTGAAAAAGAGGAGATAGATCTCGGCAGAGAAAGATCTCGGCAGAGATAGATCTCGGCAGGGATAGATCTCGGCAGGAGAGTCCCCGTCAAAGGGATCTCAAGGTGGGGAGGCTTTCGCCAAAAAGGTTCCTCTCAGTGTTCTCGAGCAATCAGGCGAGATCGTTATGCGATGGGCCAGTGGGGACTCGCGCAGTCTAGAGGGGACGGTCCCGTCCTAAGGATTCGAGAGTCGCGCTTCCGGCTGGCCGGTTACCGCGGGTTCTTGCTGATTCATCGCTAAGGATTTCCTAAGAAGGCCAAGGGCCTTGGCGGAAGCATACGCCGAAAGCGTTCAACCACGACAATTACATCAAACACATTCGCAAATAACAAGATGAAATGTTCACAAGAAAAACATTTGCATTAATAATACTGTATGGGTACAAAATGATAGCGTCTCGCGCTTTACAGAGAGGTGAAAAACAAAAGCGAGAAGGGGACCCTCAAGGGGACAAACTGTACCCCTCGGAAGTCTCGCTGGAGCTCCCGCTGGAGCTTCCGCCGGAGCTCCCCCCTGAGGTCTCGCCACCCGCGGCGGGGGACTTTGAGATATCCGATGGAGGGGTATCGGGGGCGCCCAGGGGCTTTGGAATGGGCTTGAAGAGCCATGGGACAAGTTGTTGAGCGGTGATGTCTTTGCCCCTCCCGTCCCAGCAGTTGATGTCGCGCAGCGTCTCCAGCGTCAACTTTACGGTGGCTTGCGCGTTCCCCTGGATCAGCTTGTCGATGTCATAAGCCGAGTAGTACTGGCTCTTCAATCTCTCGTCCAGCGGAGGGGCTGCACTCGCCTCGAGGCGCGCGATCTGCTCCCGCAAGAGAACGTTGTCATATCAGGCCTGAGACAGCTCCTCGCGAAGTGCGGCTTGAGCGGAATCCTGAACAGCGGAAGGTTAGCAAAAGAGAAGGGTTAGGAAGGCGAGAACAAGTGATTGTGGAAGGTCTCGCTTACCCCTTCCGCTTGGCGCGAGGATGACAGTTGCTGGGTCTCGGCCAGCTCCTTGGCCAGAGAGGCCGCCTGGGCCACCGCATCGTCCCTCGCCTTGAACATGTCTTGGAAGTTGCGGTCTATCGTAATACTCCGTCGGGCGCACATGTGTGCAAGCTCCAGCCCACGCATTAAAGCGCCAGTGGAGTCGTATGCCAACAGCCGGGTCGACATCCTATCGTAGACGCTAGCGTCCTCCCGGCTGTAGAGGCCATAGCCTAAGGCGAAAGCTTCGCCGGTGACCTCGTCTCGCTCCGCCCAGCTCGGCAAAAGGGACGAGATCGTGACCTTGTTGGCGTCAGGGTCCCATTGCAGCAGTGGCTTGTTCTCCGCGTCCAGACACCTCACACCGAGACCAAAGTTACGATGACCCTGCGGCACCTCGTCAGACAGGGGTTGGCCGGAGGTCCCGGCGGCGGCACCCTCGCTCTCGGCGGCGCCAGGGGTCCGAGGGTTCTCGGCAGGAGTCCCGGGGCCGCCCCTGGTGGCCGCAATCCTGCCTACTGCCTCCAGGACCTCCTCGAAGGAGCGGCCGGTGGGGAGTGGTTGGACGGGCGGTACAACAACAGCCTTTCCCTTCTCGGTATCCGTGGTCTTGGGCCTCTTCATTGGCTCAGGTGCGGAAGTACCCGGCTTTCGCTTCACAACACCGCTTGAGGGGGGGGAGGCCCGGCTCTTTTCGGCAGGCCTGCGCGGCGGCTTTCGCGAGAGCCAGCGGGTCCTTAGGAGGTTGGCTCTCTCTGGCGCGAGCCTCATCGAAAGGCTGGCGGAGAGGGATCTCGCGCTCTCCTGCGAAAACAATAACGATAAATTCCAACCTTGGAAAAAGCAAGAAGAGGGCAAATACAGGCGAGATCTTACCTTCTCCCAGAAGTACAGGAGGAAGAGAATCGACGTCTCGCCGGAGGTAGAGGACGTCGAAATCCTTGGTTCTGAAGAACTCAAGGAGGGCGCTCTCGCGGGAGCCCAAGGACGGAGGCTTGTAGGCGGCATCCTCGTATTGGATGGGGGCGAGGGGTACGTTCCCGAAGTCGCCGGAAACGTAGATGAACCTCTCGCCCCAGTGGTGGTGCTTGTTGGCGAGACCGATCGTTTTCAGCAGTTGCCCAGAGAAGAACACCACGCCTCCCTTCGCGCGGAAAGTAAATAACTTGCGGAAAATCGGCAAGCTAAACTCAATCCTCTTCGGCCGCATATAGCATATGAAGGCCATGAGGATCGCCACGGATTTAAGGTTCAGCTGTGCGGGAACCACCCCGTAGTACCGGAGAGCCTGACGCATCTCAGGCCACAGCGGAAGGCGGAAGCCCACCTCGAAGTGTTCGATAGGGATGGCGAGCTCCCCCTCCCCTGCGGTGTTGACTTTGTCATGACTGCCCGGGGGCCGCGCGATGAAGCCGGCGGGAATGTGCTGAGTCTTGATCAGATTAAACTCGTCTAGAGTGAGAGTGCAGGAAGGGAAGAGATGCTTTTGGAAGGCTTCCGCGCAATTGGATCGTCCTTCACCACCGCCCGGCATCGCAATAGGGTTTGAAGGCAAGATCCACGAAGAGAAGGCGAGAGCAAGAGCGGGGCGAGAACGGAAGTGGAAGACGGAGACGGGCGAGAGCTCTGCGAAGGCCGCGAGAACAACAACAAAGGAGAGAGAGACTGGAATCAGAGAAATGAATGTGGTAGGTGAGCCTCCTATTTATAGAAAATCGTGGTAATGATGGCTGTTTTCAGAAAGGCGGCAGGGGTACAGCCGGCGCGTCCTAGGTCAGCGGCGCTTCGTTTTTCCCGCCCGAATCTGACAGCGACCGATTCACTAAGCAACTGGCGCAAACGTGGCGAAAAGTCAGGCGGCCGGTAAGGTAGGCGGAAGCAAGGTGGCTCTCGCCACCCCAAAGACCTGGGAAGATAACTCATACGCATACAAAAATATTAAAGACAGAGCTATTGCTCTCGCCGAGCGGGAACGCGATAAAATAATAAGCGAATAAAGTGCGGGAACATTAATTACAACTCCAAACGAGTAAGTAAGGGTACATAAGAGAAGGGAAGGCCTGGGGAAGAGGAGGGGAGGTCTCGCGCTTCAGTACGGCTCACAGTGCCATTTCCCTTGCTCCCAACGCCATTTGCCTCGGTCCCGCAGCTTGGTCCGGGGGGGCGCATGTGGGTTGAAGTAGGATGACAGAACGCTGCATCCCAGGTCAACCCGGCGAGATAGATCCCGGATTCTCTCGATGCATCTCTCAGGTGAGGACCCGGCGGTACCTCCCCCGGGCCGATCCATCTCACTTATAAGGTAGTCTCGCTCCAGGGACTCCAGCCTCTTCTCCACTGACTGGCGGAACTCTCGGGCCGCAAGGTCGCGGACCCGTTCTCGCCGGATGAGTTTCGACAGAATGGCGGAGACCTTCTTCCCTCGTCTTTTCGCGCTCCCGGCACCGGTCAGGATCTCCTCCATCTCGTCAGACGAAGGGAAGGGAGAGCTCTCGCCATCTTCTCCCTCTCTTTCTTCTTCTTCTTCTTCTTCTTCTTCCTCTACCTCAGCGCCCGGCCGCGAGTCCATGTCCCCTGTCGAAAGAATCCCCATTTTAGCGGAAGCTGAAGGATAGCAGCGATAAAATTGTCGTATACCTTCAGAGTGACGAGGCCCCCCGGTCGACGGCAGGCGAGAAGGCCCAGCCCCCCCCCCCCCCCCTCAGCTCCAAAGAGGAGGTGGATTGGCTTTCCTTTGCCGAGGGGGGTAAACTTTGCAGATGGTGATCCCGGCCTGATCGAGAGCGGGGGAGCGGGTCTCCTCAGCCGCTGGAGGGCTAGCGTCTAACGGTGGCACAGGGATCTCGGCATTTTTTCCTCTCGCCGGTAGGGAGGAATCAACCGCATGGGCAGACTGATTCGCAGTTCTCGCCCCACCATCCCGGGTGGCGAGATCTGGAGGTGCGGAAACTGACGCTGCGAGGAATCAGGTCAGCATTTAAAAATACCAGGCGAAGACAAGAAGGGAACCTTTACCAGCGGTGTTCGGGTCTGGAGGAGGAGGCGCCTCGGGAACCTGTGGTTGATCATCGTGATGGCTAGAGGGTGGATCCAAAAGTTCTCGCAGGGACGCGGCAGCGTCAGGAACCGTCTCCTGCGAGAGGTATCAAGTTAAACAATTGAGCAGCTGGTTGTTAATTGGTATATCAAGCTTACCTTCCACGGCGAGGTGTCGTCCGCGCAACTAGGGGTCGGGGTGGGCGGGCTCCTGTTCTCGCGGGATAGGTCCCGCTGAACCACCTTCGCCTTCTTCTTCTTCTTCTTAGGCAGAGAAGGCTCAGCAACTGACGACTGTCTCGCTAGCCATGGGGCGACCAGGGCACAGTTAGACCTAGCTCGCGCCTGCGCCGCGTTAATGCGGTCCTGAAGATCCTGCGGAAGCGGTTTGTCGGCACGCTTGGAAGGCATAGCGGGGGAGGGCGAGAGCTCAGGGGGAGAATGACGACTCAAGGGAAGTGTTATGACCGTCTATCGGCACTCATATTTATAGGCGCCGTACGACCCACCGAAAGATTCCCTGACGTTGACACGTGCTCAGCGAATATTTTGGGTTGAACATGTCTTTTCGAGCGCGGCGCTAGCTCAAAAAGAGCGGGGATTGTGTACAACCCCATATTCGCTGAGCCAGACAAGGAGGCACAATGGTCACAGGAGGGTTAGCCGAAGTGGTCCCGCCCTAAGAAGGATCTCGCCCACAGAAGGCGGAAACGCTCTCGCCGGATGCTATAAAAGAGAAACCGTAGGCCGAGAGCGCCAAGCGCGGACTGCGCGGAAGCGCTCTCGTCCAAACCAAGCCTCAGTCCCGAAGAGTTCTCGCTTGCGCTGGGCGAGAACGTTCGCGCCACGCCCTGGGCCGAAAGTTCTCGGCACCGGCTCTCGCCGAGTGGGGCCCAGGGTCTTTGGAAGGATGTCCTAATTGCCCTCAGGAGAAATTACTTCAATACCCTCAGAGAGACAGCGGGATTTGGCTATTGGCAGACCAACCAGGGGCTTTTCAGTAAATTCAGGACAGCAAAATGCTATAAATAGACCCATAAGGGCTCCTTAGAAAGCAAGCGATCATTGTCTCCCGAATTCCAGTGCTTTCTGAGGAGCTCCAAGCCCAGCTTTGGCTTTGGAGGGGAAGCTCTCAGAGATCTTCCGGGTGTGAGGTGGGACCTCCCTGCTGGGGCTTTTGGGTCAGTCTTAGGTCCTTAGAATCCAGTCAAGGGGTGAGACTTGAGAGAAGTAGGTTTTGGCTGCACCCCTTTTTCTTCGAACTTCAGTTGGGGTCATATTTGGCTTCAACAGAGTGGTAGAGTGCAAAATCCCAAGGATAGTGGCTAGAACGGAGATCGGCGGAAGACCGCCGCTCTCTAGATAACATCTTAAATTATTAGGTTTTTCTAGAGTAACAATGAAAGTTTTTATGGATATGGGGTAGACATTAATAAAATTAAATATCCTTGAGAAAGGGAGCTTTGGGATTCAGCTCATCATAGTTCCTAGTGCCCCCGAGAGCCCTTCAACGGGCATGCCTTGGGCAGTCCTAGGACTAACCCTAAACTGCTAGGTGTAACGAACTCTAGACCAGAGTAGTCTAATAGGTTGAGACATTGTGGTTCATTATCGCCCGTGATGGGTTTGAGGGATTTTGAATAAAGGCACTAATGTGCAATCTCACCCGCGATGGGTTGGAGGTATTCGGGGTGGGTTGGTCCTTGGAGCTGGAGACTCGGGTTGGAATATCTTGCATGTGCATAAACTTGTGGCGGGTCATGTGTGTAACACCCCCCCCCCCTCCTTACCAAGGAGGGCTACCGGGTCTTATGCCCAGAACCGTCGTCTTACGGTGGCACTAACGCACGGGTTAGTCGACACCGCAACACGCTGATCCTGTCGGCTAATACGATCATTTAAGCTGTAGGCCAATATGAGAAGAAGAAGTAAAGCAGTATATTAATCCAATAGTCCACAAGTCACATAGTACAAATCATATGTATGCAATGAAAAGTACATCAATATAGTCCACAAAAGAGTACAAAACGAAAGAGTAATAAGGGCTTATGCCCAGTACAACAAATCAACTCTCTCTCAAATAAAAGCAGAAGCTATACTAATACATCAGAACTCGTCCCACCTGAGGACGTACAATAGTGGTAGTAGCCTGCTGTAGCGGTATCTGCTCCTCACGTCCTGTCTCCTCATCGTGTTGGTGCTCCATCTCCACGGGCTCCTAAAAATAGTATGGTTACCGACCATTAGTCAAAAAGACTAAGTCGTTTCCTCCGCACCTCGCCCCGCAGCTCCTAGGCACCGAGCGGGAGGACGAAGCGGAGGACAACAAGGGGTAGCAAAGGTGGAAGCAGGTGACAGAAACTAACTAGCAGTTGTAATAAGTTTTATTGTTCTATTCTAGCAGTTTTATATATGGTACAAGAAGGTAAAGAGTAGTATAATAAAGGAAGTAAAGAACAGCAGTAAGAGCATGTAAATAAACTATTCTACCACTATACTACCATCACAAAAGTACCCTAACTTATATAAATGCCCATACAAATATATAAGTTAGGATTTCCAGGAAATTTAACTTATCATATAAAAGAGCCCATACTAATTTATATGATAAGGATCTATGAAGCGTATGACCTAATATGAATGAATGTTATGATGCAATTTTATGAACAGGCAAGTGCAACTCACGCACAACGACTATGTGATCACAGACCTTTAGTTCCCACTTTTTAAGAGCTAGCATCACTCTCGGGTACCACCACTTTGGCTACGGCAGCAGCGGAGCGGGCGTCTCCGCTTCTAGGCCGGTATGCACACTACCAATCCTTTGACCCCTCTCATACGCCTCTATACACGTCCAAGGTGCACTCTAGAGTCTCGCGTACGTACTTTGCTGACAACCCGTCAGTCTTGTTGGGTCGGATGCGCGTTATCGGGGATCGTCCTCCAGACCGAAGTGTAAAACAACCCACTGGCCCCTCTAACCCTCACAACTGCCTGGTGCACCGTACTGCCATCGGTGTGATGAACGGCCAGTACCGCATGCCCCGCCACTATATTTATGCACATGCAAGTATTTCATTCCGAGCCTTCCGCTCGCAGGACCAAACCTGTCTTGAAACCCTCAAACCAAATACGGGTGAGAACGCACAATAGTGCCTTTATACCGATCCCCTCAAACCCTACACGGGTGAGCATATATCATGAATATCTCCAACCCTACACGGGTGAGAAGGTACAACAAATGTCTTAACCTATTAGACTACTCTTCTCTACGGGTTATTATACTTAGTGATTTAAGGTTAATCCCAGGACTGCCCAGGGTATACCCGGTGAAGGGCTCTCGGGGGCACTAGGAACTACGATGGGATTACGCCCAAAGTTCCCTTTCGCAAGGATATTTACTTTAGTTGATGACTACCCATATTTAACCCCAACTCTCATTGTTGCTTTGGAACAATCCTTAGTGACTTAAGATATTACCGGGAAACCGACGGTCTTCGGTCGACCTCCACTCCGGTTGCTACCTAAGGACTTGCACTTTTACTCCCGTCACTAAGACAATACTACCCAACAGGGATTATTCTTATTGCACTCCCTTATTCTTCCGATAATCAATCCCTAAAGCATGACCTATTTATGATATATGCAGACCAGGTCCTATTATTATCCCGAAAATGGAATCTTCCAATTATTTGGGCCTCTTGCCCTTAGCTATTTATCATAGGGTGGTATGGACTAATGGAGCTATCATATGGATTCTCATAATTTTCCTTGGTCAATTAATCCTTTAATTAAATCTTTTAAATTAATTCCTAGGTCACTTTACACATGAAGTAGTATGATTTAGAATCCACTGACCTAGGTAATTTTTCCTGAGTTGTATAATGATAAAATATTTCTGTCTTCATGGTTTCACAATTTGTCTTTGAATATTTATACTAATTACTTATTTTATACCAAATCTAAATAATTTCCATTTTCCAAATGAAGTGCAAGAAATATATAATACAAATTCCAAGAAAATTACAGAACATAGGATACATTAATTTAAGACTAATGGAAGAGTTTCATCAACCTCTATAGTGTAATGGCCTAACAAATCCCATTCTTAAATATTTACCAAATTGCCATTGCATTAATTTAAAACTTATCAGTACATCGATAAATTCTGAAATAATTATTCAAGACTGATAATACAATTATACAACACTATAAATATTTCAAAATTTTTCTGATGTGTACTTCCATCAATTCAAGAATAAATGCTATAAGGGTAAAATGGTCATTTCAAGGTATTTTACTCCAGAAGTTCTTCAAACAGAAAGATCAAATTTTCCTAAGTCACATATAACCTTATTTTCAACTTGGCAAAGTTTGAGGAGTTTTACTTGAGGAAAACCTATTTTTCCAATTTATTTTCAAAAGGAGCTATATTTTAAAAATTCCAATTAATGGGATTTTTGATTCCAAAAATCCCATAATTAATCTGAGGGGTGACCTTTACCATAATGAACCACTGGAATCAAATCCATGATTTTTGAATGCCTCCATTAGGCTGAATGCACAATATTTAAATTATTGCTATTGGCACACCAATGCAATACATAAACCAACACATGCAAGTGGATTACCCCAACATGCAGTGATCCAAATGTGCTGAAATTTTTATCATGCACCAATAATGTCCCCAAGTACCTACAACCAAGATTTGGGGCCATTTGGAGCCATATAACTCCAAATATTTCATTTAAGTAATTTTTGATATTATGACCAAAACTATAGAAAAAGTTGTCCCACAAATTCCCAATTTTTGGCAGGGGATAGATATGCCCTAATCATGCATGTACCCAAAAGTTGGGGCCATGTTGATTACTGGTTTGACTTGGGCATCCAAATGAAATTCTGCCCTTGTCTAGGACCAGTCCTAGGATAAATGACGTACAGGCCAGACTACTGGACCAAAATTGATGATTAAGGTGTCAAATTAAAGTTAACAGGAAAGGATACATTTTGCATTCAGGGTCCAGGTTCTGGAATGCCTCTACTAGGCCTAAACGTGACATGCAATGGACAGAAAAAACAAGGACAGAAAATTAAATTTGATATGGCACGAATCTTAAAGCAGAATGGTGGGCATCTGTTCATCTTCTCCATGGAGCCAAGGGCCGCGATTTGCCCGACCTGGAGCACCTTCCAAGGCCATTTCCCGGCCATCCAACCACATCCCTGGCCGGCCACCACCACCAACACCTCCGTTGAGGTGAGGGCTAACTTTCGGCGGCGACTTGGCTGCCGGAGGCGGCGGTTTCCGGCGAACTTGCACTCCATCAAAAAATCTGAAATTCATGAAAATCTCACCTTGGATCTGGCTCATTTGAGCCCGATGTCTCGCCTAATAGATCTAGGAAACTAGTACGGGTAGAGCTGAGGTGAAACAGACCTTGATCGGAGCCTGACGGCGGCGACGGCGGTGGTCGGCCACGGAATTTCTCCTCTCCGGTGAGCTTGCTCCCGAACTCATTTCTCCACCAACAGCTTCGATCCAGATATCGAATTCCACTCCTCTCGGCCTTTTGAAGCTGATGGTGAGGTCAAAATGGGGGTGGGGTTGCTGGTTATGTTGTTTTGAGTAGTGGGAATTTCGGCCACCACCTTGGATGCTCCTCCTTGGCTCCAAGTGGCACCTCCTTTGATATAATTTAGCTGGGTGATTATTCCTAAGCTCATAACTGAGCTTTGGGAGGGAGGAGGAGGTCCAAGTGTCCTCCATCCCCCTTTTCCATCTCATCTCTCTCCTCTCTTTCCCAAAATTTCCAAAAACACCCCATACATGCACTCTCTCTCCTATTTTAGAGGGGTAGGGGCTGTCATTAACAATTTAGGCTGGTCATTGGTCTTGGCTCATGGGCTTTGCCCATTGGGAATGGGCTTGACCTCCCTTTTTCTCTTTAGGCCTTATATTGACCAAGTTGACTTTTAGGGTTGACTTGGTCAACTTGTTGAGTGGGCTGGCCCCACTTGATGGTCATGAACCCATGTCATCACCCAACATGGGTTGGACCATGGTGATGCCGCACTTGGGCTAATTGGGCTTATTTGTGTGGATTTGACCAAATTTGGGTTATGGTTGACTTGAGTCAACTTGTGTCAATGGTTGACCCAATGATGTGGCTTTTGGTTGACATTGATTGCTTTTAGGGTTAGGGGCATAGTGGTGGGGTCAATGTGTACCTATGATTCCATTTTGGGCTAGTTTGACCTGATTTGGCTCGAACCCTATAGTGGGTCCTATGTAAATCCACCCTAACTCCACCCCATGTCCAACCCAATCTGAGTTAAGTGGTCTAGAAGTAACATGGGATGTTACAAATCCCAATAAACAAAAGAATAATTTCGTCCCCGAAATTCAAGGTTGGGTCTACGGGGTTTTCAAGTATACTTCAAACATTAATTAAAGCGTTACCTGAAGTGAACAGCTTGGGGTGTTGTTCTTGCATCAGATCCATCGACTCCCAGGTGTGATTCTCCCGTCTGTGGTTGAACCACATTATCTTCACTAGGTGAACCTTCTTCTCCCGCGACACTCGGCCCTTTGTATCGTTGATCCGGATTGGTTCTAAACAAGCTGATCTATCAGGAGCTATCGGGCCTGCTGTAGCGGTAATATGTTGCTCTGGCCGATGGAGAGCTCTTTGTAGCGAAGAGATGTGGAGGACGTCGTGTAGGATAGTCAACTCCGGTGGCAGCTGCAGTCGGTAAGCTAAGGGGCCGATCCGTTCCAGGATCAAGTATGGCCCCATGTATCGAGGACTGAGCTTCTTGTGCCTCCGTATCCTTCACATAATCAGAACCAAGAGTCCTCGTGTCTACATCCTAAACCCAAGATAGCGGCATCTGACACTTCTTCTCATACAAAGCTTTATAAGGACTCATTTCAATACTTGTCTCGCATATGTTCTTTATAAGAAAACTCTATCAGCGGTAACCGTCCCTTCCAAATGTATTTTCGTTATACTTCGTGATATTCACAATCAAGGTTACGTGAGCATATTTCCAAGTCTTCTGACACAATATCATTAAATAAATCTTAATCATAGGTTGGTTCAAAATCCCTTACAAATATGGATCACCAAGTATGTGAGAATTAGTAATCTTATATATAGAATTGAGCACATAAATCTCATATTTCTCTTCCAGAATCGCATCATGCCTCATGTCTTATACCATATAGATTCTTCCAATATAAGTTATTGTGATATCTTTTATGACGAAGATCCAACTTATGCATAGTAATTAACCAACTTCCAAGATTATGATGTGATGAAAAGATCATCATCTTGTTTCTTCCAGATTCATAACTTATCACACCTCTATATAAATAATAATACATGATTTATAGAGTGTTCACCTTTCAAGCGTACATCAAGCGATCAGTATTGATATTGATGTTGATACAGATGACTCCCAATCGCTTTTCACATATAATCTAAATCATAAATTTATAAGTGTATCTTTTCAGAATTGGTGAGGTCTGACACAAATCATTTCCATCATAACGAGAATCTTATAAACACTCAT
The DNA here is from genome assembly GCA_039583875.1 of Platanthera guangdongensis. Classification (NCBI taxonomy): domain Eukaryota; kingdom Viridiplantae; phylum Streptophyta; class Magnoliopsida; order Asparagales; family Orchidaceae; genus Platanthera; species Platanthera guangdongensis. The sequence goes on from CM077149.1 coordinate 53,856,887, forward strand.
TACTTCTCGTGTAATTTCACCGTATTCACCTTAGCAAGCAAAAATTGGTCTCTTCATAGTCAGGAATTTCCTAAAATGATCATGATGTTATCAATGTATGTGTCTCAGTTCTCGATATTGTCATAATCAAGGGATCATACCTATGCGTATGTTTCAACTAATCATCCACCTCATTTGAATTTTTTTTGTTGAGTCGTTACATTTTTAAATGTCATGCCATAGGAGATTAATCTTATCTATCATAACGTTACCTCATTTCAATTCTTAAGTTCTAATATAATGGCTTTTGCTTAATTGAGTCATTCAAGGTTATAGTTCACCATTATGATCAAGTGACTGGCTATATCATGTACGTGTGAATAGTAATGATATTTCATCATTGTGTTTAATTCTCCAAATCCCAGCCTCTTTTAGGATCAAATAAGGTAGTACTAAATCATACATACCCAGCAATCTTAAACGCAAGATGTTATCCTATCAAGATTTCTAATTATAACTTAACTATCTCCCAAGGTATAAGGGTGAGTAAATCATTTAAATTTGGAAAGGATTGATTCTTTGAGAGAATACACCACCTGTAAATCATCATCGAACACTTTTGTTTTGATTCTTATGATCATCAGAGTCACATCCAGAGGATCATACTTATAATATATGTCTTCCAATTTTGATTTTTTTCACTTGACTTTAAGTTTCTCTGGGACTGTTATACCCCTAGTGTTATAGACATAATTACTCAAATATTTCAATTCTTACTTGATGGGCTCCAATCAAGTCATAGTTAAGGCCCGTAATCACTCATTCACGTTACCATGATGTTATTCTATTTTGATCTGTATGTTTCTAACATTGTGACATGAGCATGTCAGGTAGGCGCGAATTGCAGTGATCCATCATCATTTCCACTTCCCCCAATTCTACACATTTAATATGTGAAAGTCATAGTCACTTTCCTAAGAGCCACAGCTATGCAGAATTTCCGACTATCATTCTGACTTATACCGAATTCTCTATTCACATTGGTTTTCTCTTGCAATATATCTGAGTTCATTAATCAAATCCTTAACCGATGATATAAACATTAATCGCGTGTCACGTCAATTAGGTTATGGTGTTTGGGCATCTAGGAACGTGATTTACTGAGGTAACACATTCCTTTAATTATACATAAAACCTTCTGTGTTGTCGTTACTGCTTGATTTTAGTTTATCGAAAGGTCAGTTGTTCGATTTCTTGTGGATTATACGCAACTTGTTTCGATCTTTGGGATACATCATGTCATAATGCAATGACGAAAATATAATCTCTCTTAAGTTGTGCCAAGTAATGATCTAATTCACGAGTCCGCGGAAGTTTCTAACGTCTCATGGGGACTTTCCTTGTTCTATGGTTGTAATATATCTAAGCGGGAAACCCTCTACGTATATCCCAAACTTCTAGGAAGGTGCATTATCTTGCCGATTATGCGAATGCAAAACTTCATCTTTACTTGAGCAACATGTGAATTAATCAAGTATTCTAGATTACTATGTTTGTGACACATGTTTTATAAACCAGCTCTAGAGAAATCCAAGTCGTTACCAATTTAGCCCAATAAATAAAAGGATGAGCCCCCATACCTTTCGGGCTAAATTCCCTTAATATTTACAGTGCATTCCTTTTATTTGTGCACTCAATCCTTAGATTTAATAATCTTAGACCTGGGTTTCTACCTTAATTAATATGTTATATACCTTAGGCCTTCAAGGTTACTATACGACCAATTTTTTAAGATCAGCACATGACCCAACCAAAATGGGTTTCTTGAATTCTTATTCTACCATTGGTATTTGCCACTGTGGTTGTCTTAACGTAATCAAGTCATCAGTATGAGGGTTAAGTTTACGAGTACCCTACTATTCCACTAATATATTATATGAACCAGTTCTCCTTAAGGCAGTCCTATCAGCTTGGGTAAGAAGTGATAATTTAACTCGGTAGGTAGAGTAGGGACATTAGAATTTGAGCCTTAAGCATTGACTCTTGCGTCAAATTCTTCCCTTGGTGAATTTGGGTATCCCCATACCTTAACCAATCTATCTCTGAAGTCGATTTAAAACTCGGATACACTACAAAATCCTCTTGGTAAGTCAAGCTAAGGTGGTGTCCTAATTTGATTGGCCTAACTCATTGTACTTAATGGACTGTTTTATGTGACTTTCTACACATGGGCACACCACTGCTTCCGCTGCATAGTTTGTTCGCAAACTAATGCTCACGCGGGGTGGTCCAGTGTTGTGTACTTCTTTCTCATATGATCGTTTGTTCAAGTGATACCAGTTTGTAAGAACCCCCACCCCTTACCAAGGAGGGCTACCGGGTCTTATGCCCAGAACCGCCGTCTTACGGTGGCACTAACGCACGGGTTAGTCGACACCGCAACACGCCGATCCTGTCGGCTAATACGATCATTTAACCTGTAGGCCAATATGAGAAGAAGAAGTAAAGCAGTATATTAATCCACTAGTCCACAAGTCACATAGTACAAATCATATGTATGCAATGAAAAGTACATCAATATAGTCCACAAAAGAGTACAAAACGAAAGAGTAATAAGGGCTTATGCCCAGTACAACAAATCAACTCTCTCTCAAATAAAAGCAGAAGCTATACTAATACATCAGAACTCGTCCCACCTGAGGACGTACAGTAGTGGTAGTAGCCTGCTGTAGCGGTATCTGCTCCTCACGTCCTGTCTCCTCATCGTGTTGGTGCTCCATCTCCACGGGCTCCTAAAAATAGTATGGTCACCGACCATTAGTCAAAAAGACTAAGTCGTTTCCTCCGCACCTCGCCCCGCAGCTCCTAGGCACCGAGCGGGAGGACGAAGCGGAGGACAACAAGGGGTAGCAAAGGTGGAAGCAGGTGACAGAAACTAACTAGCAGTTGAAATAAGTTTTATTGTTCTATTCTAGCAGTTCTATATATGGTACAAGAAGGTAAAGAGTAGTACAATAAAGGAAGTAAAGAACAACAGTAAGAGCATGTAAATAAACTATTCTACCACTATACTACCATCACAAAAGTACCCTAACTTATATAAATGCCCATACAAATATATAAGTTATGATTTCCAGGAAATTTAACTTATTATATAAAAGAGCCCATACTAATTCATATGATAAGGATCTATGAAACGTATGACCTAATATGAATGAATGTTATGATGCAATTTTATGAACAGGCAAGTGTAACTCATGCACAATGACTCTGTGATCACAGATCTTTAGTTCCAACTTTTTGAGAGCTAGCATCACTCTCGGGTACCACCGCTGTGGCTACGACAGCAGTGGAGCGAGCGTCTCCGCTTCTAGGCCGGTATACACACTACCAAGCCTTAGACCCATCTCATACGCCTCTATACACGTCCAAGGTGCACTCTAGAGTCTCACGTACGTACTTTGCTGACAACCCGTCAGTCTTGTTGGGTCGGATGTGCGTTATCGGGGATCGTCCTCGAGACCGCAGTGTAAAACAACCCACTGGCCCCTCTAACCCTCACAACCGCCTGGTGCACCGTACTGCCATCGGTGTGACGAACGGCCAGTACCGCATTCCCCGTCACTATATTTATGCACATGCAAGTATTTCATTCCGAGCCTTCCGCTCGGAGGACCAAACCCATCCTGAAACCCTCAAACCAAACACGGGTGAGAATGGATAATAGTGTCTTTATACCGATCCCCTCAAACCCTACACGGGTGAGCATATATCATGAATCTCTCCAACCCTACACGGGTGAGAAGGTATAACAAATGTCTTAACCTATTAGACTAGTCTTGTCTACGGTTTATTATACTTAGTGATTTAAGGTTAATCCCAGGACTGCCCAGGGTATACCCGGTGAAGGGCTCTCGGGGGCACTAGGAACTACGATCGGATTACGCCCAAAGTTCCCTTTCGCAAGGATATTTACTTTAGTTGATGACTACCCATATTTCACCCCAGCTCTCATTGTTGCTCTGGAACAATCCTTAGTAACTTAAGATATTACCGGGAAACCGACGGTCTTCGGTCGACCTCCACTCTGGTTGCTAGCTAAGGACTTGCACTTTTACTCCCGTCACTAAGACAATACTACCCAACAGGGATTATTCTTATTGTACTCCCTTATTCTTCTGATAATCAATCCTCTGGTAATCCCCTAAAGCATGACCTATTTATGCTATATGCAGACCATGTCCTATTATTACCCCGAAAATGGAATCTTCCAATTCTCAGGGCCTCTTGCCCCTAGCTATTTATCATAGGGTGGTATGGACTAATGAAGCTATCATATGGATTCTCATAATTTTCCTTTTTAAATTAATCCCTTAATTAAATCTTTTAAATTAATTCCTAGGTCACTTTACACATGAAGTAGTATGATTTAAAATCCACTGACCTAGGTAATTTTTCCTGAGTTGTATAATGGTAAAATATTTCTGTCTTCATTGTTTCACAATTTTCCATTTTCCAAATGAAGTGCAAGAAATATATAATCCAAAATTCCAAGAAACTTACAGAACATAGGACACATTAATTTAAGACTAATGGAAGAGTTTCATCAACCTCTATAGTGTAATGGCCTAACAAATCCCATTCTTAAATATTTACCAAAATGTCATTACATTAATTTAAAACTTATCAGTACATCCATAAATTCTGAAATAATTATGCAAGACTAATAATACAATTATACAACACTAGAAATATTTCCAAAGTTTTCTGACGTGCACTTCCATCAATTCAAGAATAAATGCAATAAGGGTAAAATGGTCATTTCAAGTTATTTTACTCCAGATGTTCTTCAAACAGAAAGATCAAATTTTCCTAAGTCACATATAACCTTATTTGCAACTTGGCAAAGTTTGAGGAGTTTTACTTGAGGAAAACCTATTTTTCCAATTTATTTTCAAAAGGAGCTATATTTTTAAAAATTCCAATTAATGGGATTTTTGATTCCAAAAATCCTATAATTAATCTGAGGGGTGAACTTTACCCTGATGAACCACTGGAATCAAATCCATGATTTTTGAATGCCTCCATTAGGCTGAATGCACAATATTTCAATTATTGCTATTGACACACCAAGGCAATACATAAACCAACACATGCAAGTGGATTACCCCAACATGCAGTGATCCAAATGTGCTGAAATTTTTATCATGCACCAATAATGTCCCCAAGGACCTACAACCAAGATTTGGGACCATTTAGAGTCATATAACTCCAAATATTTCATTTATGTAATTTTTGATATTATGACCAAAACTATAGAAAAAGTTGTCCCACAAATTCCCAATTTTTGGCAGGGGCTAGATATGCCCTAATCATGCACGTACCCAAAAGTTGGGGCCTTGTTGATTACTGGTTTGACTTGGGCATCCAAATGAAATTCTGCCTTTGTCTAGGACCAGTCCTAGGATAAATGCCCTACAGGCCAGACTACTGGACCAAAATTGATGATTAAGGTGTCAAAGTAAAGTTAACAGGTAAGGATACATTTTGTATTCAGGGTCCAGGTTCTGGAAATGCCTCTACCAGGCCTAAACGTGACATGCAATGGAAAGTAAAAATAGGGACAGAAAATTAAATTTGATATGGCACGAATCTTAATGCAGAATGGAGGGCATCTGTTCATCTTCTCCATGGAGCCAAGGGCCGCGATTTGCCAGACCTGGAGCACCTTCTGTAAGACCACACCCCCCCCCCCTTACCAAGGAGGACCACCGGGTCTTATGCCCAGAACCGCCATCTTACGGTGGCACTAACGCACGGGTTAGTCGACACCGCAATACGTCGATCCTGCCGGCTAGTACGATCATTTAACCTGTAGGCCAATATGAGAAGAAGAAGTAAAATAGTATATAAATCCACTAGTCCACAAGTCACATAGTACAATCATATATATGAAATGAAAGGTACACAATATAGTCCACAGAAGAGTACAAAAGAAAGAGTAATAAGGGCTTATGCCTAGTACATCAAAACCACTCTCTCTCAAAATAAATAAAAGCGGAAGCTATACTAGTATATCAGATCTCGTCCCACCTGAGGACGCACAGTAGTGGTAGTAGACTGCTGAAGCGGTATCTGCTCCTCAAGTCCTGCCTCCTCGACGTGCTGGTGCTCCATCTCCACGGGCTCTTAAAAATAGTATGGTCACCGACCATTAGTCAAAAAGACTAAGTCATTTCCTCCGCACCTCGCCCCGCAGCTCGTAGGCACCGAGCGAGAGGACGAAGCGGAGGACAACAAGGGGTAGCAAAAGTGGAAGCAGGTGACAGAATTTAACTAGCAGTTGTAATAAGTAATATTGATCTACTCTAGCAGTTCTAAGTATAGTACAAGTAAGTACGAGCAGTACAGTAAAGGAAATAAAGAACAGTTGTAAGAGCAAGTAAATAAACTATTCTACCACTATACTATCATCACAAAAGTACCCTATGTAACAGTCCAAATTTCTGAAACAGGAAATTTTTGGGTGACACGGCCTGGGACACGGGCGTGTCCCAGGGCGTGTCAGCGGACATGGCCTACGACACGGGCGTGTCGAGGATTGTGTCGACGATCGGCCTTGGTGTCGACGATTTTTCGCTCAACGATGTGTCGAGAGGGGGCACACGGCCCAGGACACGGGCGTGTCCAAGGCCGTGTCGTGTGCTCGACGACTTTTACTCGACGATCGTCGAGTGTCGAGACATGAGTGTCGAGACGTGGGTGTCGAGTGTCGAGAAGTTACACACGGCCTGTGACACGGGCGTGTCACAGGGCGTATCAAGTCGGGTCGACGAACTCAGCCCGACGAAGCATTTCGACAGGGCGTGTCTTTGTGCCGTTTCTGGGCACACGGCCTGGGACACGGGCGTGTCACAGGCCGTGTGAAGTCTCGGGATGTTTTGGGATTTTTTTCGCCCAGGCACACGGCCACTGACACGGGCGTGTGACACGGGCGTGTCACTGGTTTGGATAGGTCGGTTGACCACCGCTTGAGGCACACGGCCTGGGAAACGGCCGTGTCACAGGCCGTGTCAGGTCAAAATCAGTGTTTTTGGCAAAATTGTGGCCGCCCATTCCTTCAGTCTGGATCCAAGGGCTGAAGCTTCTTTCCACTTTTTCCAAAAGGCCGAAACTGAGAACTTAGGCTCATTTGTTTCTTAGCCTTTATCTTTCTTCAAATGAGAGAAAGAGAGAGAGAGAAAGGAGGAGGAAGAAGGGGAAGGGCTACTGCTGGTGGTGCTGCGGTTTACCGACAAGAGTTCCGAAGCCGGCATTGCGGAGGAAACATTCTTGCGAGCCAAAGCAAGCTAGCTTTGACGTCATGGCACCGAAGCGGTCGTCAAGGGTAACGACTTTTCTTCCTAGCCATGTGAAGGCTTCCTTTTGGCTCCGTGATAACGTGTAGGGTAAGACGTTAACGGGTTATGCCTGCGAAAAGGAGTAGCAGGAAGTACGGAATAGGCATGCTGTGTGAGTCCTTGGGTGGATTCTTGAAATCCCCTTTTGTTAGCATATAGATCCGGAAATGGAGTACGGAATAGGCATGCTGTGTGAAGCCCATCTGGATAGGTTGGTCTGGATTGGTGATATTGCATATGAACTGGAGAAAACTCCGTGATAACGTGTAGGGTAAGACGTTAACGGGTTATGCCTGCGAAAAGGAGTAGCAGGAAGTACTGAAGTGGTAGCCCAGGAAAAATACCAATGTGATGTTTTGGGTCCAACCTGTGAATGAGGCACAGGAAGTACTTGTGTGACTAGGAAAGGCCCTTTTGTGATGCTTGATGTCGTAGGGTGTCCATCTATGAAGCGAGTAACAGGAAGTACTGGCATGATAGCTAGGAAAGACCCCTGACATTTGTGCTTGTGCGGTGTCCACCTGTGGAGAGAGTCACATGAAGTACTGGGAGGCCCAGGAAAGACCCGCTGTTGTTCTAAAGAAATGGGTATAAAGAAATACCCAGGCTGTGTGCCAAGAACAGGATTGGTGAGACCGACCCGCGCCTTTGATATAGCAATGAGTACGCTGTACTTGGAGAAGGCAAGGCGATTTGAGCAACGGGGGGTGGATGATCTGACCTGCACTATGTCCGTCCGATGTGAGACCAAAAGGTGCGGTCTATTGGAGCGCATAGCAAGAGTCTTCGGCCTGCGCGCCATGATACAATTGGGGGCTACGGGCCATCCCGGTGTAGGAAGACTAACTCCGGCTGCACTCCATGGAGTAAATGCTCAAGAGATTTACCGTTGGGTTGTGACCCTAATACGGTGGAGGGCAAGAGCTTTTCCAGAACACCAAGAATGTGCCCTGAGTGCACGGACCGTTGGGCCGGGTGGCGAACGATTGTGATGGCTTGTGTGTGTGAAAGCACATTTTGATGATATATTGCCATACTTGGGATATGATATGCCTGCAGGGAAGAATATCGCTGCCCCGAGAGAAGGGGTAGGGTCGTTATAATTTGGTCAGCTGAACGCTGACCTTTGCTTTTGTTTGCCACCGCTGGGTGGGTTGTCCCTGTACAGGTGCTGGAGAGCCGAGCGGGACGCATAGAGGCTGATGTTCCTGCTGTTGTTGCTGCTACTGCTGATATCCCTCGAAGGCGATATGTGTTGGAAATGTTGTGTGTTGTCTTTTATGGTGGCCGGCCTGCGCGCCAATTGTTTTAGGCCACTCTTTGATTGACATGTAAGGCCATAATGCCAACTCTGTATAAAATGTGGAGTTTTATGTTTGGACATTCATGAGGAGTTCAAGTTGTAGTCTAGGCTTCCGCTAGAATGAGTTGTGATAGGTTCGATGCGCTACTCTGGTATCATCATGTACCTTCACCGCTATTTTGTGCTATATACTGTGGGGCCCCGGCCGGACCTTCTAGAATATACCATATGAACAGATGGGGTTGTTATATTTTTGGTATCGGTCGCCTTGGTCTTTCCCTCTTGAAGTCGTGGTCGACTTCTTTTGTGGGGTGGCGAGCACGTGTTTGTGCAAACCAACGTCTACGAATGAATTCCTGAATGTCCATGATAGGAATGCAAACTTTATGTGTTTAAGGACCCTGCGTGTTCTTATTTTGTGTTGTTTGCTTGGGTACGACCGCTAATGTGTGTGTCTTGTCCACCTTTAGGTGACACGAAGTGGAGCTGGGCCGTCTGAGCCCCAGCGTTCTAATGAAAGTACGGCACCAGCCGTGGTGCCTACACCTCCACCGTCTGCGGAACATGTGCATTTAGTTGCGGAGGCCTTATTTACCATGATCCAAGGCCAGCCACTTAGGCAGGAAAAAGCGGCTGTGAGGCCAGAACAGGTGGCGGCAAGGCCTGAACCTGTCGTGGATGTGGCTCCTCGAGCAGCTGAGAAGCAGCTAACGCGGTTTATGAGTTTCCATCCGCCTACGTTTTCGGGAGCGGGAACTCCGACGCAGGTTGAGGATTGGTTATCGTGCGTCAAGCGAGTGATGACGGCGATTGGAACGGCGGTGCATCAGAAAGTTACTTTAGTTACCTTTTTGCTTGAAGGAGAAGCTCGATTGTGGTGGGATGAGATGGAGTTACATCACTTGGCGGGTTGTCCTTTAACCCAAGTATCCATGGAAGAATTCTCCAGACTCTTCCTAGAGAAGCACCTTCCTGCGGCTCAGCGGATAGCAATGGAAATGAATTCCAACGGTTGACCCAAGGTGATGGCAGTGTGGACGCGTACCTGCATGAATTTACTCGCTTGGGGCGGTATGCGGGTTCTATATTAACTGATGAACAGAGGAAGACCAACAGGTTCTATGAAGGACTGAGGGACGAGCTGAGGTTCCTTGTGTCAAGTTCTGTGAACCAAGGTTTCCAAGCATTGGTTGACACTGCGAGCGCGCTGGAGAAGGATATGAAAAGGGTGCAAGGGAAGAGAGCTTTGGCTGTGTCGCAACCGGAGTGGAAGGCGCCCCGATCGGGGAAACCATTTTATAAGAAGAGATGGGGCAAGAAGTCCAAGCCTAGTGGACAAGCTCCTTCATCAGTTGCAACGGGAGAACGTCAGGGGCTACCTCCAAGCCAGATACTCGTATCTGCTTCAATTGTGGCCGAATGGGGCATATTGCGCGAGATTGTCGGCTGCCGCCAAAGAGTGAAAAGAAGGCGGGAGAATCTTATGCGGAAAAAGGAAAGGCGGTGGTGGATTCCTCTGCCTCGTAGGCGCAACCCCAGGTCTACAATCTTGGCCTGCAAGAGGCCATTAAGCAGAGTGACATTGTCACAGGTATGAGTTTAGTGTTTCATATGTTATTGTTTTATGCTTTGCTTAGTACCCCTATGTTTGCGGTTTGTGTGTGTGACATGTTTGTCATAGGCTTTGTGATGATTTGGGACACGCTGACGCGAGCACTGTTTGATACGGGTGTGTCGCATTCGTTTCTGTCTAGCGAATTTATTACGCAGCTTGGGATACCCAGTCGTGCAAAGACAGATAGCATCAGAGTGGTGTTGCCGAATGGCTGTTGGATGCTTGCGGATCAAGCTTGTGATGTGGCAGTTCAGTTAGGAAGTCGGGATTTTCGTTTAACTGCATTTGTTTTGCCAATATCGGAATTCGATGTGATTTTTGGGATGGATTGTCTTGCGGAGCAGCATACTCTGATTGATTGCCAGTCCAAAGAAATCACGTTGGGCTAGAATACCGAACGGCAGACAAAGTTCGCGGGTATGCGAGGAGTGGGCGGGACGTTGATGTCTGCACTCCAGGTAGTCAAAGTTGTTCGGAAGGGTGCGGAGTGTTACTTTGCACGAATTCAGGCTGTTGAGCCTAAGGCCACTTTGTGCGAGGTTCCGATTGTGGCAGAATTTACAGATGTGTTTCCCGCGGATCTCCCTGGGCTACCACCCAGCGAGAGATTGACTTCACAGTTGAGTTGGTGCCAGGTGCGAAACCTATGGCCCGCTCGCCATATCGCGTTGCGCCTAAAGAGATGGCTGAGTTGAAGGTTCAACTACAAGAAATGCTAGAGCAAGGTTATATCCGCCCAAGTATGTTACCTTGGAGCGCGCCTGTGCTTTTTGTAAAGAAGAAAGATGATGGGTTGCGGTTGTGTATTGATTACCGTGAACTGAATAAGCTGACCGAGAAGAATAAGTATACGATACCCCGGATTGATGAGTTATTCGATCAGCTGGTGGGCTCGACCGTCTATTCGAAGTTGGACCTGAAGTCTGGTTATTAACAGTTAAGAATTCGGGAAGGTGACATTCCCAAAACCGCATTTGGAACGCGTTATGGGCACTATGAGTTCACAATCATGCCATTTGGACTGTGCAATGCGCCCTCGGTGTTTATGGATCTGATGCACCGTATTTTTCGCGAGTACCTGGATCTGTTTGTGATAGTGTTCATTGATGACATCTTGGTGTACTCGAAGTCCAAAGCCTAGCATGAGATGCACTTGCGGTTGGTGTTGAACACGTTAAGGCAAAATCAGCTATATGCCAAGTTCTCGAAGTGCGAGTTTTGGCTAGCGTCAGTGGCATTTTTGGGCCATGTGGTGAGTGGAGCGGGCATTGCAGTGGATCCAGCGAAGATAAGAGCCATACAAGAGTGGCCAATGTTGTCTTCCATGGCCGAGGTCAGGAGTTTCCTTGGACTTGCGGGCTACTATAGAAGATTTGTGGAAAACTTCTCGCGGATCGCTTTTCCGCTAACCACACTGACGCGAAAAGATCAAAAGTTTGTTTGGATGCCAGATTGCGCACGAGCTTTTGAAGAGCTGAAGGTTCGGTTGACCACGGCGTCGGTGTTGTCTTCGCCATGTGGAACCGATGGATTTGTGATTTATAGTGATGCCTCAGGGAGCGGCTTAGGTTGCCAGCTGAAGGTGCACGAGCGAAACTATCTCGTCCATGATTTGTAACTAGCGGCGGTGATTTTTGAACTCAAGTTGTGGCGACACTACCTTTATGGCGTGAAGGTGGAGATCTATACCGATCATAAGAGCCTAAAGTATCTTTTGGAGCAGAAAGACTTGAACATGCAACAGCGAAGGTGGTTGGAGTTTATTGGGGACTACACTTTTGAGATTCACTATACACCCGGGAAGGGGAATGTTGTCGCAGATGCCTTGAGTCGGCGGGTTCCGGCTATAGCGAATTGGTTACAAAGGCATGATGAACGTCTTATCCAAGAGCTGGAGGCGTTGGAGATTTATTGTGTTGACAAGAATTCCACTGCCACTGCATGTTTGAATTGGACTGAGGTGCAATGTGACCTTGCAGACCGAGTTCGACGGGCAACGGAGTTGGATGACGATCTCTTATGCTATGTGAATGAAGGGCGAGAAGGTAAATTCACCTGGAATGACGGTCTTTTGTGAAAAGAGGGCCGTTTGTGCGTCCCGAATGTGGGGAAATTGAGGGAAGAACTGATGTATGAAGCACATTATACAAAGTACTTCATTCACCCCGGGAGCACAAAGATGTTCAACGATATGAAGAAGCTTTTCTGGTGGCCAGGGCTCAAGAAAGATGTTGCTCTTTATGTATCCAAATGCCAAACATGTGCGATGGTGAAGGCGGAATGCCAAAAGCCGGGCGGTTATTTGAAGTCACTGCCGATCCTAGAGTGGAAATTTGATGATATTTCCATGGATTTTGTGCACGGGTTACCAAGATCGCAGCGAGGAAATGATTCCATTTGGGTGATTGTTGACTGGCTAACGAAAGTGGCACATTTTCTCCCGAACAGGCGGGATGATTCAGTTGAAAGTTTGGCAAAGTTATATGTTGACCAGATTGTGCAGCTTCACGATGTTCCTCGGAGCATCGTAAGTGATCGAGATGGGCGATTCACGTCAAATGATTGGAGGCTAGTTCACCGACTGTTGGGTACGAAGGTGACTTTCAGTACGGCCTTTCATCCCCAAACGGATGGCCAAACTGAACGTACCTACAGAACAATGGATGACATGCTCCGAATGTGCGCCCTTGACTTCGGAAAGAGATGGGAAGATCATCTCTATATGGTAGAGTTTGCATATAATAACAGCTACCAGGCGAGCATTGGGATGGCACCATATGAAGCTCTATATGGAAGGAAGTGTCGTACTCCCTTGGCTTGGGTAGAAGCAGGCGAAGCTCGGGTTTTTAAACCAAATGAGGTTGATGAAGCAAACTCAACCATCCGGACTATTCGAGAGAGATTGCTTATTGCTCAAGATCGACAAGCGAAGTACTATAACGCCAAGCACCGGAACGTGGAATTTGCGGTTGGCGATTGGGTCTACTTGAAGATCAAGCCGTTCAAAGGTGTCTCCAGAATTCGACGATTGAAAAAGTTGAGCCCAAGATATTTGGGTCCTTTTAAAGTGGTTGAGCGAGTGGGCGAAGCGGCTTATCGGCTAGTTCTGTCGGCAGACTTGGGTGGATTACATGATGTATTTCACATCTCAGTTCTTCGGAAGGGCATGAAAGATCCAGCTCAAGTGATCGCGGATGATCGTGTGCCGGTGGAGTATGGGCTAACAACGAAAGTTAGACCCATTCAGATCGAAGATCGAGCCGAGATACAGTTGAGGAACAAGACGGTCGCCATGGTGAAAGTCCGGTGGGACAACTATGGCTGTGAAGACCTGTCATGGGAGCGAGAGCAAACCATGCGAGAAGAGTTCCCTGAACTGTTTTTGTAATCTCTAGAGAGGATGTTGTAACATAAAATTTTGCATGTTGTAACATTTTTCTTGCTGGTTACTGTTGTCTTTCCTGTGTCTGAATTTCGAGGACGAAATTTCTTGTACAAGGGGAGGATTGTAATAGTCCAAATTTCTGAAACAGGAAATTTTTGGGTGACACGGCCTGGGACACGAGCGTGTCCCAGGGCATGTCAGCCGACACGGCCTGCGACACGGGTGTGTCGCAGGGCGTGTCGAGGATTGTGTCGACGATCGACCTTGGTGTCGACGATTTTTTGCTCGACGATGTGTCGAGATGGGGCACACGGCCAAGTACACGAGCATGTCCAAGGCCGTGTCGTGTGCTCGACGACTTTTACTTGACGATCGTCGAGTGTCGAGACATGAGTGTCGAGACGTGGGTGTCGAGTGTCGAGAAGTTGCACACGGCCTGTGACACGGGCGTGTCACAGGGCGTGTCAAGTCGGGTCGACGAACTCAGCCCGACGAAGCATTTCGACAGGGCGTGTCTTTGTGCTGTGTCTGGGCACACGGCCTGGGACACAGGCGTTTCACAGGCCGTGTGAAGTCTCGGGATGTTTTGGGATTTTTTTTGCCCAGGCACACGGCCATAGATACGGGCGTGTCCCATGGGCATGTCACTGGTCTGGATAGGTCGGTTGAGCACCGCTTGAGGCACACGGCCTGGGACACGGCCGTGTCACAGGCCGTGTCAGGTCAAAATCAGTGTTTTTGGCAAAATTGTGGTCGTCCATTCCTTCAGTCTGGATCCAAGGGCTGAAGCATCTTTCCTCTTTTTCCTAAAGGCCGAAACTGAGAACTTAAGCTCATTTGTTTCTTAGCCTTTATCTTTCTTCAAAGGAGAGAAAGAGAGAGAGAAAGGAGGAGGAGGAAGGGGAAGGGCTGCTGCTGGTGGTGCTGCGGTTTACCGACAAGAGTTCTGAAGCCGGCGTTGCGGTGGAAACGTTCTTGCGAGCCAAAGCAAGCTAGCTTTGAGGTCATGGAACCGAAGCGGTCATCAAGCGTAACGAATTTTCTTCCTAGCCATGTGAAGGCTTCCTTTTGGCATAGATTTGTGATCCCCCCACCAAGAGGTGGCTGGATGTGGGAGTCCTTGGGTGGATTCTTGAAATCCCCTTTTGTTAGCATATAGATCCGGAAATGGAGTACGGAATAGGCATGCTGTGTGAATCCCATCTGGACAGGTTGGTCTGGATTGGTGATGTTGCATACGAACCGGAGAAGACTCCTTGATAACGTGTAGGGTAAGACGTTAACGGGTTATGCCTGCGAAAAGGAGTAGCAGGAAGTACTGGAGTGGTAGCCCATGAAAAATAGCCATGTGATGTTTTGGGTCCAACCTGTGAATGAGGCACAGGAAGTACTGGTGTGACCAAGAAAGGCCCTTTTGTGATGCTTGATGTCGTAGGCTGTCCACCTGTGAAGCGAGTAACAGGAAGTACTGGAATGAGAGCTAGGAAAGACCCCTGACATTTGTGCTTGTGCGGTGTCCACCTGTGGAGAGAGTCACAGGAAGTACTGGGAGGCCCAGGAAAGACCCGCTATTGTGCTAAAGAAATGGGTATAGAGAAATACCCAGGCTGTGTGCCAAGAACAGGATTGGTGAGACCGACCCGCGCCTTTGATATAGCCATAAGTACGATGTACTCAGAGAAGGCAAGGCGATTTGAGCAACGGGGGGTGGAGGATCCGACCTGCGCTATGTCCGTCCGACGTGAGACCAAAAGGTGCGGTCTGTTGGAGAGCATAGCAAGAGTCTTCGGCCTGCACGCGATGGCACAATGGGGGGCTACGGGTCATCCCGGTGTAGGAAGACTAACTCCGGCTGCACGCCATGGAGTAAATGCTCAAGAGATTTACCGTTGGGTTGTGACCCTACTACGGTGGTGGGCAAGAGCTTTGCTAGAACACCAAGAATGTGCCCTAAGTGCACGGACCGTTGGGCCGGGTGGCGAACGGTTGTGATGGCTTGTGTGTGTGAAAGCACATTTTGATGATATATTGCCATACTTGGGATATGATATGCCTGCAGGGAAGAATATCACTGCCCCGAGAGAAGGGGTAGGGTCGTTATAATTTGGTCAGCTGAATGCTGACCGTTGCTTTTGTTTGCCACCGCTGGGTGGGTTGTCCCTGTACAGGTGCTGGAGAGCCGAGCGGGACGCATAGAGGCTGATGTTCCTGCTGTTGTTGCTGCTACTGCTGATAGCCCTCGAAGGTGATATGTGTTGGAAATGTTGTGTGCTGTCTTTTATTGTGGCCGGCCTGCGCGCCAATTGTTTTAGGCCACTCTTTGATAGCCATGTAAGGCAATAAGGCCAACTCTGTATAAAATGTGGAGTTTTATGTTTGGACATTCATGAGGAGTTCAAGTTGTAGTCTAGGCTTCCGCTAGAATGAGTTGTGATAGGTCTGATGCGCTACTCTGGTATCATCTTGTACCTTCACCGCTTGTTTTGTGCTATATACTATGGGGCCCCGGCCGGACCTTCTAGAATATACCATATGAACGGATGGGGTTGTTACACCCTAACTTATATAAATGCCCATACAAATATATATTTAGGATTTCCAGTAAATTTAACTTATCATATAAAAGAGCCCATACTAATTTATATGATAAGGATCTATGAAGCGTACGACCTAATATGAATGAATGTTATGATGCAATTTTATGCACAGGCAAGTGCAACTCACACACAACGACTCTGTGATCACAGACCTTTAGTTCCCACTTTTTGAGAGCTAGCATCACTCTCGGGTACCACCGCTGTGGCTACGGCAGTAGCAGAGCGGGCGTCTCCGCTTCTAGGCCGGTATGCACACTAACAAGCCTTAGACCCCTCTCATACGCCATTGTACACGTCCAAGGTGCACTCTAGATTCTCGCGTACGTACTTTTCTGACAACCCATCAGTCTTGTTGCGTCGGATGTGCGTTATCGGGGGTCGTCCTCCAGACCGTAGTGTAAAACAACCCACTGGACCCTCTAACCCTCACAACCGTCTGGTGCACCGTACTGCCATCGGTGTGACGAACGACCAGTACCGCATGCCCCGCCACTAGATTTATGCACATGCAAGTATTTTACTCTGAGCCTTCCGCTCGCAGGACCAAACCCATCCTGAAAAACCTCAAACCCAACCCGGGTGAGAACGCACATTAGTGCCTTTATACCAACTCCCTCAAACCCTAAACGGGTGAGCATATATCATGACACTCTCCAACCCTACACGGGCGAGAAGGTACAACAAATGTCCTAACCTATTAGACTACTCTTGTCAACGGGTTATTATACTTAGTGATTTAAGGTTAATCCCAGGACTGCCCCCGGTATTCCCTGTGAAGGGCTCTCTAAAAGATATGGTACCTAAACACCTAGAGGGGGGGTGAATAGGTGACCTAAACCTTTTTGAAACTTTGTTGGCAGCACAACAGTTATTTTACAGAATTCTACAGCTAACAGCAATTACAGAATATAAACAGTTAATCCACAGCACAGCACAACACATCAGACACACTAATTTATAGTGGTTCCCCAATCTTTGGGTACATCCACTGTCCCCCTTCGCCTATCTAGCAGTGTACTAGATTCGGCCAACCTTCTCCACTATCTCAGAACCCAACAAGGTTCCTACACCTCAGGCCCAAAGCCTTACACTCAGCCACCAAGGCCTACACTCAGCCACCCAGGCCTACACTCAGCCAATTAAGGCCTACACTCAGAGTTCTTCAACTCCTACACTCAGGCAACCAAGCCCTACCCTCAGCCTTTATAATATAGGCTTACAATTCTCTCAGATCCAATGGATCCTACAAGTTAAAATAGAAATACAATAGCTAACTCTACAACTCAGAAAATAAGAGAGGAGTTGAGAGTTTCTTGAAGAGTTCTTGGAAGAACTCAGCTAGATCCAAACTGACTTAGCTTCCTTCAAAGCTTCTTGAGTTAGAACTGAATTAGTCTGAATCTTCTGCAGTTGATCCTTGACCTCTGCTTCATGAGATCCAGATGATTCTGAATCTTTCTTATCAGCCTTAGTTCCAAAGACTGAATTCTTGATTGGAGCTCTCTCTCTCCAACTTCTTAGATATGCAGTTGGACTGTCAGATCTTCTTGTGTTGATCCTCTGTGTATCACTTTCCTGATTACTTGAAGAATCTGATCAACCACTTTAAGTATTCTTGACACCTACTTGTAACAACAATCATCAATCCGTTTCTGTATACTATGGGTGCCTATTTATAGGCTTCCTTCATGGTAACCAGCTGGTCCGGTTCATAACAGACTTCTGATTTCTCTGACAGTTGCTGTAGACTGGCTGGATCAGCAGCTGTCATGTCAACCAGTCACTTCTTGAAATTCTCTAACTGTCAGATAGTGTCAAGACTTTCTGTTCTTAAGTGTCGACACTTATAGACTAAGTGTCGACACATGTTGTGTAACTGTCGACACAAGTCTACAAGGTGTCGACACAATTCCTTGTATGTCTCGGCACAGATACTTCTTCAAGTGTCGACACTGAAATTAAGTGTCGACACAAGTACTTGATCTTCATTCTTTAACTGTATTCTTCTAAGTGTCAACACATCTCCTTTGTGTCGACACATCTTATTGTATTGAAACTGTCAAGTGTCGACACTACTTCTTGGTGTCGACACAAGTCTTCAATTTTATTTCTTCAGCTGAGTGTCGACACATTCCCTTAGTGTCGACACTTGTCTTCAATTTTATTTCTTCAGCTGAGTGTCGACACATTCCCTTAGTGTCGACACTTGTACTTAGAATATTTTGTAAACTTTTCTGTTCTTTGCTAAGTGTCGACACAGCTCCTTGTGTCGACACTTTCTTCAAGTGTTGAGTCTTTAGCTAAGTGTCGACACAATGTGCTGAGTGTCGACACTTACTTCAAATGTTGACTCTTCTGGTTGTGTGTCGACACATTGTGCTGAGTGTCGACACATTCCTCAAATGCTGACTCTTCTGTATAGTGTCGACACATTGTGTTGAGTGTCGACACTTGTACTTAGACTCTGCAGACTTTTGCTGAGTGTCGACACATCTCCAAGTGTCGACACTTCCTGGTGTAGACACAGCTCTTCTAGGTGTCGACACTTCTGCTAAGTGTCGACACAGCTTTTCTGCATACTTCTTTACTGAGTGTCGACACAGCTCCAAGTGTCGACACTTTCTGTCTGGTGTCGACTCTTCTTCTCAGGTGTCGACACAATTACTCCAAGTGTCGACACTGCTTGTCTGGGTGTCGACACAAGCTTTCTCAAGTGTCGTCACTTTCCCTCTGGGTGTCGACACATGGACTTAGAAACTTTTAGCTTCAATCCAGTGTATACCTAACCTGCACAAGTAACTCAAACAAACATCAAATACATTATGATGTATATCATTGAGTTAGGTGATGCTTCTTCAAATCAGGTACATTTGATCAATGTACCCAACAATCTCCCCCTATTTGGAGAAGTCATAACCCTTAGTCAATGATATACACCACTCATAATTAAAAATTACAAAATGATGAAAAGCAGATTATAATCAACAGGGTTAACATGAACATGTAAAACTTCACACATATACACATTCAACATTCCAGAACAAATAAGAAATAAACACATTTCAGATCAATCATACTATAGTTATCATATATTGTTCTAACATTGTTCCTTATACATTTTCAATATTGTACAAAAATGTTTTTCATTTAAAAGATTACAACAAGCTTCAAGTTTAATTCCTAATCTATTTCTGATCAGGTTCTTTGATAACAATTCCTTTTCCAGCTTTAACTTGAGCTTTGACAGCAGCAGCAGCAGCAGGCTCAGCATCAGCAGGCTTCTTGCCTTTTGAGTCTTTCTTCTTTTGTTCTTCAGCCTTGATTTTCTGCCTCTCAAAGTAATGATAGGGCTTAGGAAAGTACTTGCTAGGCTCCACAGCTGTAGGAGGTAGCTTTCTTAACTTAGCCTTCCTTCTATACTAGACAATGGCTTCCTGCCTGATCTCATGCTTCCTCCATTCAGCTTCTGAGAACCACTTGTTCCTCTCATGTGCATTGTCCTTGGCTGCTTTCCAGGCTGTGAGAATGATGTTCCTAGAAGTAGGGCTCCACTGTTCAAAATCTGGTTTTTGCTCAGCCAGTTCCCTGAACTTCTTCTTTGACAGCCTTGTTTCTTCTTCTTTGTCCATAGCCTCTTGCATAGCTGCTGTAATAAGTTGAGTAACCTTTTCTAAATGGACATTGTCCTTGCCCCCAGATGGGCTATACATAGTGCTCACCTCTGCATGAATCATTTCAAAATCTGGAGGTGGATAAATGACTTGAGCTACTTCTTGTGGCTCACCTCCAAAATAGGCAGGGTTCAGTCCAGATTCAGCAACTTCATTGTCATCACACAGGGGAGGATATCCAAGTGTAGCCCTGATTGAATTTGAAATCCATTTTACATGCTCAGAACTGGCCTTGACTAACACTCTCTCCCCCTTTTTGACTTCTTGGGCTACATGGTCTCTTACATCATCTTTCTGGAACCTGATTTGGCTGTCCAAATACCTTATGCCATCCTTAAAGAAAGGTCTAAGCTTGGTAAGCTGTTCAGAAATGACCTTCTGGGAATCCTTGATTGCAGTCTTGACAGCAGCAAGTTATTCTTGAAAAGCTTTATCAAATTCAGCCTTGGCAGCATCAGTAGAAGTAGATGGTTCAGCAGACTTATTCTTTAATTCAGTCACTATAGCATTGTGGGAGGCAGTTAAATTGTCATTCATTCTTAATTGATTCTCCAGCACATAGCCTTGCTTCAGTGCTATATCATCTACTTGAGACTTGATTTTCTCCTGGTGAGTTGCCAAATAGACCACTGCATTACCACCCTTGTGGAAGCAGTCAGTCATTTCCTTCTTATTCAAATTCATTTCAAACCTTATTGATTTGATATCTTGAGCTAGATCAAATTGTAGGGACTTTTGGCCTTCATCAATATACGTCTCTATGGCCCTCCTGTGCTCATCCAGCTTAACTTGCATTGCTACCATTAATCCACTGTAATCAGTGGATGGAGCTTGTTGGACTAGAGAGTGTTGAGCAACAGTTTGTAGAGCCTTCTTATAGCTCTGACTCCTTCTTTTGAATACAAAGAATTGCTTCTTTTTAGCTTGTTCAGTCTCATCATCCTCAGACTCTGAGGTACTGGCTATATTCACCCTGTCCTTAGGGCTTTCAGGCCTTGCAGTCTGCACACCAGGTGCTTGCTCAGTTTCCAGCCTAATAGGCTCTTCCACAACTTCCATGTTCTCCCCCTCAGTAGCAGCACCCTTCTCTTCAGCTGCAGCAACTTTATCCATGTCAAAGTCCTCTTGATCTAAATTAAGAAATAGATCTTCCATTGTGTATTCAGCTGGAGACTGTGCAGGAGAAGTACTGGGTTCATCAACTACTTTATCAGGAACAACTTCTTGTACTACTGATGTGTCTTGGAGAACAACATCTGGTAGTTGATTTGTTTGCTGAGTTTGCTGATGGACATCAGACAAATCAGAATCTATTATAGAAAAATCTAAAGTATTGAGGTCAGAAAGTACCTCTTGGATAATTATGGTAGCTTGCTCACTCTCTAGTGTAGATGGTTCTTCTACACCTGGAAGCTCCCCCTGGCTTAGATCCCTAGGGATGGGACTAGTGTGAGGCAGCTCCCCCTGAGTTTCAGCCACATCTTTAGCAGCAGGGGTCTTTTCTACTATCTCCTCCTCTTGCTCATCAGGTGTGAACACCACCTGTTCTTCACTTCCAGAACTGCTTGAAGACACTTGGGCCACAACAGCAGTTTTTCTCTTCTTCCTTGGAGGGGAATCCTTCTTAGAAACCTGCTTCTCTGGAGTAGGAACTTCCTTAGACAACACTCTTTCCCATCTTGAGAGTATTCTCATATCCATCCTTCTCATATGATTGATTTTAGCACCAGCAGCATTGCTCATGACCTCTGGTATTGTACCAGCCAGGTAGAGACTTAGTATCCTGCCCAGATTGGGCTTCTTTAGACTTTCCTTAACTTTCTCAAACACAACCAGTGACCAGTCTGTTTTAAGGTTGAAGATGATTCTGGTCATAACACTGAACATGGAGGCTGACACCCTGTCATGCCCTCCAGGTTTACTGAGGATAACTTTACCCACAACTTCTGACAGAAACTTTCCTTGGGTATTCATTCCTCTCCTGTTGAATACTGATCCTATCTTCAGCTTAGGATCTAGACCACACCAGGTAAGTGCTTCTCTGGTCTTAGATGTAGTCACTTCCTCTTCATCTTGAACTTTAGGTAGCTGAAGTACCTTTCTCAGAGACTTGGGTGAAATCTTGACCTTGGTGCCATGCACCCTTGATTTGATTCTGTAGCCTGAGTCATCTACAGAAGCTCCAGCAAGGAATTCGATTACCTCCTTCTTCCATATTTTAGTTGGTTCTGAAACCAGATACTCCAATCCAGAATCGGTGACTAGGGTTATCACCGATTTGATGTCTTGATCGCCATCGTCGAACGCGTCACGAACCAGTTCATAGCCTTCGTTAACGTTCTCTTCCAGCTTGGGAGCCATTAGGGTTTGGAGAATTAGTCTTTAGAAGAGAGAAATGTCGACACAGTAGTTTGGTCTCGAAACTCTGAAAGCGTGTCGACACACAAAGACAGAATCCTATTTATACCTTTCTGGTTTGAAGACGAACAGGCGGGATGGATTACTAAAGATGTGTCGACACTGGCAAGAAGTGTCGACACTGACTTATAATGTCTCGACACTCATGTGTCGACACAAGTTTAAGTCATCAGATTTGATGTGTCGACACTTGGTGAAGTGTCGACACCTCACTACTCGACATGTAGTCGAGACTTTACTTAGAAAATTCTGAGTAAAACTTAAGTGTCGACACCTTATTGAATGTGTCGACACCAACTCGACATGTGTCGACACTAACATTCTGAAGTGTCGACACCAACTTCCTAGATGTGTCGACACCATTTTCCTGAAGTGTCGACACTTACTATTCTGTGTCGACATAGACTTGTCTATGTGTCGACACCTTTTTACTTAGCCAATTTTTAGTTCTGTAAACTTAGTCTAAGTTTATCATACCTAGTTCAATTTTGAACCTATTGAACTTAGCTTCTTCTAAGGGCTTAGTAAACATATCTGCTATCTGATTATCAGTTTTAACATATTCAAGTGCAATATCATTTCTTTCTACATGCTCCCTAAGAAAGTGATATTTAATCTCAATATGTTTAGTTCTACTATGTGATACAGGATTGTTAGCTATTGAAATAGCACTTGTAGAATCACAGTAAAGTGGAGTTCTACTTACCTGAAATCCATAGTCTTCTAACTGATGTTGAATCCACAGAAGTTGAGCACAGCAACTTCCTGCAGCTACATATTCTGACTCAGCTGTGGAGATAGCCACACTAGTTTGCTTCTTACTGCTCCATGAAATGAGTCTTCCACCTAGGAATTGACAGGATCCAGTAGTGCTCTTTCTATCTTCTTTGCATCCTGCAAAGTCTGCATCTGAATAGCCTGTTAGATCAAAATCTCCATTCCTAGGGTACCAGAGGCCTAGATAGGGAGTGCCCTTTAGATATCTCAAGATTCTCTTGACTGCAGTCAAGTGAGATTCTTTGGGGCAGGCTTGATACCTGGCACAAACACATGTAGCATACATAATGTCAGGCCTACTTGCAGTCAAGTATAGTAGGAAGCCAACTATCCCTCAATACAAGGTTTCATCTACAGGTTTCCCTGCATCATCCTTGCTTAGAGACATACTTGACCCCATAGGAGTCTTCATGGTACTGGATGAATCCATACCATACTTCCTTATGAGTTCTAGGGTGAACTTGGACTGACATATGGATAGACCACTTCCAGTCTGTTTAACTTGGAGACCCAAGAAAAACTTCAGTTCTCCCATACTACTCATCTCAAATTGACTTTGCATAAGCTTTGCAAACTTTTTGCAAAGGCTACTTTCAGTAGACCCAAATATAATGTCATCTACATATATTTGGACAAGTATGACTTTGCCTCTAGATTCCCTAAGGAATAGAGTCTTATCTATTTTCCCCCTTGAGAACTTGTTCTCAATGAGGAAACTAGATAGGGTTTCATACCAAGCTCTAGGTGCTTGTTTTAACCCATATAATGCTTTCCTAAGTCTATACACATAATGTGGAAGAGTAGGATCAACAAAACCTGAAGGCTGCTCCACATATACTTCTTCCTTTAGATTACCATTTAGGAATGCTGACTTCACATCCATTTGGTATACCTTGAATCCTTGATAGGTTGCATAGGCCAAGAACATCCTTATGGCCTCCAGTCTGGCTACTGGGGCAAAGGTTTGATCAAAATCAATACCTTCTTCTTGCCTATATCCTTTTGCAACCAGTCTTGCTTTATTCTTTATGATGACCCCTTGTTCATCTAACTTATTTTTGTAGATCCACTTAGTTCCTATAACATTGTGGTCTTTAGGCTTTGGAACCAGCTCCCAAACCTTGCACCTTTTGAACTGATTAAGTTCTTCTTGCATAGCTTCAGTCCACTGTGGATCTTGTATAGCTTCTTCAAATTTCTTTGGTTCTATTTGAGACAGAAAACTTGAATATACTACAGCATTCTGATTTCTGCTCCTTGTCTGAACACCTTGTCTTGGATCTCCAATTATCAGCTCTACTGGATGATCTCTTAGATGCCTGTTGGCTGGAGGCATCCTTACTTCTGGTTGTACTTCTACAGCATCTTCATCATGCTGAGTTCCTTGTACTTCTTCAGCTCCTGGTACATGTAGTTCTCCCCCTGGACATAAGCCATCTTCTTCTACTTGC
This sequence comes from Platanthera guangdongensis, assembly GCA_039583875.1. Taxonomy (NCBI): domain Eukaryota; kingdom Viridiplantae; phylum Streptophyta; class Magnoliopsida; order Asparagales; family Orchidaceae; genus Platanthera; species Platanthera guangdongensis. The sequence continues at coordinate 53,881,483 of CM077149.1, forward strand.
TGTCTTGCAGCAGGTACATCTTCTATGGCTAGCTTGTCCATCTTCTTAGTAAGACCTGTGGGGCTGCATACATTGCTAGACAACTCATTGTTAATTAGTTGTGTCTCATCAAAAACTACATGCACAGACTCCTCTACAACTTGTGTAGTCAAGTTGTAGACTCTATAAGCCTTACTATTATTGTTGTACCCAACAAACACTCCCTCTTGGGACTTGGCAGCAAACTTAGTTAGGTAAGACTTTCCATTGTTAAGTATGAAGCATTTGCAACCAAAAATCCTGAAATAGGATAGATTTGGTTTCCTGCCTTTCACAACTTCATAGGGGGTCTTGTTTAACCTTTTAGTGATGGTAGCCCTATTTATCACATGGCATGCAGTGTTAACTGCTTCAGCCCAGAAATACTCAGGCAGTGATGTATCACTAAGTAGGGTTCTACCAGCCTCTATCAAGGTTCTATTCTTCCTCTCAGCAATGCCATTTTGTTGAGGTGTTCTAGGTGAAGAGAATTCTTGAAATATCCCATAGTCTTCACACATCTTTGTCATGCTTTCAGACTGAAACTCAGTACCATGGTCACTTCTAATTTTGACCACTGTACAGTTCAATTCATTCTGAATTTGCTTAACAAAACTATAGAAGACACTAGGTGTTTCAGATTTCTGCTTTAAGAAGAACACCCAGGTAAACCTTGAGTAGTCATCAACAACTACAAAGGTATAGACCTTCCTACCTAAGCTGTGAACTGGCATTGGACCAAATAGATCCATATGCAAGAGGTATAAACACCTCACAGCATCTTTGTTGTCTAAGCTTCTAAAGGTGGATTTAGTCTGCTTGCCCTTTTGACAAGCTAAGCAAATGCCATCTTTAACACACTTAACTTGAGGACCATTCCTCACTAACTCTTTGCTAAAGAGTTTGCTAATAGTCTTGTAATTAAGATGGGCAAGCCTCTTGTGCCATTTGACACATTGAGAGACTGTCTCATCAGCTACAAGACAAACAGGAGAACCATTGTTCTCAATCATAATGTCTAAACAATAGACATTCCTCTTCCTATAACCTGTCAAAATGATCTCTTGATCACTTGACCTCTTGATATGACAACCATTTTTAACAAATGAGATGTCATACCCTACATCACTTAACTGACTTATACTAATGAGGTTGTGTTTCAACCCTTTAACATAAGCCACTTGAGTAATGGTAACTAGGTTTGAAGAGATGTTACCAAACCCTTTGATGATTCCTTTTTCAGAACCACCAAAGGTCACCTTTGGACCATTTTTGATTGGAATGTAGTCCTTCAGTAGTCCCCTATTTCCAGTCATGTGTCTGGAACATCCACTATCCAAGTACCATGTAGGGGTATGGCCACTTGGACTCACCTGCAAAACAAATTAATGAACCTTAGAACCCAAAGTAAATCTTGGGTCCTTGGTGATTGTTAGTTTGCAACTTAACAAAGCTACCTGTTGGCTTTTCACCAGGTAACTTACTACTCACCTTGGCACTGGCATTGTGCCAACAGTCCATTGCAAAATGGCCAATCTTGCCACAGCACCAGCATTCAAACTTGTTGTACCTTTGCTTAGGTACAACCTTTGCTGTCTTGACTACAGCAGGCTTGTTGAATGTTGGGGCTTTGCCCTTGGACTTGGACTGATCCTGAACAGTCCTAGCTGGTTTAATAAAACCCAATCCAGCCTTTCCTTTATGATGAATAAATTCATCAATCAAGGGTAGCACTGATTTAGGTTTTGAAAACCTAGCAACTAGCTCTTTTTCCTTCTGAAGATTGATCTCCAGTAACTTAATTTGATCATTTTTATAAGTGATAGTTCCCATCTGAATCACAGTAATGTGTTTCAGCCTGGCTACCTCATTGAGCTTTTGATCAAATTCCTTCTCAAAGCCTGTTGCAGCTGCCTTTAGATCAGCAATTTCCTTTGCCTGACTTTTGGCAAGGGACTTGCTTTTCTTATAGGCTTGCAACAGTACTTTATATTCATCTAAGAGCTGATGAATATCACCCTCAGATTCAGAAACACTTCCATCACTTGATGAAGATGAATCTGACTCTGAACTAGAACTGAAATCTGAACTTTGAGTTGGACTTTGTACCTGACTAGGTCCTGGCTGCTCCAGGATTTTGGTACCTTCAGTCAATGCCATCAGTCCTTGGCACTGACACTCTTCTTGTTCATAGATTGATTCCATGATCTGCATAAACTCTTCTTCTTCTTCAGCAAATAGCCCTATGTAGGCTTCAGCATCTGTCTCAGTGTCTAAAGAAGAAATGTCTGAAAGAGTCTTCTCATTCTTTGCAACAAAGGACTTCTCCTTCTTTCCTTTGAAGTGAGTCTTCTTTTTGTCACTGGATTCTTTTCTTCTCTCAGGACAATCTGCAATAACATGCCCTGTCTATTGCAGCAGTAACATACTATCTTAGACCCAGTTGCCTTGCTAGTCTTTGTCCTTTTCTTGTCCTTTTTGAAGGCTTCTTCTCCTGATACTGAACTTCTTTCCCTTTGGAAAATGAAGGTCTGGACCTCCACTGTTTCTTCTTCAGGAATTTCTGAAAATGTCTGGTGAATGCAGCAAAGTCTTCATCACTTTCACTGCTTGTAGACTTTGTGCTAACAGACTCATCAGATTCAGATTCAACTATCTCTGGAGGAGGTGTTGATGACTTAGTCCTCCCCTTTCTAGGTACTTCTGACTTGAAAGCAACAGTCCTTTCTCTGTGCTCAGTCCTTGTTGATTTTTCCTCCTCTTTTCTCACAGACAGCTGCATCTCATAAGACAACAACTTGCCAAATAGTGTGGGAGGAGGAATTTCTCCCAACTTTGCCATTTCTTTGATGGCACAGATCTTGGTGTCCCAATCTTTGGTTAGGGACCTTAAGAACTTATCATTCAATTCATAGTTAGTGAACTCTCTTCCATAGGACATAAGTTCATTAACAATTCTGTAGAATTTCTTGTAGCATTCAGTGATGCTATCTCCTCTTCCTTGCCTAAAGCTCTCATACTCTTGATTAAGCAAGGACTTCCTATCTTGCCTAACTTCTTCAGATCCTTCCATATACACTATAAGAGTGTCCCACATCTCTTTTGCTGTCTTACAGTGAATTAAGTTCTGGAAGGTGGCATCATCAATGGCACTAACTATAATGTTTTGTGCCCTTTTGTCCATAGTGGCTAGGACAATTTCATCCTTGGTCATCTCAGAGAAATCCTTTGGAGTCCTCTGATTTGCATCCAATACTGAGATCTTCATGGGCACATATGGCCCCTCTTTGACTGTGATGTAGATTCTAGGGTCTGAGGCCTCCATGAATAGCCTTACCCTCTCTTTCTAGATTCCAAAAATCTCCTTTCTGCATATGGGCAGTTTCATTGAACCCAATTCCTTGCGATTCTCTGAAGACCCCATGTTTCTTGATTTTCTTGAAACTGTATTCTGACTTACACTGAATCTGCCAAAACTGGATCTCCTCAGACAGTTAGTCCTTTTTGAGGAACCTCCCTCTAATACCACTTGAAAGATATGGTACCGAAATACCTAGAGGGGGGGGGGGGGGGGGAATAGGTGACCTAAACCTTTTTGAAACTTTGTTGGCAGCACAACAGTTATTTTACAGAATTCTACAGCTAACAGCAATTACAGAATATAAATAGTTAATCCACAGCACAGCACAACACATCAGACACACTAATTTATAGTGGTTCCCCAATCTTTGGGTACATCCACTGTCCCCCTTCGCCTATCTAGCAGTGTACTAGATTCGGCCAACCTTCTCCACTATCTCAGAACCCAACAAGGTTCCTACACCTCAGGCCCAAAGCCTTACACTCAGCCACCAAGGCCTACACTAAGCCACCCAGGCCTACACTCAGCCAATTAAGGCCTACACTCAGAGTTCTTCAACTCCTACACTCAGGCAACCAAGCCCTACCCTCAGCCTTTATAATATAGGCTTATAATTCTCTCAGATCCAATGGATCTTACAAGTTAAAATAGAAATACAATAGCTAACTCTACAACTCAGAAAATAAGAGAGGAGTTGAGAGTTTCTTGAAGAGTTCTTGGAAGAACTCAGCTAGATCCAAACTGACTTAGCTTCCTTCAAAGCTTCTTGAGTTAGAACTGAATTAGTCTGAATCTTCTGCAGTTGATCCTTGACCTCTGCTTCTTGAGATCCAGATGATTCTGAATCTTTCTTATCAGCCTTAGTTCCAAAGACTGAATTCTTGATTGGAGCTCTCTCTCTCCAACTTCTTAGATCTGCAGTTGGACTGTTAGATCTTCTTGTGTTGATCCTCTGTGTATCACTTTCCTGATTACTTGAAGAATCTGATCAACCACTTTAAGTATTCTTGACACCTACTTGTAACAACAATCATCAATCCATTTCTGTATACTATGGGTGCCTATTTATAGGCTTCCTTCATGGTAACCGGCTGGTCCGGTTCATAACAGACTTCTGATTTCTCTGACAGTTGCTGTAGACCGGCTGGATCGGCAGCTGTCATGTCAACCAGTCACTTCTTGAAATTCTCTAACTGTCAGATAGTGTCAAGACTTTCTGTTCTTAAGTGTCGACACTTATAGACTAAGTGTCGACACATGTTGTGTAAGTGTCGACACAAGTCTACAAGGTGTCGACACAATTCCTTGTATGTCTCGACACAGATACTTCTTCAAGTGTCGACACTGAAATTAAGTGTCGACACAAGTACTTGATCTTCATTCTTTAACTGTATTCTTCTAAGTTTCATCTCTTTTTGTCGACACATCTCTTTTGTGTCAATTAGTAGTGTCACATTACATTTTACTTGTTTACATCTCTTTTTTCTTCATGACACTTCATATTGAAACTGTCAAGTGTCGACACTACTTCTTGGTGTCGACACAAGTCTTCAATTTTATTTCTTCAGCTGAGTGTCGACACATTCTCTTAGTGTCGACACTTGTCTTCAATTTTATTTCTTCAGCTGAGTGTCGACACATTCCCTTAGTGTCGACACTTGTACTTAGAATATTTTGTAAACTTTTCTGTTCTTTGCTAAGTGTCGACACAGCTCCTTGTGTCGACACTTTCTTCAAGTGTTGAGTCTTTAGCTAAGTGTCGACACAATGTGCTGAGTGTCGACACTTACTTTAAATGTTGACTCTTCTGGTTGTGTGTCGACACATTGTGCTGAGTGTCGACACATTCCTCAAATGCTGACTCTTCTGCATAGTGTCGACACATTGTGTTGAGTGTCGACACTTGTACTTAGACTCTGCAGACTTTTGCTGAGTGTCGACACATCTCCAAGTGTCGACACTTCCTGGTGTAGACACAGCTCTTCTAGGTGTCGACACTTCTGCTAAGTGTCGACACAGCTTTTTTGCATACTTCTTTACTGAGTGTCGACACAGCTCCAAGTGTCGACTCTTCTTCTCAGGTGTCGACACAATTACTCCAAGTGTCGACACTGCTTGTCTGGGTGTCGACACAAGCTTTCTCAAGTGTCGACACTTTCCCTCTGGGTGTCGACACATGGACTTAGAAACTTTTAGCTTCAATCCAGTGTATACCTAACCTGCACAAGTAACTCAAACAAACATCAAATACATTATGATGTATATCATTGAGTTAGGTGAGGCTTCTTCAAATCAGGTACATTTGATCAGTGTACCCAACACTCTCAAGGGGCACTAGGAACTGTGTTGGGATTACGCCCAGCGGTCCCTTTCGTAAGGATATTTACTTTAGTTTATGGCTACTCATATTTCACCCCAGCTCTCTTTGTTGCTCTGGAACAACCCTAGTGACTTAAGGTATTACCGGGAAACCGACGGTCTTCCGTCGACCCCCACTCCAGTGCTACCTAAAGACTTGTACTTTTAACCCCATCACTAAGACCATACTACCCACCAGGGATTATTCATATTGCACTCTCTTATTTCTTCCGTTAATCAATCCTCTGGTAACCCCTAAGGTAAGACCTATTTATGTTATATGCAGACCATGTCCTATTATTACCCTAAAAATTGAATCTTCAGATCCTTAAGGCATCTTGCACCTAAATATTTATCCTAGGTTGGTATGGGCTAAGGGAACTATCCTATGAATTCTCATAATTTTCCTTGCCCAAATAATCCCTTAATTAAATCTTTCGAATTAATTACCAGGTCACCTTACACATGAAGTAGTATGATTTAACATCCACTGACCTAGGTAATTTTGCCTGAGTTGTATAATGATAAAATATTATTGTTTACAGAGTTTCATAACTTTCCTTTGATTATTTATGCCAATTCCTTATTTAATACCAAATTCACATAATTTCCATTTTCCAAATGAAGTACAGGTAATATGTAATCCAAAATTCCAGGAAAATTAAAGAACATATAAAACATTAATTTATGACTATTGGCAAAGTTTCATCAACTTTTATTGTGTAATGTCCTATCAATTTCCATTCTTACATATTTACCAAAAATGCCATTATATTAATTTAAAAATTATGAATACACCCATTAATTCTGAAAAAATTATGCAAGACTAATAATATAATTTTACAGCACTATAAGTATTTCCAAATTTTTCTGAGGTGCATATCCATCAATTCAAGAATAAATAAAATAAGGGTAAAATGGGCATTTTAAGATATTTTATTCCAAAAGTTCTTCAACCAGAAAGATCAAATTTTCCTATGTCAAATATAACCTTATCTAAATCTTGGCAAAGTTTGAGGATTTGTGCTTGAGGAAAACCTATTTTTCAAATTTATTTTCAAAAGGAGCCATATTTTTAAAAATCCAATTAATGAGATTTTTGATTCCAAAAATCCCATAATTAATCTGAGGGGTGAAATTTACCATAATGAACCACTGTAAACAAATCCAAGATTTTTGAATGCCTCCATTAGGCTGAATACACAATATTTAAACTATTGCTATTAGCACCCAAAGTAATATGTACATCAACACATGCAAGTGGATTTTCCCATCATGCAGTGATCCAAAAGTGCTGAAATTTTTATCATGCACTAATGGTGTTCCCAAGGACCGACCCCCAAGATTTGGGGCCATGAGGAGTCATATAGCTCCATATATTTCATTTATTTACATTTTGAAATTAAGACCAAAACTATAGGAAAGGTTGTTTCAAAAATTCCTACATTTTAGCAGGGGCTATGTATGCCCTAATCATGCATGTACCCAAAATGTGGGGCCATGGTGATTGCTGGTTTGACATGGGCATCCAAATGAATTTTTGCCCTAGTCTAGGACCAGTCCTAGGAAACATGTCCTACAGGCCAGAATACTGGACCAAAGTTAATGATTAAGATGTCAAATTAAAGGTAACAGGTATGGCTACATTTTTCATTCAGGGGTCCGTTTCTGGAAATGTCTCTAAGAGGACTAAAAAGAACATGCAAACTGACTGTATTTTTGTGACAGAATCTATACTATTCATCACCTTAAAATTAATTCATATTAATAAATCTGCACGAATCTTAAAGCGTAAATGAACGGAATCCGTTCAACTTCTCCACCCGTCCGACGGCTGAGATTGAGCCGATCTGGGCGATGTTTGCTGGCGGTTTCTGGCCAGCTGAGGCGGCGCCACCTCCGGCCAACGGTGTCATCACCTTCACAGTGGTGGTGGCTATCGTTTCCCGGTGATGGGGCCGTGGGAGACGGCGGCGATAGCGAACCCGAGTGGTTTCAAAAGCTTAGAAAAATCTCACTTTCCTCCTGTGGCATCGGGCTCAGTTGAGCACGATATCTCACCTAATCGATCTAAGATCCTAGTACGGGTAGAGGTGAGGTGAAACGAACTTGGATTGGGGCTTGGTTGCGGGTCAGGCGGCAGTTTGCCATGGTGGTGGTGCGCCGGCGAGCTCCTCCCCGATTCCTTGATTCTCCATCGTTTTCCATGTTCCAGCACTCGAATTCCACTCCTTTCTACCTCCTGAAGCTATTGGTGAGGTCTGTTTGGGCTTAGTATGGCTATATGTGGAGATACTTCCTATGTGAGCTCGGTTTGAGCTTTGGTTGCACCGTCCATGCATGCCAGGTGGCTCTCAGCCCATATTTTCTTCTGGAATGAAGATAGGAGGTCGGCCAGCAGGTATTGGGCAGAGAATTGCAGCTGAAGTGGTGGCCATGTGGCCACCATTCCCTTTCATCCCCATTTCTCTCTCCTCTTTCTCTCAAAATCTCATTTCTACCCCTTTGGATGCATTCTCTCTCCTGATTTAGAGGGGTAGGGCTGGTCTTGTTCACTTGGGCTGGCCATGGGCCAAATTTGGTGGGCTTCGTCCAAAGGAGGGTGGCTTGGTCTTCATTTCACTCTTTTAGGTCAAATAGTTGACTTGTTGACTTGGAGAGTTGACTTGGTCAACATGGTGGGTGGGCTGACCCTACTTGGTGGAAATGGGTGTAGTGACACCGCCCAACTTGGGTTGGGTCAAGGGGGTGCCCTACTTAGGCTAATTGGGCTTATGAGTGTGGGTTTGACAAAATTAAGTCCATGGTTGACTTGGGTCAATTGGGGTCAAACAGTTGACCTAAGGGCATGCCCTATGGTCCACTTAGATTGTTTTTAGGGTTAGGGCAATGTGGTGGGGTCATGGTGTGACCAGGGTCCTTATTTAGGCTAGTTTGACCTAGTTTGACTTGGTCTTATAGTGGGCCCCACATGGCTACAACCCACTACCTAGGGTCAGACCTAGCTAATTTCCCTAAATTCACCCCATGCCTAACCCAATCTAAGTTGAGGGGTCCAAAAGTAACATGGGATGTTACAAATTCCAATAAACAAGAAAATAATTTCGTCCCCGAAATTTAAGTTCGGGTCTACGGGGTTCTACTTACAAGAATTTTTAAGAAATTTTAAAACATAACTTGAAAGTACCTGATGCAAATAGCTCCGGGTGTTGCTCCAGCATCAGATCGCTTGGCTCCCAGGTGTGCTCCTCCCGTCCATGGTTTGACCACAGCACCTTCACAAGAGGGACCTTCTTCTTCCGCAACACTCAGATGGCTGTATCGTCAATCCGGATCGGCTCCAATCTAACTGATCTGTCAGGCTCTACCGGCCCGGCTGTAGTAGTAATGTGCTGCTCCGGCCGAAGGAGAGCTCTTTGCAAGGAAGAGACATGGAAGACGTCATATAATGCACCCAACTCTGGTGGCAGCTGCAGTCGGTAAGCTAAGGGGCCGATCCGCTCCAGGATCAGGTATGGCCCCATGTATCGTGGACTGAGCTTCTTGTGCCTCCGCACCCGAGAGACACCGTGTACTGGACGTATCTTCAAGAATACTCTGTCTCCAACCTGGAACTCTACCTTCCGGTGCCGAGCATCATAATACTTTGCCTGCCTGCTCTGGGCCTCTAGTAGCCGATCCATGATCAATCGAATCTGAACCTCAGTATCCTCTATATAATCAGATCCAATAGCCCTGGTATCCACATCCTGAACCCACGATAGCGGTGTCCGACATCTCCTCCCATAAAGTGCCTCATATGGAGCCATCCTGATGCTAGCCTGGTGGCTGTTATTGTATGAGAACTCAATCAGTGGCAGCAACCTCTCCCAAGGCTTCCCCGTATCCAATATGCATAGTCTGAGTAGGTCCTCCATGGTCCGGATGGTCCGCTCGGTCTGTCCGTCGGTCTGCGAATGGAAGGAGGTACTAAAAGTAAGCCTAGATCGCAAGTAAGCATGCACGGCCCTCCACTCGCTCGAAGTGAACCGACCATCACGGTCCGAAACAATCGTCCTGGGAATGCCATGATATCTGACGAACTGCTCCACAGATAAACTCACCAGAACTGCAACTGGGGCATCCTTCCGAACTGGAATAAATCACGCTACCTTGGTCAGTCTATCCACTATGACCCATATAGAATCATGCCCAGATTGGGAGCGAGGCAATCCGTGTACAAAGTCCATAGCAATGTCCTCGAACTTCCATTCTGGAACTGGCAGTGGCTGTAGTAAACCTCCCGGGCTCTTGCATTCTGCTTTCACACACTGGCAGGTCTCGCAATGTGTCACAAAATCCGTGATCTCCCTCTTCGTACCGGACCAATACATAGACCTCCGCAAATCTGCCCACATCTTGGTGATGCCGGGGTGCACTAAATATCTGGAGCAATGGGCCTCTCTGAGTATGTCATCCCGGATACTGCCCCCTGCTGGTATGTAAATGCGCCCACGGAACCGAAGAAGATCATCCTGTAGCGTGTAGTCCTCAACCTTACCCCTCTCCAGGGCACTAAAAATCGGCTATAATGCAGCATCCAGCCTCTGATGTGTTCGGATGCGCTCCCGTATATCATCACCACTGATCACTGAGCTCAGATACTCTCGATACAGCACTGGTTCGGCCTCAGATACCATGGTAATGTGCATGTCCTCCATCATCTGTAGCAGCTCTTTAGACATCAACCCAGGCTCCGGTCCAGAAGTGCCGACCCTCCTGCTCAAGGCATCTGCTACCGTGTTCGCTTTTCCCGGATGGTAGTGGATCTTATAATCATAGTCACAGAGGAATTCCAGCCATATCCTCTGTCGCAGGTTTAAGTCCTTCTTTGTATCGATATATTTAAGATTCTTGTGATCTGAAAAGTTGACACAATGAATTCCTTATAAGTAATGCCTCCATATCTTTAGGGTGAATACCACAGCCCCGAGCTCTAGGTCATGTACTGGATAGTTATGCTCATGCTTTTTCAACTGTCTTGAAGCATAAGCAATAACATGTCCATGCTGCATCAGGACTGCACCCATCCCCTGATAAGAGGCGTCCGTGTAGATCTGGAATCCTTCGCTCCCGGATGGAAGCACATGAATGGGGGATGAGATGAGTCGGTCCTTCAGCTCCTGAAAAGCCGTCTCGCACCGCTCTGACCACACAAAATCTGTGTCCTTCTTCGTCAAAGACGTGAGGGGGAGTGCTATCCTCGAGAATCCCTCCACGAACTTGCGATAATACCCTGCTAGTCCCAAGAAACTGTGAATGTCAGATGCGGTCTTCGGCCATGGCCAATCCCTCACTGTCTCTATCTTGGCTGGGTCCACTGCTAATCCAGCCCCACTGATCGTGTGCCCCAGGAAAGCCACCTCCTGCAGCCAGAACTGGCACTTTGAAAATTTTGCGTACATCTGGGACTCCCTCAGCCTCTGCAAGACCTGCGCCAGGTGCTCTGTATGCTCCTCCTGAGTACGAGAATATATAAGAATGTCGTCGATGAATACAATCATGAAGCGGTCTAAGAAGGGCTCGAATACACGGTTCATTAGACTCATGAATGCGGCAGGGGCATTCGTGAGCCCAAAAGGCATCACCGTGAACTCGTATAATCCATAGCGTGAACTGAATGTCGTCTTAGGTATGTCCTCTTCCCTGATACGGAGCTGGTAGTAACCGGATCGCAAATCTAGCTTGGAGAACCAGAAGGCTCCCTGCAGCTGGTCAAATAGCTCATCTATCTGAGGTAGAGGATAGGTATTGCGGACCGTTAACCGGTTCAGCTCACGGTAATCTATGCATAGTCGCAATGACCCGTCCTTCTTCTTCACAAAGAGAACTGGCGCTCCCCACGGCGATGAACTGGGCCGCACAAATCCTGACTCGACTAGCTCCTGTAGTTGAGTCCTGAACTCTGCTAACTCCCTGGGAGCCATCCTGTATGGTGCCCGGGACACCGACCTCGCTCCCGGTACTAGCTGAATCCTGAAATCCAAGTCTCTAGCGGGTGGTAGCCCGGGCAATTTCTCCGGGAATACGTCGGAGAAATCCCGGACCACCGAAATATCTAAAATAGTCGTCTCTGCTCCCACCAACTCGAAGCAGATAAGATAAACTTCTTCTCCCTGCTCGTGGGCCTTCACAGCCTGTACAGAAGATAACAATAGGTGGCAGATAGGCTGAAAACCTTCAACGATAAAATGAGAGTCGCCATGCCTTAGCGTGATCCTCCTGGACGGACAATCTATCTGAGCATGGTTCTGATGTAACCATGCCATGCCCAAAATCAAGTCGAAGTCCTGCAGCTTCAGAATAGTTGCTGGCGCCTCAAATGCCTTGCCGCCAATCTCGGCCTCCATATCACAATGTGCAGTGGTCCGCAGCTCTGACCCATCGGGTAGACGCACCCTCATCTCTAGTCCAGGAAACCTCTCCACGCCTTCGAGTCCGTCGATGAAGGTCTCGGACACGAACGTGTGCGAAGCACCCGTGTCGAAGAGAGTATGAGCGGGCTTGCCGCTGATCATAACTATGCCTGAGGTTTGTTTACGTTAAAATTAATTGTTATCCTATAGTTCCAGGTACTATATAATTGAAAATTCAAGAAATTTAATAATTAACTTAAGGTACCTGTGATAACCTGCTCGGGGTTCCTCTGCTTTGTGAGGTCCAAGGCGTATATCTGCTCCTGCTCGCGTCTCCTGCTGTGATATCCCCGGCCTCGGCCTCGTCCTCGGCCTCGGCCTCGGCCCTACTGTGCTGGGGCCACTGGAGGTGGAGGAGGAGGAGGATGGAATCGATGCGGGCACTCCGACCTAATGTGCCCGGGCTGGAGGCATCCGTAACAAACTACCTGTCGGTGGCCTCGGTCATCCTGTCTCCTCAGATCATGCATCTGTAGAGGTGGGGGAGCCAATGCTGGAGGAGGCCCCTGCTCCTGCCTGAAGTTGGGACGACGACGTCCCCCACCCTTCTTATATCCGATAGTCCTGCCTATCTGAGAGCCCCTGCTGCTCTCTCCTGATGTCGACCCATCAAACGGTCTCTTCCCTCCGGCTCGCACCATCAGCTAGTCAGCCTCCAGCTTCTTTGCCATCTCGATGATCTGCCTTGATGTGCCATGAGAAATGAACAGCAAGGCCTGCCTCAAATCGTCCCTGAGGCCCCGGTAGAACCTCTTGGCATACCTCCTATCATCGGTATCCTGAATCACTGCGAACCTGGCCAAATGAGAGAACTCTATCTGATTCTCGATCACCGATTTAGTCCCCTGCCTGAGGTTCAAAAACCTCTCCTCCAAGGCATCTCTGTCCGTAGCAGAGACGAAGTCCTCCAGAAATAGATCGCCAAACTCCTCCCATGATATCTCTGACAGCTCAAAGTCCGCATATGTAGACTCCCGCACTGATTTCCACCATCTCTTTGCATGAGCCTCTAGTGCAGAGGTGGCTAGAGGTACTGCCTCGCCGACCGGGTAGCTGATGCCTGCTAAGATCTCGTGTATGGCCTACAGCCATTCCTCCATCTTTACCACATCCTCTGTCCCACGATACGTCGGTGGGGACAGGCTCTCGAATGCACTCAGCCAGCTCGACCCCAGATTTGGCTGTGGAGCCGGGACTTGCTGGGATCTGAAGGCATCCAGAATCGCCGTCAAAGTCTGCCCCATCTCCGTATGTAGGAATGGAGTGGCAGCTGGAGGGGGAGGAGCCACATTTTGCGGCGCGGCGACCTGTGGAGGTTGCATAAAGGTAAGGTTAAAACAGAACTGGCCTAACTCATTGTACTTTGTGGACCATTTATGTGACTTTTGCACATGGGCACACCACTGCTTCCGCTGCATAGTTTGTCCGCAAACTAATGCTCGGGCGAGGGTGGTCCCATGTTGTGGACTTCTTTCTCATATGATCGTTATTCAAGTGATACCAGTTTGTAAGACCCCCCCCCCCCCCTTACCAAGGAGGACCACCGAGTCTTATGCCCAGAACCGCCGTCTTACGGTGGCACTAACGTACGGGTTAGTCGACACCGCAATACGCCGATCCTGCCGGCTTGTACGATCATTTAACCTGTAGGCCAATATGAGAAGAAGAAGTAAAGCAGTATATAAATCCACTAGTCCACAAGTCACATAGTAAAATCATATATATGAAATGAAAGGTACACAATATATTCCACAGAAGAGTACAAAAGAAAAAGTAATAAGGGCTTATGCCCAGTACATCAAAACCACTCTCTCTCAAAATAAATAATAGCGGAAGCTATACTAGTATATCAGATCTCGTCCTACCTGAGGACACACAGTAGTGGTAGTAGCCTGCTGAAGCGGTATCTGCTCCTCAAGTCCTGCCTCCTCGACGTGCTGGTGCTCCATCTCCACGGGCTCCTAAAAATAGTATGGTCACCGATCATTAGTCAAAAAGACTAAGTCATTTCCTTCGCACCTCGCCCCACAGCTCCTAGACACCGAGCGGGAGGATGAAGCGGAGGACAACAAGGGATAGCAAAAGTGGAAGCAGGTGACAGAATCTAACTAGCAGTTGTAATAAGTAATATTGATCTACTCTAGCAGTTCTAAGTATAGTACAAGTAAGTAAGAGCAGTACAGTAAATGAAGTAAAGAACAGTAGTAAGTGCAAGTAAATAAACTATTCTACCACTATACTATCATCACAAAAGTACCCTAACTAATATAAATGCCCATACAAATATATAAGTTAGGATTTCCAGGAAATTTAACTTATCATATAAAAGAGCCTATACTAATTTATATGATAAGGATATATGAAGCGTTTGACCTAATATGAATGAATGTTATGATGCAATTTTATGCACAGGCAAGTGCAACTCACACACAACGACTCTATGATCACAGACCTTTAGTTCCCACTTTTTGAGAGCTAGCATCACTCTCGGGTACCACCGCTGTGGCTACGGCAGCAGCGGAGCGGGCGTCTCCGCTTCTAGGCAGGTATGCACACTACCAAGCCTTAGACCCCTCTCATACGCCTCTGTACACATCCAAGGTGCACTCTAGAGTCTCGCGTATGTACTTTGCTGACAACCCGTCAGTCTTGTTGGGTCGGATGTGCGTTATCGGGGGTCGTCCTCCAGACCGCATTGTAAAACAACCCACTGGCCCCTCTAACCCTCACAACCGCCTAGTGCACCGTACTGCCATCGGTGTGACGAACGGCCAGTACCGCATGCCCCGCCACTAGATTTATGCACATGCAAGTATTTTACTACGAGCCTTCCGCTCGCAGGACCAAACCCGTCCTGAAAACCCTCAAACCCAACCCGGGTGAGAACGCACATTAGTGCCTTTATACCAACTCCCTCAAACCCTAAACGGGTGAGCATATAACATGACTCTCTCCAACCCTACACGGGCGAGAAGGTACAACAAATGTCCTAACCTATTAGACTACTCTTGTCTACGGGTTATTATAATTAGTGATTTAAGGTTAATCCCAGGACTGCCCCCGGTATTCCCTGTGAAGGGCTCTCAAGGGGCACTATGAACTGTGTTGGGATTACGCCCAGTGTTCCCTTTCGCAAGGATATTTACTTTAGTTGATGGCTACCCATGTTTCACCCTAGCTCTCTTTGTTGCTCTGGATCAACCCTAGTGACTTAAGGTGTTACCGGGAAACCGACGGTCTTCCGTCGACCCCCACTCCAGTTGCTACCTAAAGACTTGCACTTTTAACCCCATCACTAAGACCATACTACCCACCAGGGATTATTCATAATGCACTCTCTTATTTCTTCCGTTAATCAATCCTCTGGTAACCCCTAAGGAAAGACCTATTTATGTTATATGCAGACCATGTCCTATAATTACCCTAAAAATGGAATCTTCCAATCCTTAAGGCATCTTGCCCCTAAATATTTATCCTAGGGTGGTATGGTCTAAGGGAACTATCGTATGAATTCTCATAATTTTCCTTCGCGAAATAATCCCTTAATTAAATCTTTCGAATTAATTACCATGTCACTTTACACATGAAGTAGTATGATTTTACATCCACTGACCTAGGTAATTTTTCCTGAGTTGTATAATGATAAAATATTACTGTCTACAGAGTTTCATAACTTTCCTTTGAATATTTATGCCAATTCCTGATTTAATATCAAATTCACATAATTTTCATTTTCCAAATGAAGTACAGGTAATATGTAATCCAAAATTCCAGGAAAATTACAGAACATATAAAACATTAATTTATGACTATTGGCAGAGTTTCATCAACTTTTATTGTGTAATGGCCTATCAATTTCCATTCTTATATATTTACCAAAAATGCCATTATATTAATTTAAAAACTATGAATACACCCATTAATTCTGAAAAACTTATGCAAGACTAATAATACAATTTTACAGCACTATAATTATTTCCAAATTTTTCTGAGGTGCATATCCATCAATTCAAGAATAAATGAAATAAGGGTAAAATGAGCATTTTAAGATATTTTATTCAAAAGTTCTTCAACCAGAATGATCAAATTTTCCTAAGTCAAATGTAACCTTATCTACATCTTGGCAAAGTTTGAGGATTTGTGCTTGAGGAAAACATATTTTTCAAATTTATTTTCAAAAGGAGCCATATTTTTAAAAATTCCAATTAATGGGATTTTTGATTCCAAAAATCCCATAATTAATCTGAGGGGTGACATTTACCCTAATGAACCACTGTAAACAAATCCAAGATTTTTGAATGCCTCCATTAGGCTGAATACACAATATTTAATATTTAAACTATTACTATTAGCACACAAGGTAATATGTACACCAACACATGCAAGTGGATTTTCACATCATGCAGTGATCCAAAAGAACTGAAATTTTTATCATGCACTAATGGTGTTCCCAAGGACCCACCCCCAAGATTTGGGGTCATGAGGAGTCATATAGCTCCATATATTTCATTTATTTACATTTGAAATTAAGACCAAAACTATAGGAAACGTTATTTCAAAAATTCCTATATTTTGGCAGGGGCTAGGTATATCCTAATCATGCATGTACCCAAAATTTGGGGCCATGGTGATTGCTGGTTTGACTTGGGCATCCAAATGAATTTCTGCCCTAGTCTAGGACCAGTCCTAGGAAACATGTCGTACAGGCCAAAATAATGGACCAAAGTTAATGATTAAGATGTCAAATTAAAGGTAACAGGTAAGGTTACATTTTTCATTCAGGGGTCAGTTTCTGGAAATGCCTCTAAGAGGCCTAACAAGAACATGCAAAATGACTGTATTTTTGTGACAGAATCTATACTATTCATCACCTTGAAATTAATTCATATTAATAAATCTGCACAAATCTTAAAGCGTAAATGAACGGAATCCGTTCATCTTCTCCACCCATCCGACGGCTGAGATTGAGCCGACCTGGGTGAAAGTCTACCTAGTGTCAACTACCTTCACCTATGGCGGGGGGGGGGGGGGGGGGGGGGATAGGTGACATGCAGCGTTTTTTGCGGAATTAAAATTATACCTGCACAAGAAAACAAAACAGCACAGCACAGAAGGGACACAAGCAAATTATAGTGGTTCCCTGATTTGGGTTCATCCACTTTCCCCCTTCGACCTATCTCCCAACCAGGGACGACTCAGTTACTTCACCAACAGGATTGAAATCCAATCCTTGCACTAACGGAAGGAACCCTTCCACACGTAGGAGACAACACTCCCACAACACGGGTTGCACCCAACCCTTACAACTAGGAACCTACGTTCCTTTACAACAAAAATGAAAATAGAATGTACAAGAAATACAAACAACTTTTGGAGACTAAGGTGTCCCTCTTCA
Organism: Platanthera guangdongensis; assembly: GCA_039583875.1. Classification (NCBI taxonomy): domain Eukaryota; kingdom Viridiplantae; phylum Streptophyta; class Magnoliopsida; order Asparagales; family Orchidaceae; genus Platanthera; species Platanthera guangdongensis. Next base: position 53,899,070 of record CM077149.1, read on the forward strand.
TTCGATGACGTGTTCTTGAAGTCAACGAAGAGTCCACAACCCTAGATCTCTCTTGGAGAGAATCTCCCCGAAACCGGCGGCTGTAAGAAGGGCGGCGGCTTGGTTCTCTGGATCGGCGGCGACAACGGTGTGCGGCTGCTGTACTTTGGAGATTCAATCTTCATAGCAAAGCTAGCAAGGTCTTCAAACGGTCACACTAGGATCGATCGTCTCGATCAATTCGGAAGGGGAAGGTTTTCCCGATCAACGAATCAAGAGACAAGGGATCTCTAGTTAGACGCATGAGACGCTGTGCTTGGCTGAGCTTCTGTCGCCGGGAGATCTGGAAGCAACTACGATCAAAGCCTGCGATCTACTGGCACGAGCGGCGACAGTCGGCGGAGCGGATTTCACGATCTAGGTCAAGGTCGGAGGCTCAGCTTCATTTTTCTGTATGTTTACTGTTCAAAAATACACGTGTATTTATACAGTAGAATACTCCTTTATGACTGTTGTGGGTCCCACCAGAAGAAACCCTAATGCCGGTTCAAAACAGCGCCTTACCATTTGATCAGGTCCAGCGGGATCCAGAAAATTGCCCAAGTCAAATTTGGTGAGAATCGAAGGTGATCCTCGACGAGTCGGCGAGAATCAGCCGGTGATTCTCGACGATTCGGCGAGAATCACTAGAGATTCTCGCCGAATCACTTGATGATTCTCGGCGATTATGACTTAGCGCCAGATTTGCACGCTTTGATGTAGCCGGATAGAGACGGCGAGAATCAGCCAGTGATTCTCGACGATTCGGCGAGAATCACTAGTGATTCTCGCCGAATCGGCGAGAATCACTTGGTGATTCTCGTCGATTAACACTTAGACGATTTTTCGTCTTTCCGCCCATGAGCTGCTCTTTGACCCATCCATGCTCCTTGTCGCTTTTGCATTATCACAGCCCTGTACTTGAAAATAAGTACACTCCAATAGAGAGAGTACACGTAGGCCAACACACTAATCTGCTCAACGAGGGATTATGTCGTGCAGACCCGTGTATATTGACCTACTGCACCCTGACATTAGTGTGCACTTAGCGTGGAATAACTGCAAACACAACTTAAAAGGTTTCATCAAATACATTGTCTATTTACCTTAGCTTGTACATGGGCTTCTACAAATCAGGTACGTTGTGGATACAATACCCAACAATCTCCCCCTATTTGAAGAAGCCTAAACCCTATAATCTAATGTGAATAGAGCGTATGGGAATGAAAAGCATGAACTTAAATTTGAGTTGAGAGAGATATTCATTACCAATACCAAATTCTTGAGAGCAAACTTGGAGCCACCTTAGCCTTAGCCGAGAGGGTAATATCTCCCCCTTTTCGGCTTCTGCAAATCTGGGTCTGTTGCATTTGACCACTTGCTCCCCCTCAGTTCTTGCACTTGTGCACACACTTGAGTTCCTGACAGAGACTCCCCCTAGATGCATGAGCCTGGAGCTTCTGTAGTCTTCATTCCTCATAGTTTAGCATCCCCAATTCAGTTTTGAAAAGTCTGAACTTGGCTTCGTCTTAGGGCTTTGTGAAAATATCTGCAATCTGCTTGTCCGTGGGGACATAACAAAGAGAGATGTCCTTGTTCTCCACGTGCTCCCGAATGAAGTGGTAGCGCACTTCAATATGCTTCGTTCTGCTGTGCGATACCGGATTGTTGGCAATTGCAATTGCACTGGAGGAGTCGCAGTACATTGGTACTTCCTTGAACTGGAGGTCGTAGTCGGCTAACTGGTTTCTGATCCATAGGAGTTGTGCGCAATAGCTGTAAGACCCCCCTCCCCCTTACCAAGGAGGGCTACCGGATCTTATGCCCAGAACCGCCGTCTTACGGTGGCACTAACTCACGGGTTAGTCGACACCGCAACACGCCGATCCTGCCGGCTAGTACGATCATTAACCTGTAGGCCAATATAAGAAGAAGAAGTAAACTGTATATAAAAACCATCAGTCCACAAGTCACAGTACAATCCTGTAAAAGAAATGAATAGTACAATAGTCCACAATATAGTACCAATGAAAGAGTAAAAAGGGCTTATGCCCAGTACATCAAATCTCTCTCTCACAAAATCATAAATGCGGAAGCTACACTAGAACATCAAGACTCGTCCCACCTGAGGACGCACAGTAGTGGTAGTAGCCTTCTGAAGCGGTATCTGCTCCTCATGTCCTGCCTCCTCGACGTGCTGGTGCTCCATCTCCACGGGCTCCTAAAAATAGTTGGTCACCGACCATTAGTCAAAAAGACTAAGTCGTTTCCTCCGCACCTCGCCCCGCAGCTCCTAGGCACCGAGCGGGAGGACGAAGCGGAGGACAACAAGGGGTAGCAAAATGGAAGCAGGTGACAATATCTATCTAGAGTGGTACTAAGTAATGAAATTCTACTCTAGCAATGCTAAGTACAGTACAAGTAGTAAGTAAGAGCGGTGCAGTAAAGGAAAGTAAAGAAACAGCAGTATGAACAAGTAAATAAGCTAAGCTACCACTAAGCTATCACCAGAAACGTACCCTAACTTATATAAATGCCCATACAAATATATAAGTTAGGATTTCCAGGAAATTTAACTTATCATATAAAAGAGCCCATACTAATTTATATGATAAGAATCTATGAAGCGTATGACCTAATATGAATGAATGATATGATGCAATTTTATGCGCAGGCAAGTGCAACTCACACACAACAACTCTGTGATCACAGACCTTTAGTTCCCACTTTTTGAGAGCTAGCATCACTCTCGAGTACCACCGCTATGGCTACGGCAGCAGCGGAGCGGGCGTCTCCGCTTCTAGACCGGTATGCACACTACCAAGCCTTAGACCCCTCTCATACGCCTCTGTACACGTCCAAGGTGCACTCTAAAGTCTCGTGTACGTACTTTGCTGACAAACCCGTCAGTCTTGTTGGGTCGGATGTGTGTTATCGGGGGTCGTCCTCCAGACCGCAGTGTAAAACAACCCACTGGCCCCTCTAACTCCCACAACCGCCTGGTGCACCGTACTGCCATCGGTGTGACGAACGGCCAGTACTGCATGCCCCGCCACGATATTTATGCACATGCAAGTAATTCATACCGATCCTCCCGCTCACAGGACCAAAACCCGTCCTGAATCCCTCAAACCCAAACCCGGGTGAGAACGCACATCAGTGCCTTTATACCAACTCCCTCAAACCCCAAACGGGTGAGCATATATCATGAATCTCTCCAACCCCACACGGGCGATAAGGTACGACAATGTCCTAACCTATTATACTACTCTTGTCTACAGTTTATTACACCTAGAGATTTAAGGTTAATCCCAGGACTGCCCCCGGTATTCCCTGTGAAGGGCTCTCAAGGGGCACTAGGAACTATGTTCGGATTACACCCAACGTTCCCTTTCGCAAGGATATTTATTTTAGTTGATGGCTACCCATGTATCACCCCAGCTCTCCTTATTGCTTTAGTACAACCCTAGTGACTTAAGGTATTACCGGGAAAACCGACGGTCTTCCGCCGATCCCCACTCCAGTTGCTAGTTAAGACTTGCACTTTTGATCCCTCACTAAGAAAACTCTACCCACCAGGGTTACTCATGTTGAACTCCCTCTTATTTCTGCCGATAATCAATCCCCTGGTAATCCCCTAAGGCAAGACCTATTTGTGTTATATGCAGACCATGACCTATGATTACCCTAAAAATGTGATCTTCCAAACCTTAAGGCATCTTGCCTCTAAATATTTATCCTAAGGTGTTATGGACTAAGGGAACTACCCTAAGAATTCTCATAATTTTCCTTGGCCAAATAGTCCTTTAATTAATTCTTTTAATTTAAATGCTAGGTCACTTTACACATGAAGTGCTTTGATTATGTATCCACTGACCTAGGGAATTTTTCCTGAGATGTCTATTGACAAAATATTGCTGCCTACAGAATTTCATAATTTTCCCTAAATTATTTATTATTATTTCCTATTTAATATCAATTCCACACAAATTCCATTTTCCAAATGATGTATAGGCATTATGTACTCAAAAATTCCAGAAATATTACAGAGCGTTTAGGACACTAATTTATGACTATTGGCAGAGAATCATCAACATTTAATGTAAGATGGCCTATAGGATTCCATTATAAGATATTTACCAAAATGCCATTGTACTAATTTAACACACATAATGCATCCATTAAATTCTGAGAAATTTATGCAAAACTAATAATAACATTTCATAACAGTAGAATAAATTCCAAATTTTTCAGAGGTATAAATCCATCATTTCAAGAATTAACAAGATAAGGGTAAAATGGGGAATTTAGGGTATCTACTCCAAAAGTTCTTCAAAACAGAGAAATCATATTTTTCCTAAGTCAAATGTGATGTTATATATGCCTTGGCAAAGTTGTTTGGATTTGTACTTGAATAAATCCTATTTTCCAACTTTATTCCCAAAATAGCTATATTTAAAATAAATTCCAATAAATAGAATTTTGATTCCAAAAATTCCATTATTAATTTGAGGGATGAAATTTACCCTAATGAACTACTGTAAATAATTTCATGACTCTTGCATGCCACCATTGGGCTAAATACACCAATTTGCATGTTTGTTATTTGCACACCAAGGCTAAACATAGGCTAGCACATGCAAGTGGATTCCCCAACATGCATTGAACCCAAGGTGCTGAAACTTTTATCATGCACCAAGGATGACCCCACTGACTCACCACCAAAATTTGGGGCCATGGGGAGGAGTAGAACTCCATATATGTCATTTATTTATATTTTGCTATTTTACCAAAAACTATAGGAAAATATTCTCTAAAAATTCGTAAATTTTGGCAGGAGCTAAGTATGCCCTAATCATGCATGTGCCCAAAATATGGGGCCATGGTGAATAATATTATTACCTGGGCACCCAATTTAATTTCTGCCCTATTCTAGGACCAGTCCTAGGAGAAATGACCTACAGGACTGTACACTACACCAAAATGCATGTTTAGGGTGGCATATTAAAGGTAAGACCCTAGTCTACATTTTTAATTAAGGGGCTAAGTTCTGGAAATGCCTCTAAGAGGCCTAACATTAGCTTGCCAGTGACAGCAAAAATAGGGACAGAAAATTAAATTTTGATGTAGCACGAATCTTAAAGCAGGATGGATGGCATCTGTTCATCTTCTTCCTCCAGCCAAGGGCCGAGATTGTCCCGACCTGGAGCACCTTCAAACCTCATTTCCCGGCCACCCCTTAGCCTCCACGGCCGGCTACCACCACCACCACCTCCGTTGAGGTGGCGGCCAACGTTTGGCGGCGAAATGGTGGCCGGAGGCGGCGGTTTCTGGCGAACTTGCACTCCATCAAAATTCCAAAATCCATGAAAAATCTCACCTTGGATCTGGCTCATTTGAGCCCGATGTCTCGCCTAATAGATCTAGGAAACTAGTACGGGTAGAGGTGAGGTGAAACGGACCTCGATTGGGGCTTGGCGGCGGGTTTGGCGGCTGTTGGCCATGAAAATTTTCCTCTCCGGCGAGCTTGCTCCCGAACCCGATTCTCCACCAAAAGCTTTGATCCAGATATCGAATTCCACTCCGTTCGGCCTTCTGAAACTAATGGTGAGGTCTGTTTGGACTGAGGTGGCCTATAAGTGGAGTTAACTCCAAGGTGAGCTCGGTTTGAGCTTTGGAGGTTTCACCCATGGTGCCATGTGGCTCACTGCCTTGGTTTTCTGCTGGAAATGAAGAGGGGAGGTCAGCCACCTGGTTTTGGGCAGCCAAAACCAGCTGATGGGGTGGCCATGTGGCCATTATTCCCTTCATTCCTCTTTCTCTCTCCTCTTTTCCTAAAAATCTCAATTTTACCCCCTTGCATGTACTCTCTCTCCTGATTTAGAGGGGTAGGACTGGTCTTGTTCACTTGGGCTGACTTTGGGCCAATTTTAGTGGGCTTGGTCCAAGGGAACTTGGCTTGGCCTTCATTTCACTCTTTAGGTCAATTTGTTGACCAAATTGACTTTTAGGGTTGACTGGTCAACCATGGTGGGTGGACTGACCCCACTTGGTGGAAATGGGTCTAGTGGCACCACCCAACTTGGTTTGGGTCAAGGGGGTGCCCCACTCAGGTTAATTTGGCCTATGAGTGTGGGTTTGACCAAATTAAGCCCAAGGTTGACTTTAGTCAATTGGGGTCAAAATGTTGACCCAGTGACATACCCTAGGGTCCACTTAGATTGTCTTTAGGGTTAGGGCAATGTGGTGGGGTCATGGTGTGGCTAGGGTCCCCACATAGGCTAGTTTGACCTAGTTTGACTATGATCTTATAGTGGGCCGCACATGGCTACCACCCACTACCTAGGGTCAAACCTGGTTGATCACCTTAAGTCTCACCCCATGCCTAACCCAATCTAAGTTGAGGGGTCCAGAAGTAACATGGGATGTTACAAATTCCAATAAACAAGAAAATAATTTCGTCCCCGAAATTTAAGTTCGGGTCTACGGGGTTCTATTTGCAAGAATCATCAAGAAATTTAAAGACATAACTTAAATGTACCTGATGCGAATAGCTCCGGGTGTTGCTCCAGCATCAGATCCCTCGGCTCCCAAGTGTGCTCCTCCCGTCCATGGTTGGATCACAGCACCTTCACAAGAGGGACCTTCTTCTTCCGCAACACTCGGATGGCTGTATCGTCAATCCGGATCGGCTCCAATCTCACTGATCTGTCAGGCTCTACCGGTCCGGCTGTAGTAGTGATGTGCTGCTCCGGCCGAAGGAGAGCTCTCCGTAAGGAAGAGATATGAAAGACGTCATGTAATGCACCCAACTCCGGTGGCAGCTACAATCGGTAAGCCAAGGGGCCGATCCGCTCCAGGATCAGGTAGGGCCCCATGTTTTGTGGACTGAGCTTCTTGTGCCTCCGCACCCGAGAAACACCGTGTACTGGACGTATCTTCAAGAATACCCTGTCTCCAACCTGGAACTCCACCTTCCGGTGCCGAGCATCATAATACTTTGCCTGCCTGCTCTGGGCCTCCAGTAGCCGATCCCTGATCAATCGAATCTGAGCCTCAGTGTCCTCTATGTAATCAGATCCCAGAGCCCTGGTGTCCACATCCTGTACCCATGATAGTGGTGTCCGGCATCTCCTCCCATAAAGCACCTCGTATGGAGCCATCCTGATGCTAGCCTGGTGGCTGTTATTATACGAGAACTCAATCAATGGCAGCAGCCTCTCCCAAGGCCTCCCCGTATCCAATATGCATAATCTGAGCAGGTCCTCCATGGTCCGGATGGTCCGCTCGGTCTGTCCGTCGGTCTGCGGGTGGAAGGCGGTACTAAAAGTAAGCCGAGATCCCAAGTAAGCATGCACGGCCCTCCACTCGCTCGAGGTGAACCGACCATCACGGTCCGAAACAATAGTCCTGGAGATGCCATGATATCTGACGTACTGCTCCACAAATAATCTCACCAGAACTGCAACTGGGGCATCCTTCCGAACTGGAATAAACCGCGCTACCTTGGTCAATCTATCCACTATAACCCATATAGAATCATGCCCAGAGTGGGAGCGAGGCAATCCGTGTACAAAGTCCATAGCAATGTCCTCGAACTTCCACTCTAGAACTGGCAGTGGCTGTAGTAAACCTCCCGGGCTCTTGCATTCTGCCTTCACACGCTGGCAGGTCTCGCAATGGGTCACAAAATCCGTGATCTCCCTCTTCATCCCGGGCCAATACATAGATCTCCGCAAATCTGCCCACATCTTGGTGATGCCGGGGTGCACTGAATATCTCGAGCAATGTGCCTCTCGGAGTATGTCCTCCCGGATACTGCCTCCTGCTGGTATGTAGATGCGTCCCCGGAACCTAAGAAGATCATCCTGTAGCATGTAGTCCTCGACCCTGCCCCTCTCTAAGGCACTAAAAATCGGCTGTAATGCAACATCCAACCTCTGATGTGCTCGGATGCGCTCCTGTATATCATCACCGCTGATCACTGAGCTCAAATACTCTCTATATACGACTGGCTCGGTCTTAGGATACCATGGTGATGTGCATGTCCTCCATCATCTGTAGCAGCTCTAAAGACATCAATCGGGGCTCCGGTCCAGAAGTGCTGGCCCTCCTGCTCAAAGCATCCGCAACCGTGTTCGCTTTCCCCGGGTGATAGTGGATCTTGTAGTCATAATCACAGAGGAACTCCAGCCACCTCCTCTGTCTCAGGTTTAGGTCCTTCTGCGTATCAATATACTTGAGATTCTTGTGATCTGAAAAGATGTCACAATGAATCCCGTATAAATAATGTCTCCATATCTTTAGGGCGAAAACCACAGCCCCGAGCTCTAGATCATGTACTGGATAGTTATGCTCATGCTTCTTCAACTGTCTCGAAGCATAAGCAATAACGTGTCCATGCTGCATCAGGACTGCACCCATCCCCTGATAAGCGGCATCCGTGTAGATCTGGAATCCTTCGCTCCCGGATGGAAGCGCAAGGATGGGGGATGAGATGAGTCGGTCCTTCAGCTCCTGAAAAGCCGTCTCACACCGCTCTGACCAAACAAAATCTGCGTCCTTCTTCGTCAAGGACGTGAGGGGGAGTGCTATCCTTGAGAACCCCTCCACGAACTTGCGGTAATAGCCTGCTAGTCCCAAGAAACTGCGGATGTCAGATGCGGTCTTCGGCCGTGGCCAATCCCTCACTGTCTCTATCTTGGCTGGGTCCACTGCTAACCCAGCCCCACTGATCGTGTGCCCCATAAAAGCCACCTCCTGCAACCAGAACTGGCATTTCGAAAATTTTGCGTACATCTGTGTCTCCCTCAACCTCTGCAAGACCTGTAACAAGTGCTCCGTATGCTCCTCCTGAGTCCGAGAATAAATAAGGATGTCGTCGATGAATACAATCACGAAGCGGTCTAAGAAAGGCTCGAAAACACGGTTCATTAGACTCATGAATACAGCAGGAGCATTCGTGAGCCCAAAAGGCATCACCGTGAATTCGTATAATCCATAGCGCGAACTGAAAGCCGTCTTCGGTATGTCCTCTTCCCTGATACGGAGCTGATAGTAGCCGGATCGTAAATCTAACTTGGAGAACCAGAATGCTCCCTGTAGCTGGTCAAATAACTCATCTATCCGAGGCAGAGGATAGGTGTTGCGGACCGTCAACCGGTTCAGCTCCTGGTAATCTATACATAATCGCAGTGATCCGTCCTTCTTCTTCACAAAGAGAACTGGCGCTCCCCATGGCGATGAGCTGGGCCGCACAAATCCTGACTCGACTAGCTCCTGTAGTTGAGTCCTGAACTCTGCCAACTCCCTGGGAGCCATCCTGTAGGGTGCCCGGGACACCGGCTTCGCTCCCGGTACTAGCTGAATCCTGAAATCCAAGTCTCTAGCAGGCGGTAGCCCGGGCAATTTCTCCGGGAATACGTCGGAGAAATCCCGGACCACCGGAATATCTGAGATAGTCGCTCCTGTTGCCACCATCTCGAAGCAGACAAGATACACTTCTTCACCCTGCTCATGGGCCTTCATAGCCTGTACAGATGATAATAGTAGGTGGCAGATAGGCTGGATACCTTCAACGATAACATGAGAGTCGCCATGCCTTAGCGTGATCCTCCTGGATGGACAATCTATCTGGGCATGATTCCGGTGCAACCAGGCCATGCCCAAGATCAAGTCAAAGTCCTGCAGCTTCAGAATAGTCGCCGGCGCCTCAAATGCCTTGCCGCCAATCTCGGCCTCCATATCACAATGTGCAGTGGTCCGCAGCTCCGACCCATCGGGTAGACGTACCCTCATCTCTAGTCCAGGGAACCTCTCCACACCTTCGAGTCCGTCGATGAAGGCCTCGGATACGAACGAGTGTGAAGCACCCGTGTCGAAAAGAGTATGAGCGGGCTTGCCGCTGATCATAACTATGCCTGAGGTTTGTTTATGTGAAAGTTAATTTGTTAACCTATAGTTCCAGGTACTAAATATATATCATTGGAAATCCAAGAAAATTCATAATTAACTTCAAGTACCTGTGATAACCTCCTCGGGATTCCTCGGCTCTGTGAGGTCCAAGGCGTATATCTGCTCCTGCTCGCGCCTCCTGCCATGATATCCCTGACCTCGGCCTCGTCCTCGGCCTCGTCCTCGGCCCTGCTGTACTGGGGCCACTAGAGGTGGAGGAGGAGGAGGGGGATGGAATCGGTGCGGGCACTCCGACCTGATGTGCCCAGGCTGGCGGCATCCGTAACAAACCACTTGTCGGTGGCCTCGGTCATCCTGTCTCCTTGGATCATGCATCTGTAGAGGTGGGGGAGCCAATGCTGGAGGAGGCCCCTGCTCCTGCCTGAAGTTGGGACGACGACGTCCCCCACCCCTCCTGTATCCAATGGTCCTGCCTCTCTGAGAGCCCCTACTGCTCTCACCTGATGTCGATCCATCAAATGGTCTCTTCCCTCCGGCTCGCACCATCAGCTGGTCAGCCTCCAGCTTCTTCGCCATCTCGATGATCTGCCTGGATGTGCCATGAGAAATGAATAACAGAGCCTGCCTCAGGTCATCCCTGAGGCCCCGGTAGAACCTCTTCGCATACCTCCTATCGTCGGTGTCCTGAATCCCCGCGAACCTGGCCAAGTGGGAGAACTCTCTCTGGTACTCTATCACTGATCTAGTCCCCTGCTTGAGGTTCAAAAACCTCTCCTCCAAAGCATCTCTGTCCGTAGCAGAGACGAAGTGCTCCAGAAACACATCGCCAAACTCTTCCCAAGATATCTCTGACAGCTCAAAGTCCGCATAAGTAGACTCCCGGACTGACTTCCACCATCTCTTCGCGTGGGCCTCTAGCACAGAGGTGGCTAGAGGTACTGCCTGGCCGACTGGGCAGCTGATGCCCGCTAAGATCTCGTGTATGGCCTCCAGCCATTCTTCCGTCTTCACCGCATCCTCTGTCCCGCGATACGTCGGTGGGGACAGGCTCTTGAATGCACTCAGCCAGCTCGACCCCGGATTTGGCTGTGGAGCCGGGACTTGCTGGGCTCTAAAGGCATCCAAAATCGCCGTCAGGGTCTGCCCCAACTCCGTCTGTAAGAATGGAGTGGAAGCTGGAGGGGGAGGAGCCACATTTTGCGGCGCTGCGACCTGTGGAGGTTGCATAAAGGTAAGGTTAAAAAAAACAAAACCGGCCTAACACATTGTACTTCGTGGACCATTTATGTGACTTTACACATGGGCACACCACTGCTTCCACTGCATAGTTTGTCCGCAAACTAATGCTCGGGCGGGGGTGGTCCGATGTTGTGGACTTCTTTCTCATATGATCGTTGTTCAAGTGATACCAGTTTGTAAGACCCCCCTCCCCCTTACCAAGGAGGGCTACCGGATCTTATGCCCCGAACCGCCGTCTTACGGTGGCACTAACTCACGGGTTAGTCGACACCACAACACGCCGATCCTGCCGGCTAGTACGATCATTAACCTGTAGGCCAATATAAGAAGAAGAAGTAAACTGTATATAAAAACCATCAGTCCACAAGTCACAGTACAATCCTGTAAAAGAAATGAATAGTACAATAGTCCACAATATAGTACCAATGAAAGAGTAAAAAGGGCTTATGCCCAGTACATCAAATCTCTCTCTCACAAAATCATAAATGCGGAAGCTACATTAGAACATCAAGACTCGTCCCACCTGAGGACGCACAGTAGTGGTAGTAGCATGCTGAAGCGGTATCTGCTCCTCATGTCCTGCCTCCTCGACGTGATGGTGCTCCATCTCCACGGGCTCCTAAAAATAGTTGGTCACCGACCATTAGTCAAAAAGACTAAGTCGTTTCCTCCGCACCTCGCCCCGCAGCTCCTAGGCACCGAGCGGGAGGACGAAGCGGAGGACAACAAGGGGTAGCAAAATGGAAGCAGGTGACAATATCTATCTAGAGTGGTACTAAGTAATGAAATTCTACTCTAGCAATGCTAAGTACAGTACAAGTAGTAAGTAAGAGCGGTGCAGTAAAGGAAAGTAAAGAAACAGCAGTATGAACAAGTAAATAAGCTAAGCTACCACTAAGCTATCACCAGAAACGTACCCTAACTTATATAAATGCCCATACAAATATATAAGTTAGGATTTCCAGGAAATTTAACTTATCATATAAAAGAGCCCATACTAATTTATATGATAAGGATCTATGAAGCGTATGACCTAATATGAATGAATGATGTGATGCAATTTTATGCGCAGGCAAGTGCAACTCACACACAACGACTCTGTGATCACAGACCTTTAGTTCCCACTTTTTGAGAGCTAGCATCACTCTCGGGTACCACCGCTATGGCTACGGCAGCAGCGGAGCGGGCGTCTCCGCTTCTAGACCGGTATGCACACTACCAAGCCTTAGACCCCTCTCATATGCCTCTGTACACGTCCAAGGTGCACTCTAAAGTCTCGCATACGTACTTTGCTGACAAACCCGTCAGTCTTGTTGGGTCGGATGTGTGTTATCGGGGGTCGTCCTCCAGACCGCAGTGTAAAACAACCCACTGGCCCCTCTAACTCCCACAACCGCCTGGTGCACCGTACTGCCATCGGTGTGATGAACGGCCAGTACCGCATGCCCCACCACGATATTTATGCACATGCAAGTAATTCATACCGAGCCTCCCGCTCGCAGGACCAAAACCCGTCCTGAATCCCTCAAACCCAAACCCGGGTGAGAACGCACATCAGTGCCTTTATACCAACTCCCTCAAACCCCAAACGGGTGAGCATATATCATGAATCTCTCCAACCCCACACGGGCGAGAAGGTACGACAATGTCCTAACCTATTATACTACTCTTGTCTACAGTTTATTACACCTAGAGATTTAAGGTTAATCCTAGGACTGCCCCCGGTATTCCCTGTGAAGGGCTCTCAAGGGGCACTAGGAACTATGTTCGGATTACGCCCAACGTTCCCTTTCGCAAGGATATTTATTTTAGTTGATGGCTACCCATGTATCACTCCAGCTCTCCTTATTGCTTTAGTACAACCCTAGTGACTTAAGGTATTACCGGGAAAACCGACGGTCTTCTGCCGATCCCCACTCCAGTTGCTAGTTAAGACTTGCACTTTTGATCCCTCACTAAGAAAACTCTACCCACCAGGGTTACTCATGTTGAACTCTCTCTTATTTCTGCCGATAATCAATCCCCTGGTAATCCCCTAAGGCAAGACCTATTTGTGTTATATGCAGACCATGACCTATGATTACCCTAAAAATGTGATCTTCCAAACCTTAAGGCATCTTGCCTCTAAATATTTATCCTAAGGTGTTATGGACTAAGGGAACTACCCTAAGAATTCTCATAATTTTCCTTGGCCAAATAGTCCTTTAATTAATTCTTTTAATTTAAATGCTAGGTCACTTTACACATGAAGTGGTTTGATTAAGTATCCACTGACCTAGGGAATTTTTCCTGAGATGCATATTGACAAAATATTGCTGCCTACAGAATTTCATAATTTTCCCTAAATTATTTATTATCATTTCCTATTTAATATCAATTCCACACAAATTCCATTTTCCAAATGATGTATAGGCATTATGTACTAAAAAATTCCAGAAAAATTACAGAGCTTTTAGGACACTAATTTATGACTATTGGCAGAGAATCATCAACATTTAATGTAAGATGGCCTATAGGATTCCATTATAAGATATTTACCAAAATGCCATTGTACTAATTTAACACACATAATGCATCCATTAAATTCTGAGAACTTTATGCAAAACTAATAATAACATTTCATAACAGTAGAATAAATTCCAAATTTTTCAGAGGTATAAATCCATCATTTCATGAATTAACAAGATAAGGGTAAAATGGGGAATTTAGGGTATCTACTCCAAAAGTTCTTCAAAACAGAGAAATCATATTTTTCCTAAGTCAAATGTGATGTTATCTATGCCTTGGCAAAGTTGTTTGGATTTTTACTTGAATAAATCCTATTTTCCAACTTTATTCCCAAAATAGCTATATTTAAAATAAATTCCAATAAATAGAATTTTGATTCCAAAAATTCCATTATTAATTTGAGGGATGAAATTTACCCTAATGAACTACTGTAAATAATTTCATTACTCTTGCATTCCACCATTGGGCTAAATACACCAATTTGCATTTTTGCTATTTGCACACCAAGGCTAAACATAGGCTAGCACATGCAAGTGGATTCCCCAACATGCAGTGAACCCAAGGTGCTGAAAATTTTATCATGCACCAAGGATGACCCCACTGACTCACCACCAAAATTTGGGGCCATGGGGAGGAGTAGAACTCCATATATGTCATTTATTTATATTTTGCTATTTTACCAAAAACTATAGGAAACTATTCTCTAAAAATTCCTAAATTTTGGCAGGAGCTAAGTATTCCCTAATCATGCATGTGCCCAAAATATGGGGCCATGGTGAATAATATTGTGACCTGGGCACCCAATTTAATTTCTGCCCTATTCTAGGACCAGTCCTAGGAGAAATGTCCTACAGGACTGTACACTACACCAAAATGCATGTTTATGGTGGCATATTAAAGGTAATACCCTAGGCTACATTTTTCATTAAGGGGCTAAGTTCTGGAAATGCATCTAAGAGGCCTAAAATTAGCTTGCCAGTGACAGCAAAAATAGGGACAGAAAATTAAATTTTGATGTAGCACGAATCTTAAAGCAGGATGGATGGCATCTGTTCATCTTCCTCCTCCAGCCAAGGGCCGAGATTGTCCCGACCTGGAGCACCTTCAAACCTCATTTCCCGGCCACCCCTTAGCCTCCACGGCCGGCTACCACCACCACCACCTCCGTTGAGGTGGTGGCCAACGTTTGGCGGCGAAATGGTGGCCGGAGGCGGCGGTTTCCGGCGAACTTGCACTCCATCAAAATTCCAAAATCCATGAAAAAGCTCACGTTGGATCTGGCTCATTTGAGCCCGATGTCTCGCCTAATAGATCTAGGAAACTAGTACGGGTAGAGGTGAGGTGAAACGGACCTCGATTGGGGCTTGGCGGCGGGTTGGCGGCGGTTGGCCATGGAAATTTTCCTCTCCGGCGAGCTTGCTCCCGAACCCGATTCTCCACCAAAAGCTTTGATCCAGATATCGAATTCCACTCCTTTCAGCCTTCTGAAACTAATGGTGAGGTCTGTTTGGACTGAGGTGGCCTATAAGTGGAGTTAACTCCAAGGTGAGCTCGGTTTGAGCTTTGGAGGTTTCACCCATGGTGCCATGTGGCTCACTGCCTTGGTTTTCTGCTGGAAATGAAGAGGGGAGGTCAGCCACCTGGTTTTGGGCAGCCAAAACCAGCTGATGGGGTGGCCATGTGGCCATTATTCCCTTCATTCCTCTTTCTCTCTCCTCTTTTCCTAAAATCTCAATTTTACCCCCTTGCATGTACTCTCTCCTGATTTAGAGGGGTAGGACTGGTCTTGTTCACTTGGGCTGACTTTGGGCCAATTTTAGTGGGCTTGGTCCAAGGGAACTTGGCTTGGCCTTCATTTCACTCTTTAGGTCAATTTGTTGACCAAATTGACTTTTAGGGTTGACTGGTCAACCATGGTGGGTGGACTGACCCCACTTGGTGGAAATGGGTCTAGTGGCACCACCCAACTTGGTTTGGGTCAAGGGGGTGCCCCACTCAGGTTAATTTGGCCTATGAGTGTGGGTTTGACCAAATTAAGCCCAAGGTTGACTTTGGTCAATTGGGGTCAAAATGTTGACCCAGTGACATACCCTAGGGTCCACTTAGATTGTCTTTAGGGTTAGGGCAATGTGGTTGGGTCATGGTGTGGCTAGGGTCCTCACTTAGGCTAGTTTGACCTAGTTTGACTATGGTCTTATAGTGGGCCCCACATGGCTACCACCCACTACCTAGGGTCAAACCTGGTTGATCACCTTAAGTCTCACCCCATGCCTAACCCAATCTAAGTTGAGGGGTCCAGAAGTAACATGGGATGTTACAATAGCTGCCTGCCGAGATGTACTCAGACTCTGCTGTGGAGGTTGCTACACAATTCTGTTTCTTGCTATTCCATGAAATAAGCCTTCTTCCGAGGAATTGACACGTCCCGGAAGTGCTTTTCCTATCATCCCCACTCCCTGCAAAATAAGCATCTGAAAAGCCTATTAGCTCGACATAATTGTTTCTCGGATACCACAAGCCGAGATTCGGAGTACCTTTAAGGTATCTTAGAATTCGCTTTGCAGCGACATAGTGAGATTCCTTAGTGTTCACCTGATATCTGGCACAGACACATGTGGAGAACATGATATCCGGTCTACTGGCAGTAAGGTAGAGCAGGGATCCAATGATGCTTCTGTATTTGGTTTCATCGAAAGGTTTGGCGTTCTCATCCTTATCCAGGGACATAGTGGATCCCATTGGAGTCCTCATCGAGGTTGCATTCCCCATACCGAATTTCTTGAGGAGTTCATTTGTGAACTTTGTCTGAGAGATGAAGATTCCATCCTCAGACTGTTTCACTTGAAGTCCAAAGAAATACTTTAGCTCTCCCATACTGCTCATTTCAAACTTTCCTTGCATAAGTTTAGAAAAGTTTTTGCAAAGATTGTTGTCCGTTGAGCCGAATATAATGTCATTGACATAGATTTGCACCAGCAAAATCTTGCCTTTGACTTCCTTGAGAAACAATGTCTTATCTATTTTACCTCTAGAGAACTTGTTATCAAGAAGAAAACTAGATAAAGTCTCATACCAAGCTCGTGGAGCTTGTTTTAAACCATATAGAGCTTTATTAAGAAAATATACATGATTAGGATAAGTATGATTGACAAAACCTGGGGGTTGAGCGACGTATACTTCCTCTTTCAGGTCTCCGTTCAAGAATGCTGATTTCACATCCACTTGATAGACTGTGAATCCTTTATGCGAGGCATACGCCAGGAACAATCTGATTGCCTTGAGTCATGCTACTGGTGCAAAGGTCTAGTCGAAGTCAATCCCCTCCTCCTGTCTGTGACCTTGAGCCACCAGCCTGGCCTTGTTCTTTATGATGACACCATGTTCATCCAGTTTATTTCTGAAGATCCACTTGGTGCCAATCACATTCTGCTTTTGTGGTCTGGGAACCGGCGTCCAAACGTTGCATCGTTCGAATTGATGCAGTTCATCTTGCATGGACAAAATCCATGCTGCATCTTTGTTCGCCTCGTCGAACTTCTTTGGCTCAACCTGTGACAGGAAACTGAGATGCAAAATCTCGTTAATAGTACCTCTTCGAGTTCTGACACCGTCACGAGGATCTCCAATGATCTGATCTCTAGGATGATCCCTCACGTGTCGGAGCTCTAGAAGTCTGGCGTCTGGAGCTTCGACTACTTCTTGGGCTTCTCCTTCTTCTAAGAGATTTTCTTCATTTTGATCTTCAACATTCCCAGTTGATGTTGAGGTGGAAACTTTGACGTACTTAGGAGTTTCATCTTTAGCGGTCTCATCGAGACACAGCTGTTCAAGTCGTGCACCTGCATCTTCAAGAATACCGCTGGAAGAATTGCTGTTAAGCAAGCTTCCTTCATCAAATACAACATTAATTTATTCCTCTAACACTAGGGTTTTCTTATTGAAGACCCTATATGCCCGACTGTGGGTACTATAGACCATGAATATGCCTTCGAAGCATTTTTCACCAAATTTAGTACGCGGGTACTTCCCATTATTCAGTACATAACATCTGCAACCAAAGATCCTTAAGTATGACATGGTTGGTTTCCTGCCTCTCAGTAGCTCATAAGGCGTCTTACGATGAAGCTTGTTGATCAATGCTCGGTTTTGTACATGATAAGCTGTATTGACCGCCTCTGCCCAGAAGTATTCTGGGAGAGAAGCGTCTTTCAACATTGTCGTGCAAGCTTCAATGAGAGTTCTATTTCTCCTCTCCGCAACTCCATTTTGCTGAGGAGTGCGCGGGGAGGAAAACTCATGAAAGATACCTTGTTCTTCACAAAACTCTGTCATAGCACCAGATTTGAATTCTGTTCCATGGTCACTTCTGATTTTGACCACTGAGCAGTTAAATTCGTTCTGAACCTGCTTGACAAAACTAGTGAAGATGTCAAACGTGTCTGACATTCGTTTTAAGAAGAACACCCATGTAAACCGAGAGTGATCATCAACTATCACTAGCGTATAGGACTTGCCTCCCAAGCTATGAACTTGCATTGGACCAAACAAGTCCATATATAGAAGATAAAGACACTGGGAAGAGTCTTTGTCTGCAATGCTCTTAAAGGTAGCCCGAGTCTGTTTGCCCATCTGGCATGCAGGACAAGGGCTATCCTTGATGCACTTGATAATGGGAGCATCTCTTACTAAGTTTTTAGAAAATAGCATACTAATTGTTTTGAAATTAAGATGTGCCAATATCTTGTGTCATTGTTCACAAAGAGATGCACTGCCTGTTGCCACTAGGTATACGGGGGTAGATGAATCTAAACTAAGAAAATTTAAGCAGAAGATATTTCTGCTCCTAATGCCTGTTAATACCGTCTCAGAAGAGGCATATGATATTATCAGACATTTATCCTTGCAGAACTTAACGTCATAACCTTTATCATATAACTGACTTACACTGATCAGGTTATGGTTTAACCCTTCAACATAAGCCACGTCGGTGATAGAGATTATACCGTTGGAAATCATACCGTAACCTCTGGTAACTCCTCGATCTGACCCCCCAAAGATGACTTTGGGACCATTCTCGACTGGAGTGTAATCACGCAGCAGGCTTCTTGTCCCAGTCATATGCCGGGAGCATCCACTATCCAAGTACCATATTGGCGTTTTGGTGGTCTTTAGACATTCCTGCAAAACAAAATTAATTTCCCTTAGGAACCCAATCAAACTTGGGTCCTAGATTCTTGGTTAGCATACTCCCCCTCGGGTGGTTAACCTTACGAGTGGTCGGCCTCGCATTGCCAACATAGGGAGTCTCGTTATACCTCAGATTAAACCAACAATCCACGGCAAAGTGCCCGACTTTGCCACAACACCAACAGCCAAATCTGTTGTACCTCTTCCAAGGCTCCTGCTTTACCCTGAGAATGGTGGGTACAGCCGGGGCCTTGAATCTGGAGGTGGAGGCATCATAGTGATTGCAGTCACATGACTTCTTCACCTTCTATTTCTTCAGTATAACAGGCTTTGCTTTTGGTGCCTGCTTTCCATTATGGTCGCTGGAGAATTGACCATAATTTCCCATGTGGATTTCCTCATAAGGTGCCTAGAAGACACTCTCACCGAAGTTGGGGGGGAAAGTCCAACCATCATATCGGCTCTTTGGCTTTGCAACCGAGGGCCGGAAATGATTACCAAAGGTTGACACAAAGTCATGTTGGTTGCAAGGATAGCCAGGCTTTCGGAACGCAACAGGACTGAGGGGAACTTTTCCCTTTTCAGCAGCAGAGGCCTTCTTGGCAGCCTTATTCTTTCTCTGGTTACTGTTTCTCCTGGATGAGGAACCGGATACCACTACATGACCCAAGCCAGCTCCTTTGGCCTGAGCAGAGAAGGTATCAACAACTGGAAGAACTATTTTTGGCATAGATAAGCTCTTGACGATCTTCCTTTCTGCCGCAAGTTGTTCTTCCAACTTGTCGACTTCCTCCTGCTTAAGATCAAGGAGCTTAAGAGACTCTGAATGCTTTGAAGTCAGGTCTAAGTGCTCCTGTCGGAGAGAGATCAAACTGGTGATCTCTTCCCTTAGGGAGACACTCTCACCCTTAAGGAATTTCACTTCCTTTTTCTCAGCCTTCAATCTCTTACGGCACTCCTCGAAAGTGTTGAGCAGAAGTTCATACTTCTCGAGGAGCTCCGCTTCGCGGGCCGAAAGGCTATCCTCAGGGTCATCATCCTGAGACTCTGGATCAGAGTCAGAGTCGGAGAGAGGGGTGTGAGCTTTTACCTTCCCAGTAAATGGGGGGCATTCTCCTTCTGAGTCGGAGCGACCCACCAGCCCGAAGTAGGCTTCCTCATCATCACTGGAGTCTGAGGAATCAGATTCACTCAGTGTCTTTGGCTTTTTGGCGATGTAGATCCTCTATTTCTTCTTATCTCTAGAGGACTTGTGCTCCTCTCCCTTCCCCTTTTCTCTCTTGCCTTGGTGGCAGTCGGCTACGACGCGTCCTGGTTTATTGCATCCAAAACAAATAATGTTAGAGGAGAGATGTTTGTTCGGTTTAGATGTATACCTGTCAGAAGAATAATTTTTCTTTTGATGCCTGAAGGAGGAGCCGTCTCTCTTTCTTTGATTCCTCATCTTGAGGAACTTCTTGAATTCTCGGGTGATGAGGGAGAAATCTTCCTCAGACAACTCTGAGCTGGATGAGCATGGCTCGGAGTCCTCCTCCTCATCCTTTTTCCTGGCATGGTATGAAACTGCACCCTTGCCCTTCCTGGAGTGAATGGCTTTTAGAGCCACAGTCTTTTCCTTGGCTGCAGCCTTCTCTGCTTCTTCTTCTGCTTTCCGGGTGTTCAGTTGAAGCTCATAGGACATCAGCTTCCCAAACAGAATTTACGGGTCTGTTTCAGCTAGTCTTCCAAACTCTCGGATGGCGAAGATCTTTGTGCCCATTCTTTAGTAAGGGACCTAAGGAATTTATCATTAATTCACCATTAGTGAACACTCTTCCATATTCTTTGAGGGCATTGACAATCTTGAGGAAGTTCTCGAAGGTGACTCCGATCTCTTCCTTAGGCCCTTGTTTGAAGGCCTCATATTTCTGGTTCAGGAGGGATCTCCGATCATCCCTCACTTCATCAGTGCCCTCCATTAGGATAATCAGGCAGTGCCAAATCTCCTTTGTTGTCCTGCAGTTGCAGAAGTTCTGCATCATTGAGTCATCGACCGTGCTGACCAGAATGTTCTGCGCCTTCTTGTCAAGTCCCACCAGCATCATCTCGTCCTTGTCCATTTCAGAAATTTTCTTTGGCACTTTCTTGGTAGGATCAATGGTGGAGACCTTAGTGGGGACATAAGGTCCCTCCTCCACGATCATGAAGAGTCGAGGATCAACTGCTTCCATGTAGAACCTGATCCTTTCCTTCCAGATAGGAAAGTCGAGCCTGGTGCACACTGGGATTTTGCCTGTGTACTTGAGCCCGTCCATAGTAGATGTTTGCCTTCTTCTTGACACTAGTGGCAGGATTCTACTCAAGGTGTGAACATTTTTGATGAGCAACCTCGCTGTGATACCACTTGAAAGTCCACCTAGTGTCAACTACCTTCACCTATGGGGGGGGGGGATAGGTGACGTGCAGCGTTTTTTGCGGAATTAAAATTGTACCCGCACAATTTAAAAAACAGCACAGCACAGAAGGGACACAAGCAAATTATAGTGGTTCTGTTGGGTATTGTATCCACAACGTACCTGATTTTAAGAAGCCCCTGTACAAGCTAAGGTAAATAGGCAATGTTTTTGACAATTTATTTCAAGTTGTACTTGCAGTTATACCATGCTAAGTGCACACCAATGTCAGGGTGCAGTAGGTCAATATACACGGGTCTGCACGACGTAATCCCTCGTTGAGCAGATCAGTGTGTTGGCCTACGTGTACTCTCTCTATTGGAGTGCATTTACTTCCAAGTACATGGCTGTGATCTTGCAAGAGCAGACAAGGAGCAAGGATGGGTCAAGGAGCACATCATGGGTGGAAAGACGAAAATTCGTCTAAGTGTAAATCGACGAGAATCGCCAAGTGATTCTCGCCGATTCGGCGAGAATCACTAGTGATTCTCGCCGAATCGTCGAGAATCAGTGGCTAATTCTCGCCGACTTGATCCAGTTACTTTAAAGCGCGCAAATTCTGATGCTAAGTAAGAATCGTCGAGAATCACCAAGTGATTCTCGCCGATTCGGCGAGAATCACTAGTGATTCTCGCCGAATCGCCGAGAATCACTGGCTGAATCTCGTCGTCTCGACCCGGCCTAATCAGTGCGTGCAACCAAGACAAATTCGACGAGAAAAATCTTTGATTCTCGCCGAATCGTCGAGAATCACCTTTGATTCTCGACGACTCGACGAGATTCACTTTCGATTCTCACCGATTTTGACTTGGGCGATTTTCTGGAACTCCCTGAACCGGATTCTGCCGCTGACAGTGTTCTGGACCAGGATTTAGGGATTCTTCTTGTGGGTCCCACAACGGTCATTTTGAAAGTGTCTACAGTATATATATACGGGTATTTTGAATGGAAAAAATACATAGAAAGAAGCCGAGCAAAAACCTTGACCTAAAATCGTGATCTCCACTCCGCCGCCGCCGTCGCGCTCGAGCTAGTTGGTCGCCGCCTTTGATTGAGATTTCCTTGTGATCTTCCGGCGACATAAGCTTAGCCAAGCTTAGAGTCTCACGTGTTTATCCAGAGATCCCTTGTCTCTTGATTTGTTGATCGGGAAAAACTTCCCCGTCTGAATCTATCGAGACGACCGATCCTCGTGTGACCGTTGGTAGACCTAGCTAGCTTCGTTACGAAGTTTGGATCTCTAAAGAACAGCAGCCGCACATCGTTGTTGCCGCCGATCCCGTGAACCTAGCCGCCGCCCATCTTGCCGCCGCCGGTTCCGGGGAGATCCTCTCCAAGAGAGATCTAGGGTTGTGGACTCTTTGTGGACTTCAAGAACACGTCGTCAACAAAGTGGGACACCTTTGTCTCCAAACGTAGTTTGTATCTTTTGTACATTCTATTTTATTTTTGTTGTAAAGGAACGTTGGTTCCGTGTTGTAAGGGTTGGGTGTAACCCGTGTTGTGGGAGTGTTGACTCCTACGTGTGGAAGGGTTCCTTCCGATAGTGCAAGGATTGGATTTCAATCCTGTTGGAGAATAGACCGAGTCGTCCCTTGTTGGGAGATAGGTCGAAGGGGGAAAGTGGATGTACCCAAATCGGGGAACCACTATAAATAGCTTGTGTATTCTGTGTGCTTTGCTGTTTATTTTTATTGTGCCGGTACAATCTTAAATTCCGCAAAAACGCAGCACGTCACCTATTCCCCCCCATAGGTGAAGATAGTTGACACTAGGTGAACTTTCAAGTGGTATCAGAGCCAGGTTTCTCATCAAAAAGGTTAACACCTTGATTTGAATCCTGCCGCTAGTGTTAAGAAGGAGGCAAACATCTATTATGGACGGGCTTAAGTTCTCAGGCAAGATCCCAGTGTGCATCAGGCTCAACTTTCCTATCTGGAAGGAAAGGATCAGGTTCTACATGGAAGCAGTTGATCCTCGACTCTTCATGATCATGGAGGAGGGACCTTATGTCCCCACTAAGGCCTCCACCATTGATCCTACCAAGAAAGTGCCGAAGACACTTTCTAAAATGGACAAGGACGAGATGGTGCTAGTGGGACTAGACAAGAAGGCACGGAACATTCTGGTCAGCGCAGTTGATGACTCAATGGTGCAGAACTTCTGCAACTGCAGGACAACACAGGAGATCTGGCATTGCCTGATCATCCTAATGAAGGGCACTAATGAAGTGAGGGATGATCGGAGATCCCTCCTGAACCAGAAATATGAGGCCTTCAGACAAGGGCCTAAGGAAGTGATCGGAGTCACCTACGAGAACTTCCTCAAGATTGTCAACGCCCTCAAAGGATACGGAAGAGTGTTCACTAATGGTGAACTCAATGATAAATTCTTTAGGTCCCTTACTAAGGAATGGGACACAAAGATCTGCGCCATCCGAGAATTTGGCAGACTAGCTGAAACAGACCCGCAAATCCTGTTTGGGAAGCTGATGTCCTATGAGCTTCAGCTGAACACCAGGAAAGCAGAAGAAGCAGAGAAGGCTGCAGCCAAAGAAAAGACTGTGGCTCTAAAAGCCAGTCACTCCAGAAAAGGCAAGGGTGCGGTTTCATACCGTGCCAGGAAAAAGGATGAGGAGGAGGACTCCGAGCCATGCTACTCTAGCTCAGATCTGTCGGAGGAGGATTTCTCCCTCATCCCTAGAGAGTTCAAGAAGTTCCTCAAGATGAGGAATCAAAGAAAGAGAGACGGCTCCTCCTCCGGGCTTCAGGAGAAAAATTATTCTTCTGACAGGTATGCTTCTAAACCGAACAAACATCGCTCCTCTGACATTATTTGCTTTGGATGTAATAAGCCAGGACACGTCGTGGCCGACTGCTATCAAGGCAAGAGAGAAAAAGGGAAAGAAGAGGAGCACAAATCTTCGAGAGATAAGAAGAAAGAGCGGAGCTACATCGCCAAAAGGCCAAAGACACTGAGCGAGTCTGATTCCTCAGACTCCAGTGATGATGAGGAAGCCTACTTCGGGCTGGTGGGTCGCTCCGACTCAGAAGGAGAATGTCCCCCATTTACTGGGAAGGTAAAAGCTCACACCCCTCTCTCCGACTCTGACTCTGATCCTGAGTCTCAGGATGATGAACCTGAGGATAGCCCTTCGGCCCGTGAAGCGGAGCTCCTCGAGAAGTATGAGCTTCTGCTCAACACTTTTGAGGAGTGCCGTAAGAGACTGAAGGCTGAGAAAAAGGAAGTGAAATTCCTTAAGGGTGAGTGTGTATCCCTAAGGGAAGAGGTCACTAGCCTGATTTCTCTCCGACAGGAGCACCTTGACCTGACTTCAAAGCATTCAGAGTCTCTTAAGCTCCTTGATCTTAAGCAGGAGGAAGTCGACAAGTTGGAAGAACAACTTGCGGCAGAAAGGAAGATCGTCAAGAGCTTCTCTATGCCAAAAATAGTTCTTCCAGTTGTTGATACCTTCTCTGCTCAGGCCAAAGGAGCTGGCTTGGGGCATGTAGGGGTATTCGGTTCCTCATCCAGGAGAAACAGGAACCAGAGGAAGAATAAGGCCGCCAAGAAGGCCTCTGCTGATGAAAAGTGTAAGGCTCCTCTTAGTCCTGTTGCGTTCAGAAAGCCTAGCTTTCCTTGCAACCAACATGACTTTGAATCAACCTTTGGTCATCATTTCCGGCCCTCGGTTGCAAAGCCAAAGAGCCGATATGATGGTTGGACCTTTCCCCGGAACTTCGATGAGAGTGCCTTCAAGGCACCTTATGAGGAAATCCACATGGGAAATTATGGTCAATTCTCTAGCGGCCATAATGGAAAGCAGGCACCAAAAGCCAAGCCTGTTATACAGAAGGTGACGAAGTCATGTGACTGCTGTCACCATGAGGCCTCCACCAACAGATCCAAGGCCCCAGCTGTACCCACCGTTCCCAGGGTAAGGCAGGAGCCTAGGAAGAGGTACAACAGATTCGTTTGTTGGTGTTGTGGCAAAGTCGGTCACTTTGCCGTGGATTGTTGGTTTAATCCAAGGTATTACGAGACTCCCTATGTTAGCAATGCGAGGCCGACCACTCGTAGGGTTAACCAACCGAGGGGGAGTGTGCTAACCAGGAATCTAGGACCCATGTTCGATTGGGTTCCTAAGGCAAATTAATTTTGTTTTGCAGGAATGTCCAAAGGCCACCAAAACGCCGATCTGGTATTTGGACAGTGGATGCTCCCGACATATGACTGGGACAAGAAGCCTGCTGTGAGATTACACTCCAGTCGAGAATGGACCCAAAGTCATCTTTGGAGGGTCAGATCGAGGAGTCACCAGAGGTTACGGTATGATTTCCAACGGTATAATCTCTATCACCGACGTGGCTTATGTTGAAGGGTTAAACCATAACCTGATCAGTGTAAGTCAGTTATGTGACAAAGGTTATGACGTTAAGTTCTGCAAGGATAAATGTCTGATAATTTCACGTACCTCTTCTGAGACGGTATTATCAGGCATTAGGAGCAGAAATATCTTCTTCTTAGATTTTCTCAGTGTAGATTCATCTACCCCCGTATGCCTTGTGGCAACAGGCAGTGCATCTCTTTGTGATCAATGGCACAAGAGATTGGCACATATTAATTTCAAGACAATTAGTATGCTGTTTTCTAAGAACTTAGTAAGGGATGCTCCCAGTATCAAGTGCATCAAAGATAGCCCCTGTCCTGCATGCCAGATGGGCAAACAGACTCGGGCTACCTTTAAGAGCATCGCAGACAAAGACTCTTCCCGATGTCTTTACCTTTTACATATGGACTTGTTTGGTCCATTGCAAGTTCATAGCTTGGGAGACAAGTCCTATACGCTAGTGATAGTTGATGATCATTCTCGGTTTACATGGGTGTTCTTTTTGAAACGAAAGTCAGATACGTTTGACATCTTCACTAGTTTTGTCAAGCAGGTTCAGAACGAATTTAACTGCTCAGTGGTCAAAATCAGAAGTGACCATGGAACAGAATTCGAATCTGGTGCTATGACAGAATTTTGTGAAGAACAAGGTATCTTTCATGAGTTTTCCTCCCCGCGCACTCCTCAGCAAAATGGAGTTGCGGAGAGGAGAAATAGAACTCTCATTGAAGCCTGCACGACAATGTTGAAAGATGCTTCTCTCCCAGAATACTTCTGGGCAGAGGCTGTCAATACAACTTGTCATGTACAAAACCAAGCATTGATCAACAAGCATCATCGTAAGACGCCTTACGAGCTACTGAAAGGCAGGAAACCAACCATGTCCTACTTGAGGATCTTTGGTTGCAGATGCTATGTACTGAATAATGGGAAGTACCCACGTACTAAATTTGGTGAAAAATACTTCGAAGGCATATTCATGGGCTATAGTTCCCACAGTTGGGCATATAGGGTCTTCAATAAGAAAACCCTAGTGGTAGAAGAATCAATTAATGTTGTATTTGATGAAGGAAGTTTGCTTAACAGCAATTCTTCTAGTGGTATTCTTGAAGATGCAGGTGCGCGACTTGAACAGCTGAGTCTCGATGAGACCGCTAAAGATGACACTCCTAAGTACGTCAAAGTTTCCACCTCCACATCATCTGGGAACGTTGAAGATCAAAATGGAACAAATCTCCTAGAAGGAGGAGAAGCCCAAGAAGTAGTCGAAGCTCCAGACGCCAGACTTCTAGAGCTCCGGCACGTGAGGGATCATCCTAGAGATCAGATCATCGGAGATCCTCGTGTCGGTGTCAGAACTCGAAGAGGTACTATTAACGAAGTATTGCATCTTAGCTTCCTGTCACAGGTTGAGCCAAAGAAGTTCGACGAGGCAAACAAAGATGCGGCATGGATTCTGGCCATGCAAGATGAACTACATCAATTCGAACGTTGCAACGTGTGGACGCTAGTTCCCAGACCATACAAGCAGAATGTGATTGGCACCAAGTGGATCTTCAGAAACAAGCTTGATGAACATGGTGTCATCATAAAGAACAAGGCAAGGCTGGTGGCTCAAGGTTACAGACCAGAGGAGGGGATTGACTTCGACCAGACCTTCGCACCAGTAGCAAGGCTCGAGGCAATCAGATTGTTCCTGGCATATGCTTCGCACAAAGGATTCACAGTTTATCAAATGGATGTGAAATCAGCATTCCTGAACGGAGACCTGAAAGAGGAAGTATACGTCGCTCAACCCCCAAGTTTTGTCGATCCTACTTATCCCAATCATGTCTATTTTCTTAATAAAGCTTTATATGGGTTAAAACAAGCTCCACGAGCTTGGTATGAGACTTTATCTAGTTTTTTTCTTGAGAACAAGTTCTCTCGAGGTAAAATAGATAAAACATTGTTTCTCAGGGAAGTCAAAGGCAAGATTTTGCTGGTGCAAATCTATGTCGATGACATAATATTCGGCTCAACGGACAACAATCTTTGCAAAAAGTTTTCTAAACTTATGCAAGGAAAGTTTGAAATGAGCAGTATGGGAGAGCTCAAGTATTTCTTCGGACTTCAAGTGAAACAGTCTGAGGATGGAATCTTCATCTCTCAGACGAAGTTCACAAATGAACTCCTTAAGAAATTCGGTATGGAGAGTGCAACCTCTATGAGGACTCCAATGGGATCCACTATGTCTCTGGATAAGGATGAGAAAGGTAAACTTTCGATGAAACCAAATACAGAAGCATCATTGGATCCCTGCTCTATCTTACTGCTAGTAGACCGGATATCATGTTCTCCACATGTGTCTGTGCCAGATATCAGGTGAACACTAAGGAATCTCACTATGTCGCTGCTAAGCGAATTCTAAGATACCTTAAAGGTACTCCCAATCTTGGCTTGTGGTACCCGAGAAACAATGATGTCGAGCTAATAGGTTTTTCAGATGCTGATTTTGCAGGGAGTAGGGATGACAGGAAAAGCACTTCCGGGACGTGTCAATTCCTTGGACGAAGGCTTGTCTCATGGAATAGCAAGAAACAGAATTGTGTTGCAACCTCCACAGCAGAGTCTGAGTACATCTCGGTAGGCAGCTGTTGCGCACAACTCCTATGGATCATAAACCAGTTAGCCGACTACGACCTTCAGTTCAAGGAAGTTCCAATGTACTGCGACTCCTCCAGTGCGATTGCAATTGCCAATAACCCGGTATCGCACAGCAGAACGAAGCATATTGAAGTGCGATACCACTTCATTCGGGAGCACGTGGAGAACAAGGACATTTCTCTCTATTATGTCCCCACGGACAAGCAGATTGCAGATATATTCACAAAGCCCTTAGACGAAGCCAAGTTCAGTCTCTTCAAAACTGAACTGGGAATGCTAAATTATGAGGAATGAAGACTACAAAAGCTCCAGGATCATGCATCTAGAGGGAGCCTCTACAAGGTACTCAAGTTGAGCCCAGGCGCAAGAACTGAGGGGGAGCAAGGTACTCAAGTTGAGCCCAGGCGCAAGAACTGAGGGGGAGCAAGGTACTCAAGTATGAGCACAGGTGCAAGAACTGAGGGGGAGCAAGGGGACAAATACTACAGACCCCGATTTGCAGAAGCCGAAAAGGGGGAGATTACCCTCTCGGCTAAGGCTAAGGTGGCTCCAAGCTTGCTCTCAAGAAATTGGTATTGGTAATGAATAACTCACTCAACTCAATTTCAAGTTTATGATTTTCAGTCCTATACGCTTTATTCACCTTAGCTTGTAGGGTTTAGGCTTCTTCAAATAGGGGGAGATTGTTGGGTATTGTATCCACAACGTACCTGATTCGAAGAAGCCCCTGTACAAGCTAAGGTAAATAGGCAATGTTTTTGACAATTTATTTCAAGTTGTACTTGCAGTTATACTACGCTAAGTGCACACCAATGTCAGGGTGCAGTAGGTCAATATACACGGGTCTGTACGACGTAATCCCTCGTTGAGCAGATCAGTGTGTTGGCCTACGTGTACTCTCTCTATTGGAGTGCATTTACTTCCAAGTACAGGGTTGTGATCTTGCAAGAGCAGACAAGGAGCAAGGATGGGTCAAGGAGCACATCATGGGTGGAAAGACGAAAATTCGTCTAAGTGTAAATCGACGAGAATCGCCAAGTGATTCTCGCCGATTCGGCGAGAATCACTAGTGATTCTCGCCGAATCGTCGAGAATCAGTGGCTAATTCTCGACGACTCGATCCAGTTACTTTAAAGCGCGCAAATTCTAATGCTAAGTAAGAATCTTCGAGAATCACCAAGTGATTCTCGCCATCGCCGAGAAAGTGATTCTCGCCGATTCGGCGAGAATCACTAGTGATTCTCGCCGAATCGCCGAGAATCACTGGCTGATTCTCGCCGTCTCGACCCGGCCTAATCAGTGCGTGCAACCAAGTCAAATTCGACGAGAATCATCTTTGATTCTCGCCGAATCGTCGAGAATCACCTTTGATTCTCGACGACTCGACGAGATTCACTTTCGATTCTCACCGATTTTGACTTGGGCGATTTTTTGGAACTCCCTAAACCGGATTCTGCCGTTAACAGTGTTCTGGACCGAGATTTAGGGATTCTTCTTGTGGGTCCCACAACGGTCATTTTGAAAGCATCTACAGTATATATATACGAGTATTTTGAACGGAAAAAATACACAGAAAGAAGTCGAGCAAAAACCTTGACCTAAAATCGCGATCTCCACTCTGCCGCCGCCGTCGCGCTCGAGCTAGTTGGTCGCCGCCTTTGATCGAGATTTCCTTGTGATCTTCCGGCGACAGAAGCTTAGCCAAGCTTAGAGTCTCAAGTGTCTATCCAGAGATCCCTTGTCTCTCGATTTGTTGATCGGGAAAAACTTCCCCGTCCGAATCGATCGAGACGACCGATCCTCGTGTGACCGTTGGTAGACCTAGCTAGCTTCGTTACGAAGTTTGGATCTCTAAAGAACAGCAGCCGCACATCGTTGTTGCCGCCGATCCCATGAACCTAGCCGCCGCCCATCTTGCCGCCGCCGGTTCCGGGGAGATCCTCTCCAAGAGAGATCTAGGGTTGTGGACTCTTTGTGGACTTCAAGAACACGTCGTCAACAAAGAGGGACACCTTTGTCTCCAAACGTAGTTTGTATCTTTTGTACATTCTATTTTATTTTTGTTGTAAAGGAACAGTGGTTCAGTGTTGTAAGGGTTGGGTGCAACCCGTGTTGTGGGAGTGTTGACTCCTACATGTGGAAGGGTTCCTTCCGATAGTGCAAGGATTGGATTTCAATCAGAGACCGAGTCGTCCCTTGTTGGGAGATAGGTCGAAGGGGGAAAGTGGATGTACCCAAATCGGGGAACCATTATAAATAGCTTGTGTATTTTGTGTGCTGTGCTGTTTATTTTTATTGTGCAGGTACAATCTTAAATTCCGCAAAAACGCAGCACGTCACCTATTCCCCCCCATAGGTGAAGATAGTTGACACTAGGTGAACTTTCAGGTTCCCCGATTTGGGTACATCCACTTTCCCCCTTCGACCTATCTCCCAACCAGGGACGACTCGGTCACTTCACTAACCAGATTGAAATCCAATCCTTGCACTAACGGAAGGAACCCTTCCACACGTAGGAGACAACACTCCCACAACACGGGTTGCACCCAACCCTTACACCTAGGAACCTACGTTCCTTTACAACAAAAATGAAAATAGGATGTACAAGAAATACAAACAACTTTTGGACACTAAGGTGTCCCTCTTCGTTCGATGACGTGTTCTTGAAGTCAACGAAGAGTCCACAACCCTAGATCTCTCTTGGAGAGAATCTCCCTGAAACCGGCGGTGGTAAGAAGGGCGGCGGCTTGGTTCTCGGGATCAGCGGAGACAACGGTGTGCGGCTGCTGTACTTTGGAGATTCAATCTTCGTAGTAAATCTAGCAAGGTCTTCCAACGGTCACACTAGGATCGATCGTCTCGATCGATTCGGAAGGGGAAGGTTTTCCCGATCAACGAATCAAGAGACAAGGGATCTCTGGTTAGACGCATGAGACGCTGTGCTTGGCTGAGCTTCTGTCGCCGGGAGATCTGGAAGCAACTACGATCAAATCCTGCGATCTACTGGCATGAGCGGCGACGGTCGGCGGAGCGAATTTCACGATCTAGGTCAAGGTCGGCGGCTCGGCTTCGTTTTTCTGTATGTTTACTGTTCAAAAATACACGTGTATTTATACAGTAGAATACTCCTTTATGACCGTTGTGGGTCCCACCAGAAGAAACCCTAATGCCTGTTCAAAACAGCGCCTTACCATTTGATCCGGTCCAGCGGGATCCAGAAAATTGCCCAAGTCAAATTCGGTGAGAATCGAAGGTGATCCTCGACGAGTCGGCGAGAATCAACCGGTGATTCTCGACGATTCGGCGAGAATCACTAGTGATTCTCGCCGAATCACTTGATGATTCTCGACGATTATGACTTAGCGCCAGATTTGCACGCTTTGATGTAGCCGGATAGAGACGGCGAGAATCAGCCAGTGATTCTCGACGATTCGGCGAGAATCACTAGTGATTCTCCCCGAATCGGCGAGAATCACTTGGTGATTCTCGTCGATTAACACTTAGACGATTTTTCGTCTTTCCGCCCATGAGCTGCTCTTTGACCCATCCTTGCTTCTTGTCTGCTCTTGCATTATCACAGCCCTGTACTTGAAAATAAGTACACTTCAATAGAGAGAGTACACGTAGGCCAACACACTGATCTGCTCAATGAGGGATTACGTCGTGTAGACCCGTGTATATTGACCTACTGCACCCTGACATTCGTGTGCACTTAGCGTGGAATAACTGTAAGAACAACTTAAAAGGTTTCATCAAATACATTGTCTATTTACCTTAACTTGTACAAGGGCTTCTTCAAATCAGGTATGTTGTGGATACAATACCCAACACTGGGCGATGTTTGCTGGCGGTTTCCGGCCAGCTGAGGCGGCGCCACCTCCGGCCAACGGTGCCATCACCTTCACGATGTTGGTGGATATCGTTTCCCGGTGATGGGGCGGCGGGAGACGGCGACGACGACGAACCCGAGCGGTTTCAAAAGCTTGGAAAAATCTCACTTTCCTCCCATGGCATCGGGCTCAGTTGAGCCCGATATCTCACCTAATCGATCTAAAATCCTAGTACGGGTAGAGGTGAGGTGAAACGAACCTGGATTGGGGCTTGGCTGCGGGTCAGGCGACGGTTTGCCATGGTGGTGGTGCGCCGGCATGCTCCTCCCCGATTCCTTGATTCTCCATCATTTTCCATGTTCCAGCACTCGAATTCCACTCCTTTCTACCTCCTGAAGCTATTGGTGAGGTCTGTTTGGGCTGAGTATGGCTGTATATGGAGATACTACCTATGTGAGCTCGGTTTGAGCTTTGGTTGCTCCGCCCATGCATGCCAGGTGGCTCTCAGCCCCTATTTTCTTCTGGAATGACGAGAGGAGGTCGGCCAACAGGTATTGGGCAGATAATTGCAGCTGAAGTGGTGGCCATGTGGCCACCATTCCCTTTCATCACCATTTCTCTCTCCTCTTTCTCTCAAAATCTCATTTCTACCCCTTTGCATGCATTCTCTCTCTTGATTTAGAGGGGTAGGGCTGGTCTTGTTCACTTGGGCTGGCCATGGGCCAAATTTGGTGGGATTCATCCAAAGGAGGGTGGCTTGGTCTTCATTTCACTCTTTTAGGTCAAATAGTTGACTTGTTGACTTGGAGAGTTGACTTGGTCAACATGGTTGGTGGGCTGACCCTACTTGGTGGAAATGGGTCTAGTGACACCACCCAACTTGGGTTGGGTCAAGCGGGTGCCCTACTTAGGCTAATTGGGATTATGAGTGTGGGTTTGACCAAATTAAGTCCATGGTTGACTAGGGTCAATTAGGGTCAAACAGTTGACCTAAGGGCATGCCCTAGGGTCCACTTAGATTGTTTTTAGGGTTAGGGCAATGTGGTGGGGTCATGGTGTGACTAGGGTCCTTATTTAGGCTAGTTTGACCTAGTTTGACTTGGTCCTATAGTGGGCCCCACATGGCTATAACCCACTACCTAGGGTAAGACCTAGCTAATTTCCCTAAATTCACCCCATGCCTAACCCAATCTAAGTTGAGGGGTCCAAAAGTAACATGGGATGTTACACCTTCCAAGGCCATTTCCCGGCCATCCAACCACCTCCCTGGCCGGCCACTACCACCAACACCTCCGTTGAGGTGAGGGCTAACGTTCGGCGGCGACTTGGCCGCCGGAGGCGGCGGTTTCCGGCGAACTTGCACTCCAAAAAATCTGAAATTCATGAAAAGCTCACCTTGGATCTGGCTCATTTGAGCCCGATGTCTCGCCTAATAGATCTAGGAAACTAGTACGGGTAGAGTTGAGGTGAAATGGACCTTGATCGGAGCCCGACGGCGGCGACGACGGTGGTCGGCCATGGAATTTCTCCTCTCCGGCGAGCTTGCTCCCGAACTCGTTTCTCCACCAAAAGCTTCGATCCAGATATCGAATTCCACTCCTCTCGGCCTTCTGAAGCTGATGGTGAGGTCAAAATGGGGGTGGCGTGGTTGGTTATGTTGTTTTGAGTAGTGGGAATTTCGGCCACCACCTTGGATGCTCCTCCTTGGCTCCAAGTGGCACCTCCTTTGATATAATTTGGATGGGTGATTATTCCTAAGCTCAGAACTGAGCTTTGGGAGGGAGGAGGAGGGCCAAGTGTCCTCCATCCCCCTTTTCCCTCTCATCTCTCTCCTCTCTTTCCCCAAATTTCCAAAAACACCCCATGCATGCACTCTCTCTCCTATTTTAGAGGGGTAGGGGCTGTCATTAACCATTTAGGCTGGTCATTGGACTTGGCTCATGGGCTTTGCCCATTGGGAATGGGCTTGACCTCCCTTTTTCTCTTTAGGCCTTATGTTGACCAAGTTGACTTTTAGGGTTGACTTGGTCAACTTGATGAGTGGGCTGGCCCCACTTGATGGTCATGAACCCCATGTCATCACCCAACATGGGTTGGACCATGGTGATGCCCCACTTGGGCTAATTGGGCTTATTTGTGTGGATTTGACCAAATTTGGGTTATGGTTGACTTGAGTCAACTTGGGTCAATAGTTGACCCAATGATGTGGCTTTTGGTTCATATTGATTGCTTTTAGGGTTAGGGGCATAGTGGTGGGGTCAATGTGTACCTATGATTCCATTTTGGGCTAGTTTGACCTGATTTGGCTCGAACCCTATAGTGGGTCCTATGTAAATCCACCCTAACTCCAACACATGTCCAACCCAATCTGAGTTAGGGGTCTAGAAGTAACATGAGATGTTACAATGTGATACTGGGCCAATCGTCACACCGATGACAGTACGGTGACTCTGATGAGGTGTGATGGTTTGAGGGGCCAGTGGGTTGTTTTACGCGGCGGTCTGGAAAACGATTCCCGAAAACGCACACTCGACCAAAAAGACTGGTGGGTAGCCAGCAAATAGTACACAATGACTCTAGAGTGCACCTAGGATATGTATAGAGGCGTATGGGAGGTCTAGTCCTGGTAGTGTGTATACCCGCCTAGGAGTAGAGACGCCCGCTCCATTGCTGTCATAGCCACAACGGTGGTACCAGAGAGTGATGTTAGCTCCAAAAAGTGGGAACTAAAGGTCTGTGATCACAGAGTCATGTGTTTGAGTTGCACTTATATGAATCATTAAATACATGCATATCATACATTCATAATTAGGTCATACGCACCATAGATCCTTATCATATAAATTAGTATGAGTTCTTTTATATGATAAGTTATATTTCTGGAAACCTTAACATATAAGTTTGTATTGACATGCATATAAGTTAAGGTACATCTGTGATGGTAGTAGTAGCTTATTTTATTTGTTGTTTTTTACTCAGCTTACTTCCAGTACTGTTTACTTACTGCACATACTTGTTTCTCTTCAGTTCTTCTTACATTCCTGCACCATATATATATAGAACTGCTAGAGTAGAAATATTAGATACATATTTACTTATTAGTATAGTTCCACTGTCACCTGTTTCCTTTGTTATACCCCTTGTTTTCCTATGCTTCGTCCTCCCGCCCGGTGCCTAGGAGTTGCGGGGGTGAGGTGTGTAGGAAACGAATTTGTATTTTTCACTATTGGTCGGTGTGACCAATCATTTTAGGAGCTCGAATAGATGGAGTACCAGCAGGACGAGGTGGCAGGACGTGAGGAGCTGATACCACCACTACCTACTACTACTACTACTACAGCCCGATGTCAGGTGGGACGAGTCTTCTGATGATTGTGTAGCTTCCGCTTGTTGTCATTTATGAGAGAGATATTTGTCATTATATACTGGGCATAAGCCCCTTTTCTCTATTTTTGTTGAACTCATTATGGACTGGTGTACTTTAATTATTATGGGATAGTACTGTGACTGTGGACTGGTTGTTGCTTTATACTGCTTTTGCTTCTTCTCTCTTTTGGCCGAACAGGTTATATGATCGTACTAGCCGACAGGATCGGTGTGTTGCTGTGTCGGCTAACCCGTGTGTTAGTGCCACCGTAAGGCGACGGTTCTGGGCATAAGTCGGGAGCCTCCTTAGTAAGGTGGAGGGGTCTTACATCCCACATCTCCTTGGAGGTCTTGCAGTGCACCAGATTCTGGAAGATTGAATCATCTATTGCATTGACAATGATGTTTTGAGCTCTCTTATCCATGGAGGCAAGTTGGAGCACATCTTTATTCATTTCTTCATAGGATTTAAGTGTCTGGATGTTGGCATCCATAACTGAGGTCTTCATAAGGATGAAGGGTCCTTCTTTAACTGTGATGTAAATCAGAGGGTCAGCAACTTCCATGAATAGTCTGACCCTTTCCATAAAGAGGCCAAAGCCTTACTTTCTGCAGATTGGTAATTTCATGACTCCAAGTTCCTTGTAGTTTACACTAGCCCCCACTCTTATGTCTTATAAATAACCTTGAAAGTATACACAAATTGTTAGATCCTTTTTGAGTAACCTCCCTCTAATACCACTTGTAAGTTATTTAACTTAAGGTTAGCTAATCACCTAGAGGGGGGGGGGGGGTGATTAGGTGTTTGAAATTTACTAAGTCTTTTTACTGATTTCTTATCAGGTGATCTAGAGCTTTTCCTTAGCACATGCAATATAAGAGAAAAGCAAACTACACATCCAAGCACACAAGTGTTTATAGTGGTTCCCCAATTAGGTACATCCACTTTCCCTCCCACTTATCCAACTATTTTGTTGGACTAGGAACAATCTCCACCAATATGCTCATCAGAGCTTACACCTCAGGCCCCCAACCTTACACTCAGGTTCTCTTCAGAAACCTACTTTAGAACAACAAAGGTTCCTACCTCAGAGCCCTGTAGAGCTCCTATAGCTTAGTGGTCCACTGACCACCTAACTCAACCTTATCTCTAAGGCCTACAGCTCAGGCTTTTCAACCCTATAACTTCAGGCACAAAGACCTACTCTTGGAGTGTTGTAGCACTGCTACAACTCATTATCCTTCCAGGTACCTACCTCAGTGCACATCCAGGCACCTACAGCTCCGTCTCCTCCAAGGCCTACAACTTAGTGACACACTTTGAAAGATGGGGTTAGATCTGATTTGTATTTGTTGTTCTTCTTACTCTTCAGTCAGGTCAAGGAAAAAAACTGTGTTTTCTGTACAGAGAAGATTTTGAATGTTCTTCTATTGATCTTCTCTGTGTCTGTATGCCTTGTGTATTGTTCTCTTTTTTGGTATGAAAGAGAAAATTCTTTTATATCTTCAGTCGAATTCTCCTTTCAATTTTGAATTCCATTGCATTGAATGTTGATTTACTGGAGAATGAAATATGGCTGGAGAGAATTTTTTCATTAATGAATTTCCATAACTGTCCCAATTAATTAAGCAAGAAATTATCCTAATGAAGATCATAATCAATGCTGCCACTAACGACTATATTCATAGAATATATGCATTAATTACTCAGGAAAATACTGCTAAATAATATGAAATAATGACAGATAATGAGGGAAATACTAAGTCTGGAATTGTACAGAAATCGTCGACCAAAGAACGGATTTCGTCGACCTGAGACCAAAGTTCATCGACCTGACAACCATGTTTGTCGACCTGAGTTCAAAGAACTGCATTCTATGAATAATCTTGTCAATTCTGTGGTCCAAGTTCGTCGAGCTGAGAATCTATCTTCATCGACCTGAGTTTGACGAATGTCGAACTCACTTTCTGAACTTGATTTAATTCTAAGTCTTGAGTCATCTACTGTCTTCTGTTGACTTGTCCATGTAGGATTGAATCTAAGGACTTAGCCTAAACTCTAGC
Organism: Platanthera guangdongensis; assembly: GCA_039583875.1. Classification (NCBI taxonomy): domain Eukaryota; kingdom Viridiplantae; phylum Streptophyta; class Magnoliopsida; order Asparagales; family Orchidaceae; genus Platanthera; species Platanthera guangdongensis. The sequence goes on from CM077149.1 coordinate 53,936,665, forward strand.
ACTCAAAGACATGAACCTGGCTATACATGGTGGGTCAAACATCCTAGTTAGTGAACCTAGCCCAAATCCAACTAGGGATCCAACACACTTGTTAACTACAGCTCAGTGACTCACCAGTCACCTACCTCAGCCTTATCTCTAAGGCCTACTACTCAGGCTAGGAGGACAGCCCTACTCTTAGATCCATAATTGGATCCTAACTCAGTGCCCCAATAGGGCACCTACCTCAGTGACTAATTAGTCACCTATAACTCAGGCCAAAAGGACCTATAGCTCAGATTTAGATAAAATGAATCCTATAGGAGTTTATACAACATGAAGTAAATATAAAAACTACTGACTCAGAGATTAATCTCTGAGTCCACCATACTAAACTGAGCAGATATCAGTCCAACCCTCGTGCTGTAAAAGAAATCAGTCTTCTTCTACAACTAGCTGCTTCTTTGCTACACTGGTGAACAACAATCTGATGTTGAAGGCTGATGGACCTTCACACAACTATCCCCTTACTGATCTAAAGAATCAGCTACCTTATTCTGGAGAGAACAATCTTGTTGAACTGGAAAGAGCTTCAACTAACCTTTCTTGCCTTCTAGCTAGCTCTGTTGGACTTTTCTTTCAAGCTTGTCGGAGAAGATGAAGTCCAACCACCTCTATTTTCTGTATTTTCCTTTTGTGTTTTGTGTTTGTTATCCGTAACCCTAATTCTCTTTTCTTTCTTCTTTTTATATGTGTTGATTTGAATCAACAACACAATTTGAGTGTGGGCCCAGATAAGGATGGTGTGCGTCACCTCCCTCAGAAAAGGATAAATATAGCTTTTGGCACTACTGCGGCTTTCCACAACAACTCATGTATTTTGACTTGGTTGACTTTTTGGTGACATCACCAGTGGTCAACCTGTGCTGCTGTAGCTTTCCCGCAATGACATGAAGTACTTTGACTTGTTGACTTTGATGACGTTAACAGTGGTCATCAACTTCTGGACTTAGAAAAATTCCAGATCTTCAATAAGCATTGAGTGAAGTTAAGTCACTCAACACCATCTATCTTGGCTCTTCATTAGAAGCGTTGAGTGAATCTGCCTCTCTCAACACTTCTGGACTTAGAGAAATTCTGTTGGCTTTGCCTCAGCAGTTCCTTCTCAACTATCTCACTTGTTTATTCTTCACAACTGAGACTATCCTCTGTCTCAGCGATTTCTTCTCAGCGGTCTCAGCGGTTTCTGCTTCATAGTTGGGACTATCTTCTGTCTCAGAGATTTTTCTCTCAACTATCTCAGCGCTTCCTCCTTCATTAGAAGCATTGAGTGAACCTGCTTCACTCAAGACTTCTGGTCTTAGAGAAGTCCAGTTTGCTTTGTCTCAGCTGTTATGTTGAGACATTTTTCTCAGCTGTTTTAAAGTTTTTGCCTTAATCAATTTTTTTGGCTTTAGTTCGACGAATGATGAGCTGAGATCGACGATCTGTGGGCTGAGCTCGACTAATTCTGATTCCCGAATTCTAAAATTAGCTCAATGAATGGTGAGCTCAGCTCGACAAATGGTGAGCTCAGGTTGATGAATTCTGAGTCCCAGACTTCTGAATTTAGCTCGACGAATGGCGAGCTGAGCTCGACGGATTATGAGCTGTGCTCGACGAATTCTGACTCTTCCAGCATACTGTTTTCTTCACCTATCTCGACGAATGGCGAGCTGAGCTCGACAAATTGTAAGCTGAGCTCGATGAATTGTGAGTTTTCTAGCATACTCTTTCTTCTTCACCTGTCCAATCATGGACTATCTGCATGCATGAAATTAAGCACACAACAAATACATTATGTGTGTATGTCATTGACCTGTTTGACTTCTTGCAAATCTGGGACATTGCTATCAATAGACCCAACATGTAGACTTAGCCAAATATTCAGATTAATTCTAGGAGTTGAGTGCATTGACTGAATGGCCTTCACTCAATGAATCTTGACTTAAACAAATTCTCTTCACCATCAAGCGTTGAGTGAGTTGAGTGAACTGGCTTCACTCAATGACTTTGGACTTGGCCAAATTCTTCTGCACTGTCAGGCATTGAGTGCATTGAGTGAATCTTCATCACTCAATGCCCCTGGACTTAGCTGCAACTTTCTTTATCTGCTATGAGTTGAGAGCATTGAGTGAGCCTTCATCAATCGACTCTTTTGTCCTCCGCTTCTCTGGTCTGCCAGCCTGATGAGGCGTTGAGTATGTTGTGTGAGCTTTCCTCACTCAAAACTTCTGGACTTAGACAGATTTTTCTGTCTATCTCTTCTTGAGCTTTAATATCACACAACACTTTCTTCTCTAATGTTGAGTGAGCTGTATTCACTCGACGATTGTAGACTTAGCCAGATTTCTGGACAGAATCTTCAACAACTTGAGCTTGACTCAACGCTTCTTACATCAGGTGCTGAGTGAGTTGTCCTCACTCAATGATTCTGGACTTAGTCGATTTTTCAGCTTGCCAATGCTGAGACTTTGACAGACTCAGCTTTACTCGGCGGCTCTTGTTATATGCTGTTGAGTGAGCTGCCATCACTCAACACCTGTGGACTTACACGTAGAATTTCTTTTCAGACTGTTGGGCTTTGATTGTCCACACATTACTCAATGCTTTTTGGCATCTACTATTGAGTGAACTGGCTTCACTCAATGCCTGTGGACTTAGGCGATTTTCATCCTTTCCAGCATCCTTCTTTGACTTCTAGCGTTGAGTGAACTAGCTTCACTCAATGCCTGTGGACTTAGACAGATTTCTGTCTCTCCACTTCTCGACCTTGTGACCACCTGTCACAACCACTTAGACAACTTTTTTATACTTGTTCCATAGAACATCCTACACATGATGTGCTTAAACATCATCTTATACAACTATGCTCTTATTATTGATTGTGATGCCTCTTCAAATATAGGGAACATTGAGGGCAATATTCCCAACATAATATGACCTCATCCTTCATCATTTTAGAATATGTCATTGTTGTCTGGACTATTACATCTAGAACTGAGACCTTCATAGGGTTGAAAGGTCCCTCTTTGACTGTCACAAAGATCCTTGGGTCAGAGGCTTTAATAAACTGCCTGACCCTCTTTGTCCAGAGTCCAAAACTCTCCTTCCTGCAGATTGGGAGTTTCATGGAACCTAGCTCCTTATGGTTCTCTCCTGAACCCTTATGTATACTTGTTTCATCTATCCTTTGAGATCTGGTATGACTGTTAGGTCCTTCTTGAGCAACCTCCCTCAATTACCACTTGAAAGTATTTAATTCCAAGGTAGCTAATCACCTAGAGGTGGGGGGATAGTTTTTTTTTCTTTTATAATTTTGCCTCTAATTAGTGTGTTGTGGGTGAGTTATATATTGCCTCCAAGATAATCACACAAAGCACACACAAGGTTATTAGTGGTTCCCCAAATTATGGGTATGTCCACTTTCCCTCCCACCTTTGTAACAGTGTGTTAGACAAGACACATCTCAAAACACGGCTTCTTAGAGCTTACAACACAGATCCCGCAGGATCTCTCAGTCTCCTCCAAGACCTATAGCTCGGGCACAGAGCTCTACCTCAGAACAAACTTGCTTCTACAACTCAGTGATCAAAAATGACCTACCTCAGACTTGAACACAAGTCCTACAACTCAAGATATGGAGTTTATGTATGAGTCCTATTTATATACAGATTTTCGGACTCATCTAGGCTAGTTTTATTTCACATGCACTTCACTTTTAGTTCATTATCGTATATATTTCTTCTAATCTTTATTTCCATAGGAAGTGCACTTATATGCCCGTGGTTGTGTATTTTAGTTGATTTTATTGATTATACTTCTTTGTGATTGCCTGGAATGTCTGCACATATCAGTGGTTTCTCTTTCCTGCATGTTCAGGGGTTGTGTTGGTGCTCTGGTTGGTTTGGGGCACATTTTTGCCTAAGGGCCACTGAACGTGCATTTTTACATGCGTACGCTTAGTGAATTCCTTAGCGCACGACCACAGATCATGCTCCACTAATCATGTGCATTGATTTAATTTTCTGAAGTTCTGTCATGCCTATGCGCACGATCATGGGTGCAAGTGAGAGTTAGACCTGATATACTCTAGAGGGGGGGGGGGGGAATAGAGTATCTCTGAAACTTTAAAAACCTTTTGTTGTTATTAAAATCTACAGAGTAATCCTAAGATAACTAACTAACACAGCACAACAAACTTAAACTAATCACAACCACAACAAAATAAATCTAATCACAGGCACGGTAAGAACAACCAAAAAAGGCAAGAGGGCAACCAGACAACACAAGAATTTTTATAGTGGCTCCCCAACCTAGGTACATCCACTCTTCTACCACCCTGGTAGGAATCCACTAACAGGTTTTGATCTGGTGACTGACACCAATGAGCTTTCGATCAGGTTCTCAAAAACCAACCTAAGTCTTTTGATCAGGTGACTTAAAATAAAGGAATAACTTTTGAAGGGAGTTAAAGAACCCGTTGTATAGTGAGGAGGGTGAGAGAGTTATGGTGTCTTCTCTTTCTCAAATACAACTGAGAAGACTAGTGGATCTTTGATGTTATCAAAGCTCCCCCTGAGTTATTGAGTTGTTCAGGAAGATTGGAGATTTGCTTTAGGGTGAGTAGGTCTTCTATCTTTAGCCTTGATTAGAAGAGATCCAAGAACTTTTTGACTGATGAATATTTTTTGTCCTTAAAGAATCCTGGAGTGAAGAATGAAGAAGACTCTTGATTTTGGGATGAATGTTCTTCTTCTTCTACAGCAGTGTCAAGGTGAAGACCAGATTCTTTTTCTACACAGAGAAGAATTTGAATGAATGCTGCTCTATATCTTCTCTATGTGCTGTAACTTCTGCTTGTGTATCGCTCTATCGTGTGTGTGCTACTGTATATGAGAATCTCCTTTCTTTTTTCATCTTTAATGGAATGTCTCCTTTCAATTTTTGAATTCCTCTCTGCATTAATTGCTGATGACCATGAGAATGTAATACGGCTGGAGAGAATGTCTGCATTAATTGGATTTCCCCAGCTGTCCCGTTGATAAATGCCAAGTAATAATCCTGATGAATACCATAATCAATGCTGCTTCTAACGGTAATATTCAGAGAATATTAAGCATTTATTATTCAGGAATTACTGCAATAAAATAAGGACAGAAGGAAGGAAAAATCCAAGTCTGGAACTGTACAGAATTAGTCGAACAAAGAACAGAACTCGTCGACCTGAGATCCAAGATCGTTGAGCTGAGAAGTCATGTTCGTCAACCAGATAATTGTTGTTCGTCGAGCTGAGATCCAAGATCATCGACCTGATAACAGCTAACTGCTTTCTTGTTAAAACTTGATAATTCTGTGCACTAAGACCGTCGAGCTGAGAATCTAACTTTGTCGACTGGAGTTCAGAGAAATGTTTCTGGACTTAGAATATTGAAGTAGAGCATCCAGAAATCGTCGACCTGAGAACTAAGTTCATTCGAGCTCAACTTAGAGAATTGTCTCTGAGTTCGTCGAGTTGAGCATGACTTTCGTCGAGCTGAGTTCGACGAACGTCGAACTCATTTCCTGAGTCTTTGAAATTTCTCTAAGTATGGAGTCTTCTATAGTGTGTTGTTGGTTGGTCCAAGCAATGTTGACTCTAAGGGCATAACCTAGACTCTAGGACACAATAATGACCCTGGCTATACATGTTGGGTCAATTATCCTAGTTTAGTGAACCTAGACCAAATCCAACTAGGGATCCAACAATCTCCCCCTATTTGGGTGAGGTCACTAAGTATAGACACAAAATATTTACAAAGCAAGAGAAAAATATATCTGGCAGGAGACTTTAAAATATGCAACAGATATATATACACACAGTGAGCTTTGTATCAGGAAATAAATAAACAGTTTAAAGACATTCAGAAAGACTAAAAAGTTAAAATTTCATTTCTTCTGCGTTGGCTCCTTTTGCCTAAGCTCTTTAGCTTTAACACCAAGCTAAGTAAACTTGATTTCCCTGTTTGGATTGGCTGCTTAAGTCTTTGTCATTGTCATATCAGCAGCTCTAATAATATTTAGGGAAGTAGCTCTTGGCACCACAGCTTCTGTATGTAATTTCATATAGTCATCAAGATTAAAAAATTTGTTAGCTTTGACAAACCTGTTAAGTTCCTCCTTCCTATATTTGGACATTGTTGAGTATTGAGAGGCATCCTTTCCTTCAACTTTGGTGTTGTTGATCATAGATAGGCCAACCAAATTCTTGGAACCTGGCTATCCTTGCAATAGTAGCTGTTTCTGGGTCCTCAAAAGGTACAGGAGGAGATGAAAGTCTTTTTGTACTTTCAGACTTTTGATGTTCAGCAGTTTGTTGTAGATGATGCTGTTGATGTTGTTGTTGTTGATGCTGTTTGCTTGAGGAGTAGTACCTGTGTTGGCTGCTTCTAGAAGAGGAGGAGGATCTACCCCGATGCCTCTGATAGGTTTGAAATTGGGAAGTCCTCTGAGATGAAGAGCCTGAAGCACCAGCAGCAGGTGGAGGAGAAGAAGGAGTGTCTTTCCTGTTTCTCTGTGGAGGAGGTGAATACTTCCTGCTTTTTGTCCTGTCCTTTTGCTGATTTTTGGACAACCACATCCAAGCTAGCATGCCCTTGTATGGAGTAATATTCTGAAGGATATAATATTGAGTATCATGTGCTGGGTTTGGCTTTGGAGCAGGAGCTGGAGAGGCTTTCCTCTTTTTAGAAATTTTCCTTTTCTATGAGAGGGACTGTCATCATAATCCTCTTCATCATCATCATCTGAGGAGTCTTGTGGATTATCATATAGAGCATTAATTTCTTTCAAAGCCTCTGCAAATATCATCAGTTTTTCTGCCTGGGGAGGAGCTGGAGGAAGAGCTGGAGTTCGAGCAGGAGAACTATGTACATCAGTGATTTCAGCAACTGATTTATTCTCTTCATCATTATCAGCCATGATCAATTCATCAAGATCAGGCATAGGGCTATCATCCATAATGAATGTTGGAGCAAAAATGACTCTAGGAGGGGATGATATAATGAAGGAATCAGCTCTGGGTGGAGATGGAATAACAGGAGCCTCTGTATTTGCAAAACTAGCCTTGAGTTGCATGACAACCTTGGGGCTTATTGGGAGGTATAGGTAAGAATAGACATGGATGGCTTTATGCTGTATTGTGGAAGAGAGTTCAAGTGAACTATATCAAAAATATTCAACAAATGCAAAATATCTACTCTAGGATTTATAATGTAATCACCAACAGTTTTTATTTCTTATGTGGTTGTCTCATCCAAATCCATATCAGATTAAATAAAATTAATTAAATCAATCAATTCAGCAGCTACTTCTCCTTCTGCTGCTGCTTCTATTTATGTTGCTGCTTCTGCGTTTGCTGCTGCTGCTTCTACTGTTGCTGCTACTTCTTCACAGAGTATCTCCCCTTACCTGTTTCAGTGTATACTGGAGCCAGGCCCCTGACTGAAGGAGGGAGAGGGAGTAGAAATTTAAGCAGCAACGGAGGAGAGAGAAGAAGCAAGAGGGGAAATAAGCATCTGTTATGAGAGTCCTGAGCACTGGAGTAATGTGCTCCAGGATGGTAGACAAAGAAGGGGAAACTGAGTCCATAAACTCAAGTGGAGTTTGAATGGAAACAGAGAGAGAAGCAGGAGTGACATCAGGGTGGATGTCATCCTGAGGGGATGATGGGAAATGAGATGGAGAATGACTGGGAATGTCATGCATGGGATATATGGGTGCAGATGGGAGAGAGTTGAGGAGATTAAATGTGGGGTATGAGAAGAATGTTTCATTGGTGATGTCTAGAAGGTGGGATGGAAGAGGAGATTGAGGAGGAGTTGGTGTACCATCTGGGGAGTGAGTTGATGTATGAAAGTGAATATGAGTTAGTGTTGGAGGTAGTGGAGATGATGGAGGGGGTGGAGTTCATATACCATCTGGGGAGTGAGTGGATGTATGAAAGTGAATATGAGTTTGTGGTGGAGGTACTGAAGAGGATAGAGGGGGTGGAGTTAGTGTACATTCGGGTGTTGGAGAAGGGACTAGGGTATGATCTGGTGGGAGGAGTGGTGTACCATCTGAGGATGACTCTGGATGGAAGGAGTTGGTGGAGATGTAGGGTGGACATCCTCAGCAGGGTTGGGAGTGGCTGGAGCAGCACTTGTACACTCAGAAGGATTGGAGGAAGAGGAGGAAGCCTTGGAGAGCTTAGGGATATTCCTATCCCACCTGCCAAAGAGGGCACAAGTGATCCTCTTGGAGTCATTAATAAAAATGGTCGGTGTGACCAGTGATTCAGCAGCCTTTTCCTGAAGGAAGATTCTCAAAATCATTCAAAAACACACCTCTTTCTTGGTGTTCTTTTTCCTGATCAATCCAAACATAATCTTAGCCCAATTCACAGGCTTCTTATTCACCACAGCACACATCGACAGGAATTGATGCCTAGTGATGTAGTCATGGGCTGTGTGCTTACCCAGTAGTACCTTGCCCACAACATCTGCTAGAAACTTATATTCAGTGGATAAGTGTTTCTTTAGCAGTTTTGTGGGTGTTGCTCCAGAATAACCCATTTTATTCAACATTTCATCAAAATCTTCACTATCAATCTCTTGTTCTTCCTCGCCATTAACTAATCCAAAAACATCGGTCAGGACGGCGGTAGTAAGAGAGATTGTATTGCCCGATATTGTTCTTGTCTTAGTGTTCTCATCTGGGGTGGAGGAAGTGTAAACCCATTCTCTGATCTCTGCTCCGGCTATCTTTATTCTGGTGGTCATCAAGTTCTTCAACTACTAATCTTCAAGCAGTTTTAGAATGTCCAGGAAGATGGGATCCGAGTGTTGAAACAACTCAAAGTCTATATAAAATCTTGTATCAAACTTCATGGCTCCAAGACTGCCTGCGGGAATCGCCATGAGTGTGCCTGCAACAAACAAGAAAGATCAAGTGCAATGGAACTGAAAGCGCGGGACGGAGGTCGAAGAAAATCCTAGATATAGGATTTTTCAGAATATGAATCGACAAACTCCGTTCAACGAAAATTAAAGAATTCTTCGATCTGAGTTCGACGAAATATTTGTAGTTAAAAAAATATTCTTCGATCTTAATCTGAAGATTAGAAAATATTTCGTCGAGCCCAGTTCGGCGAAAATTTTCTGAAGCAGATTCATCGATCTTCTTTCGACGAAAATAACTTCACTCATAGAGAGTTCATCGATCTCCGTTCGACGAACATCTCTAGAATGTTTCTCTGTTCGTCGATCTCCGTTCTATGAACTTTGAAAAATTCGTCGACCATAGACAGAAATTAAATTAAAGCTTCTCCATTTTTCATTCCAAGCTGGTTTATGAAGAACAAGTGATTTCTTTCATCCAGGGGTTTGGTGAAGATATCTGCTCTTTGTAAATCAGTGTAGATATAAACAAGTTTAATTTTATTTTTGTCTACACACTCTCTAATTAAATGATGCCCAATATGTATATTCTTGGTCCTATTGTGATGGACTGGATTTTATGCTATGGATATAGCACTTGTGTTATCATATAATAGAGTTGAATTATTTAAGTTGAACTCATAGTCCAGGAGTTGGTTTTGAATCCACAACATTTGAGAACAGCAACTGCCAGCTGCAATATATTCTACTCCAGCAGTTGATGTAGACACATATGACTGTTTCTTGCTAAACCATGAGACTAATCTCATACCAAGGAACTGGCAAGTCCAGAGGTACTTTTTCTGTCTACCCTGCATCCATCAAAGTTAGCATCTGAGTATCCAGTTAACTCAAATTCTGACTTAGTAGGATACCAGAGTCCTAGACCAGGACAACTCTTTATATATCTCAAAATTCTTTTTAGGAAAACTAGGTGAGATTCTTTAGGGTTCACTTGGAACCTAGCACAAAGACATATAGCAAACATTATGTCAGGTCTGCTAGATGTAAGGTATAGTAGGGACCCAACAATGTCCCTATATAATTTCTGATCAACAGGTTTCCCATGTTCATCAGAATCTATTACAGTATTACTGGCCATGGGTGTTTTCTTTGTAGAGGCATCAGCCATCCCAAACCTTTTAATAAGTTCTTTAGCATATTTAGCCTGACATATGAAGATTCCATCAGGTAGCTTCTTCACATGGAGACCAAGGAAGTAGGAGACCTCACCCATGCTACTCATTTCAAACTCTGAATGCATGAGGACAGCAAACCTCTTGCATAGTATGGTCTGTAGATCCAAATATAATGTCATTTACATAAATTTGTACTAATAATATTTGATCCTTATGGTACCTAGTAAAAAATGTTCTATCTACAATACCTCTAGTAAATTTATGCTCTATCAGAAAGCTAGCTAAGGTCTCATACCAAGCTCTTGGAGCTTGCTTTAAACCATAAAGAGCTTCATGCAATCTAAAGACACATGATGGATAGGTTGGAGAGATAAAACCTGAAGGTTGTTCAACATAAACCTCTTCTTTAAGCACGCCATTCAGAAAGGCACTCTTGACATCCATCTGATAGATTTTGAACATCTTGTATGCATCATAAGCAAGGAAAATCCTAATTGCTTCTAACCTTGCAACTGGTGCAAAAGTTTGGTCATAGTCTATTCCTTCTTCTTGCCTATAACCCTGAGCAACACGATTGGCCTTGTTTCTCATAATTACACCTTGGCATCCAGTTTGTTTCTATATACTCATTTTGTTCCGATGACTGGGTAGTCTTTGGGTCTTGGAACTAAATCCCAAACTCTGCATCTCTCAAATTGATTGAGCTCCTCTTGCATTGCCATGATACAGTGAGGATCTTGCTGAGCATCTTTTGGATTGAGGCTCAACTTGAGAGAGGAAACATGCATGCATCACATCTTGGTTGAGTTGATGCCTTGTCTGTACACATACTGACATGTCCCCAATCACTTGAGATATAGGGTGATCCCTTAGTGTGATAAGATCAGTGGGTGGAGTTAGTTCAGCAACAGCATTTGGAGTTAATTCCTCTTGTGGAGTAATGTCTGCTGTTGAATGATGTTCAGCCACTTCCAAAAGTTCTTCTTCACTGTCTTCCTCATCTTGTGGAGTAGGAGGTGATATAACCTCTTATGGAAGGTTTAACTCTCCCAATTTCTCACACAAGTGAGGTACCTGCAATGTGCTATTGGTAGAAATTTCTTTCTCCATATAAGACATGTTAGCCTCATCAAAGTTACATGTATTGATTCCTCAATTTTTAAAGATGATTTATTAAACACCATATAAGTTTTGCTGACTTGGTAATATCCTAGAAAAATTCATCTTCAGCCTTAGTTTCAAACTTTCTAATATATTTATTGTTGTTATTATGAATATAACATATGCAACCAAATACTTTAAAATAGGTGATTTTAGGTGTCTTTCCTTTAAGCAATTTATAGGGAGTCTTATGCTTGAGTTTATGTATTAAACTTATATTCAGTACATAGTTTGCTGTGCTTACAGCCTCTGACCAAAAGGATAGGTGCATGTAAGCATCTACAAGTAATGTGCCTGCAACTTCAATTAAGGTTCTATTCTTCCTTCAGCTACACCATTTGTTGAGGAGTTCTAGGAGCTGAGATGTAATGCTGATACTTCCTTCTCACAGAACTCATGTATAAGAAGAGACTCAAACTCAGTACCATGATCACTTTTGATCAATGCAACTAGAGTAGAGTACTCAATCTGTATGGTCCTGAGGAAATTTGTAAGAACTTTGAATGTATCTGACTTAGATCTCAGAATGAACACCCAAGTGAATCTTGAGAAGTCATCTACAATAACTAGAATTTAAGATTTCCCTCCTAGGCTTTGTACAATAATAGGTCCAAAGAGGTCAATGTGTATCAAGTACAAGATCCTATGTGAATCACTCTTATTAATTGATTAAAACTAGATTTAGTTTGCTTGCCTTGTTGACAAGCCCTGCAGAGGCCTTCCTTCTTGTAGGGACCAGAAGGCAAAACACTCACAAGGTTGTCTTTAGATAATCTACAATGTTTTCATATTAAAATGTCCTAGCCTTTTATGTCATAGATCATGTTGATTGCTAACAATATTAAGTAAACAGATATCTGAGGTTGCAGAATCAAAATTAACTATATATATGTTATCTTGTCTATTCCAATTAAAATAGTTTGGTTTTCTTTATTAGAAAAAATACAAGATCTTAAGTTAAATTGTACCGGATAACCTTCATCACATAGTTGACTCATGAGATGAGTTATGCTTGAGTCCACTTACATATGTCACCTTCTTGAAAGTGACTGCTCCAATCTTTACTTCTCCAAATCCTTCTGATCGGCCACAATTTGAATCACCAAAGATCACCTTTGGTCCCAGCTTGGACTTATAGTTATTTAAGTTATCCTTGCTACCAGTCATTTGCTTGGAGCATCCACTGTCCAGATACCATTGTTGATTAACAATTGGACGGCTCTTTATCTACAAATAGAACAGTTAGTTGTTCTTGACACCAGGTCACCTTGGGTCCTTTATATTACTGATAAAGAAAAGCTTGATATAACTAAAAAGTCAGGTTGGGATTTATAGCCTAAGGGATGATATCTTCTGGGGGGAATTACCCAATCAACAAGTGGATTAAAGGTTTCCTAGAATGATTAGGATTTCTGTCAAAATTATGATTTTTACTAAGTATGACTGGTTGGACGAAAAGTTGTAAGTTCGTCGACCAGAGTTCGATGAAGTGGGATGAGATCGTCGATCTCTGCTCAGAGAATGAATATATTCATTTTCTGTGCCCCAAGTTCGTTGATCTCTGCTCGACGAACCATACACAGTTCGTCGATCGTAGTAAGATGAATATTATATAATTAATATTGGTGTTTATAGATCGTCGATCAGAGTTCGACGAACTAGCCACATTTTGTCGACCTAAGTTCGACGAAATCTGTTGAACTTTGTATTTACTTAGATTTTTTTGGTTTCTGTTATTTTGATTTTTAGGTAATTCTTTTGTGGTTTGTTTGTTGTTCATTACCTCTTTACCTTTAGCTGAAATAAATCTAATAGGGGTTGATAATATTTTCTCTTAAGTATGGGGGTAAACTTGATGGTGTCCCCAAGCGCAATTTGCGATTTAGTCTGGCATTGACTGTGCTTGTAATGTCCATCAGCTTTAGGCTTCTCCCATTGAGAGATTTCCTCAATATGTTTAGCCTCACATAGCTCTGCTTTTAAAGAATTGATTTGTTCATTAGCTAGTGTTAGTTCATCTTGATTTCCTTGATTAGATGTTTTCAGAAATCATATTTTCTTGATTAGATAGTGTTTCCCTAAGTGTTTTGATTTCCTTTTCATAGTTAACTAAGTCAATGAACATAGTTTTAAATTCAATTTTGAAATTATCAGAATTATAATCAAAAGATGAAAGTACCTAATCAGCTTCTGATTATGAAGCTCCTTTAGTTTCAGATTCTTCATCATCTGATTGACTGCTGGAGGCATTGATGGCCATAAGGCAGACTTCCTTGGCCCTTGCCTCTTCTTCCGCTTCACTGGAACTGGAAGATGTGGATTCATCTTCTATGTCACTCCAGGTTTCAGCAACAAAGCCTTTCCCTTTTTTTTATTTGCTGGAGGAAGGCCTGCTACTTTGTTGTCTTCTGGAGTCCTTCTCTCTTCTTCTTTTTTCTTCTGATTCTCTAGACACTCTGAGATGAAGTGTCCAGGTTTCCTGCAGCAAAACATACTACTTCTTTAGTATAGTTTTATCATACCTTGGTTTATCATCCTGCTTGGATGATTTTCTCCTGAAGTCTTTTCTTGCCATTTTGTAAAATCTTTTAGCAAAGAGACTCATTAGTTATTCATTTATTGTTGAATCTTCAGTCTCCTCAGTAGCCTTGAATGCTATATTGTGGTCCTTTCTTGCTGGTGGAGGAGTTCTTTGCTCAGCTGCTTCTCTGGACTTTATCAGCTACTCATAGGACTTGAACTGTCCCAATAGAGATTCGTGGAATCTCATTTAAGCTCCTGGCCTCCTTGATTGGCCATATCCTGAATCCCATGAGCTTGGGAAGAACATGAGGATTTTATCATTTACTTCAGTAAGGGTGATGTCCTTATCTAAAGACTTCAGCTCATTGATTATTGAGCTCAGTCTGGTGTACATGTCAGGAACAGTTTCTGACTCATCCTTCTTGAAGTTCTCATACTGGGATATGAGATTTGATCTTATGTCTTTCCCTCTCATTAGCAGAGCTAGCCACCATTTGTTTGAGAGAGTCCCAAATAGCATTGGCTGATGTGAAATCAGCCACCTTCTGGAGGATCTCATCAGACATTGTCTAAGCTAGATATTCATGGCCTTTCATCAGCAATCTTGACCTTCTTTTGTGCATCTGTCCACTCAGGTGGTGGAACAACATGTGTGCTTGTGGTTATTATAGATGTCGAGGAAGTTGATTGAGGAGGACCTGTTAAAATAGATTTAGAATGTACTCATCAATTGAATTCATATAGTCTTATCCTTATCTTCTAGATGACATACTTATTTAAGTTGCACACTGGAGGTCTGGTGCTTGCAAAATCTTTGTTCTATGCCATGCTGTGAGTATAATCCTAAGGGAAATAAAAAGTCAGATCTAACACAGGATCTTTTGGTTCAATGTTAACTTATACAACCAAAGAAACACTGCTCAGATACCAATTGAAAGTGAGAGTTAGACCCGAATACTGTAGAGGGGGGGGGGGGGGGGGGTGGGGGTGAATAAGATATCTCTGAAACTTTTAAAATTTTTGATGTTATTCAAATCAACAAAGTAATCCATAGAAGATTACTAAACACACACAACACAACAAACTTAAACTAATCACAAAAGCACGAAAAAAACTAATCACAGGCACAACAAGAATAACAATAAAGAAGGAAAGATGGCAACCAAACAACACGAGACATTTTATAATTGTTTATCCCCAACCTGGGTACATCCACTCTTCCCACACCTGGTAGGAATCCACTAACAGGTTTAATCAGGTGACTGCCACAAATGAACTTTTGATTAGGTGCTCAAAAACCAACCTAAGTCTTTTTGATCAGTGACTTGCAACCAAGGAATAACTTTTGAAGAGTTAAAGAACCATT